>BSBK01002238.1:357500-800076 GCA_027943335.1 Chamaecyparis obtusa
ATGAAAGAGAAAGAGGCTGAAAAGAAAAGAGGCACATGATGTATAAGATCATCATGGTAATATCTTACCTGAAGTCAATACATATTTTCTATGTATCGACTTCAAGACAAGAGATTACCAAGATAACTATATCAGAAGTAACCGATGCTTCTACAGGTTGTTCCTATAGGTTAGTAAAGTAACAACTTATATATATGGTCATGGACTTAGTCTTTTTTTGTTAGGTGCCAGATTCCTGTTGCATTAATCCCATTTGTCATAAAAGAGTTTATTTTTAGTTATTATGTTGTTGAGAGGAATATTACTCTGTGATTTCAGAATTTTTATACACTAGTCACCATCCTAAAATAACAACGCTTAGCCAATTCTAATGCTTAAAATCTGTAGGTTCCTATTCTAATTAAAGTAATAGATGGGAGGCCCTGTCTCCCTGAATGTTCCAAGTGAATATTTAAGAGTGCATTAATTTAAGATAAATACCTTTAATCATGAAAGAAATAGAACATAATTAAAGTGAGGAAGAGGGTTCGTCTATGAGAGACTCATTCCTTTCCAGAATAACTATACTCTATTAGATTGAAACACTTGGCTCATATTTGTTTTTATTCTATTATATCCTGGTTTAGTTAAACACAAAGTAATACATTTTAATCTAAGAATATACATTGATCTAAGATACGCATAAATCTGAGATATTCCTTAATCACAGTTTAGAATAAAATTTTCTGCATTACTACAAAGAGATGGGAATCTCATAGAGTCTAATCTATATACTGATTAAAAAAGCTAAAGATTAATTAATGAGAACATAGATGATTACATATCATAGAGGGTAAAGGTCGATAGGAGTGATTTACTTTGGGGTCCTAATACTAGCTAAGAAAGGGATAGGGTAAGTTAATGCACTGTTTCTATATATTTAGCATCAAGTTAGGTTGTAGCTTTAGTTACATTAGAGGACTTGACTTGTGTTTCCTTTTTTCTTTCTTTTTGTTTCCGATTTTGAAGTCTTAGGACCATACTCCTAAGGCTTCTTCATCCTCTGATTCATTGAAACTATTTCTGTATGTGTTCCCAACATTGTCCTCATGCTAGTATAAGTAGAACCAATCCTCTATTTTAGGTGTCCGAACATGAAAAAATAAGTAAAGGAATTCTACGTTCCTTCTTATAATGGGCCCTCTGGAAATTAGAGTGGCTATGTCCTTAGATTCCAGGATGGAAAGAGATGGGGGGAGTTTTCCTCCAATCATTGGAGATTTGTAAAATCTTGGCTTAGTTATAGTTAGGTCTCCCTTAATGTTGTTGATGACAGCATCCAACCTACCAAGGTATTTCTTTTTGAAGAGTCGGATGCATAATCTCCCAATATCTGATTTAATTGGGTCTACTTGGGAGGCTGATGCTATAAACATAGATGGAAAGTCTGTGTTAACATGGTATCGGTCATCGTTAGTTAAAAATTCCATCCCTAATATTCTATAGACTGCCCTAAGAATTAAAGCATGTGTGCTTAACATTACTGATTTGAGTTTTTTAGAGTCAATACTTCCTTCAAAGGCGATTTGTGGTTGTAGGCCTCTAAGTTTTGATAGGGGTTGTCATCTTTGCAACAATGGAGATTTCATTCTCAGAGGCACTAATAAGGAATGGCATTGGTTATATTTATAAACCCGATGAAGCAACCTTTCATTTTTTATCTATTTAGATACCATTATAGTTTGTCTTTACGGATTCCCAATTTTGAATATGAATATTTAATGTTTCTTTTTGTCTATAAAAATATGTGTTTATATTTAAATTCCTTTAATATAATTAACATCTATTGTGATTCTTGGTATACTGGTTTACTTTGAGGTTTCTCCTTAACCAAGGAAGCCAAATGGCTATTGCATGAAAAGATAAAAATTAAAGCGGAAGCTATCTTTATATAAGGGATTGCTATTAAATAAAGAAAGTACCATTAAAATGCAGCCTATCATAATAAATATAATATTTATAAATCTTTAAGTTTGATAGTTTGGAGACAATAAAAAACTGTAAGTAGCATAAGAAACATTTTTAATACAAAATACAAAGACGAGCTCTGTTAATAGCATATGAAAAGTCCTATTCTAAAAATTCTACAATGCTAACCCTTTCTTATCTATATTGTCCTTGGTTCTTACTTCATATTCTTGAATACTATTAGTGCATCTTCATCTTCATTGTGTGCTTTTTTAGCTGTGAGTATTACGTTTGACAGTAGGTGAGATGATGCCCACTTTATGAGCCTCATCTTCATGATAGCCATTGGGGATGTTATATCCTTCTACTCTCTAGTAGTCCAGCATCTAGTCTGTAGGCGGTGGGTTAGCATGCATGGATTGCATCAGGAAATCCATGTTCCCCTTCATTTCAGGATAGAAAGTCTCAAAGATTTTCTCCCTCTCTGTGGATTAGAATCAGACATTTTTGAGAGGCTAGAATATTGGGAATTTGGTCATTGTTAATTCTCATGTAGATTTTGGGATAAGGAATACATTTCTCCATGTCAATGCTATGAATGACATTCTCTAGTCCTACAAGGATGTTTTTAATGAAGATTTTCATAGTTGTGTAGATAATCTCCTCTTTTGAGTGTCCTACTTCTACTGCTAGTGAAATGAACAGGCCCCACAATGTGGCCATTCACTTTGACTGTAAATTCATTGTCAAAGTAAAACTCCCCAAGACTCTTTTCTAAAGCCCTTCTCCAATCATCAGGAAGATCCAGAAGAATTTTGTTCCAGCTTTATGGAAGTATTGGGCCTTGAAAGGCCATCTATCTCTTCTCATTGGGAAAGGTTAACACATTCATCTCCATACCTATGCTACTGACTGGTATCTCTGTGAGTTTATCCCTATTAAGTATGAAAGCCTCTTTTTTAGGTGTATAGTAGATTAATATTAAGCTTCGAAAGATTTGGATGAATTCATGGGTATGGACTCCAATTAATGGTCTGGCTCGATGACACCATGTCTAGTTATGATAATCTGTGGGCTGATTAAAAAATATGTATTGGTGACACCATGCCAAGTTATGATGAAGGTTGGGTACTAAATGCCTGGGATTTTTAACCAAATGCATGTTTAGTAAAATGGAATTGCAACCTCGTGTGTAGTTAAAATAATATTCCAATAAGTATAGAATAAGGAATATAAGAAAGAGAAATGAGAAGCTGGATTTGTGAAAGAAGAAATGATTGGATTGGCGTGTTGTTGAAATGATTAAGAGTAACAAGTGAGTGTCGAAACATCATTATTGCGATAATGTCATTGTTAAAATCATATTAGAAAATGTCTGAAACTTATGCTCCTTGTAAGAATTGTACTTACTTATGATAAGATGGAGGATTGAGATCTTTAAATATCTACTGGAGAAATTGGGTTCAAAGAGATCCATTAATGTTTTAGAGTTTGAGCTAAGATATAGTGTAAGTTTTAGTGAGATAATGAACCTCAAATTGAGGAAGTGATAAGTTAGGTTTAAATGAGTAAAAGTGTAGATAAGTTAAAATTTATATACTAATATGTTTATATATATTTTTATATATATTAGGTTATTGTAGGTTTAAAATAGATATCTGGCAAGTTTCTATGGGAGAAAGAATGGAGATTTAAAATGTTGCGAGGCTGACAAAATGGAGTGAGGCATAATAGTACTAGGTGATCAATCATGGGCTTCCAGATATCCGATAAAGAAGACTACTAACATAATTCCACTATTGTTTGAGTTTAAAATAAGTTATGTTCTTAATTAAAGTATTAAAACATGTTATCTAGTTTATGGAATTGTGCCTACTACTAACATATATTATTGTGGTTGTATTTATTAATCACTATAGTTGACTTATTCTTTAATTCCATCTACACCTTTGTTAGCTAAGGAATCAACAATTTGATTGCCTTCCCTATATATATGATTAATAGTAAAATGGTTAAAACAAGATAATAGATTCACCCCTCTTTTTACTAATCTATTCAATCTCCAATTTGGAGTTTTACCAATTCTAAATGCATTAATGATTAAAGCTGAGTCCCCTTTAATATAAATAAAGTCTAATTTTAGTTTTTTGCACAATAATAATCCTTCAATCAGTGCATAACCTTCTGCTGTATTGTTTGAAGAAATCCCTAAATCACCACATTTATATGCTATCATCTTACCTGTCTCATCATGAATATATCATCCAAATCCAGCTTTACCTAGATTTCCTTTTGAGGCACCATCGAAATTGAGTTTATACTAGCTGGTAGGAGGTGGTTTCCAAACACAATTATCTCTAAGGGTTTTTTGTCTATACCTTGCTGTCCTACAAAAGGGGGAGTTTTTAGCCCAAACCAGATTTTCTTAAACTTTCATCTTCTTGGGTAAATTGCATATCTCTTCTACCATTAAAGTTACAATTGTTAACCACTTCAACTATACATGCTTCTACTTTATTAAGAAATTGGGCATGATCCATTTTCTTATCCTCGAATATTCCTATTTCTCTCCTTCCATACTTCCCAAATTAATATGGACAGAGCGATGACCCAAATCTTACCAAACATTCCAAAATCCTTCTCTCTAGGCCAATATTTAAGCATTTCATTTACCTTATTAAAGAAGGTAGTTTTCCAATTTAATTTTTGAGCTAACCACATCCAATAGTTATAAGTGAACTGACAATCTATGAAAATGTGGTCTATGGTTTCACAATCTTTTTCACATAGTGCATATCTAGAAGGGCCTTGATAGCCCATTTTCTTGAACCATTATGTAGTCATAATTTTATGCTGGGCAACAACCCAAGTAAACATGCCTACTTTTGGTAGGCAAATTTTTGTTCCAACAAAGATCAATTGGAAGCGTAGTTCTATTGGGGGTCAAATTAGATAAGGTAGCATATACACCTTTGGTATTGTACTCTCCATTTTTAGATTTGGCCCAGATAATTATATCTACATCAGTAGATGGGTTAATGTTCCTATTCTTTAAATTCTCTTCTAAAGCTTTCCTAAATAAACTAGGCAGCCCTAAGTTATCCAAGGGTTTCTAATTCCAGCCTAAGGCCAGGTTATTGTCTGTAATATCTATATAGTCTTTAATGTAGATGCCCCTAATATTTTTAATTAGATCTATCGTTGGGTCATTGTTCATAATAGATTTGAGAGGGGGGAGGGCTCCCCAAGAGTCCTCCCAGAATAAAGAATCCCCTCCGTTTCCTATATCCCAAGAAATATTATCCAAAATGATATTCTTGCATTCTAAAATAAAGTTCTAGATTCTTGATCCATTAGGAGGGAGAATATGTCTAAAGATGCTTAATTTTTCATTTCCATCTAAGTATTTGTGTCTAAGAATTTTAGTCCATTTAGCATCAGGATCTTTATACATTCTCCAGACCAGTTTTGCACCTAATGCTAAATTCCGTTGTTTAGATTTTTTGATACTCAGACCTCCATCTTCCTTAGGTTTACAAATCTTATCCCAAGCAATCAAAGCTAGTTTTTTCTTATCACTAGACCCTTGCCAAAAAAATGTCCTAAGTTTTTTGTTAATATCTCTTTCTATACCTTTAGGGAGACTCATGCACATCATTTGGTATGTAGGAATTGCAGATAGGACATATTTAATCATAACTATTTTACTAGCATTGGAGAGCCATTTCCCTTTCCAAGAATCTTCTTTATAGTCAATATTTTTCAAAACTCTATCCCAAATATTAGTTGATCTGTTGCCTTTGTCTAAGTGAAGCCCTAAGTATTTACATGGTAGAACTCCTTTGTTAAATTATAGAATACAACAGATATTCCTCTGAACACTATCTAAAGTATTAAAAAAGTAAATTTCAGATTTGCCTTTGTTGATATTTTGCCCTGAAGCTTTGGAGTATAAATCTAGGGTGTTTTTGATGGATTTGGCTTCTGATAGTGTGGCATTCCCAAAAAGAAGGTTATCATCCACAAATTGTTGGTGGGTGCAAGCATCAACTCCTTCAGTGATTTTGATGCCAGAGATCAAGTTATCATTCCTAGCCTTAGATAAGGTCCTGCCTAAAGCTTCTGCCATTATTATAAAAAGAAAAGGGGATAAGGGGTCACCTTGTCTAATTCCTTGAGAGATATTGAAGAATCCCACAAGTATACCATTTAACAGAATCAACATTTTAGGACCAGAGATGCATTTAAAGATTAGATTGATCCATCGTTTAGAGAAGCCAAAGGATTATAAGCATTTGCACAAAAATCTCTAGTCAACCTTGTTATATGCTTTCTTGATGTCTAATTTAATAAGCATACTAGGAAAGTGGTTGTTTTGGATTGTATGAATTGCCTCTTGTGCTATGATGACTCTATCAAGAATAGATGTGCCAGGAACAAATCCTGATTGTTCTTTTGAAATAATGAGGGGGAGAAGATTTTTCAATCTATTTGCAATAATCTTAGTGAGTAATTTGTAAATCATGTTGTAGAGGGATATGGGTCTATAGTCATCAAAACACTTAGGTTTTGAGTTCTTGGGAATTAAAGCTATAAACGTATTATTGATTTCTTGGAGAATTCTACTTGAGTTTCTCATGCCTTCTAGAGCCGCTACAACTTCATCTCCAATAAAGTTCCAACATTGAAGAAAAAATAAAGTTGGAAATCCATTTGGTCTAGGGGATATATCTGGATGGAGGTGTTTCAACGCACATTCTACTTCTTCCTTAGTGATTTTAGCATTAAGCATGTTGTTATGTTCATTGGTTATAATTCTAGGAATGTTGTGCAAAATTTATTTCTCGGCTATTCTATCTAATCCATTTAAGTTATGGAAAAATTTGGTATTTCTATCTCCTTCTTCTAACCATATATCCCCTAATCTTTGTTTCTAGTATGATTCTTCTTTGGCCATTATATCCTCATAGCTATGTAATAGTTCCTTTTCTTTGTTATAGGTTCCAGAGTTCATCCCTTCTCTAATAATTTATTCACTGAGATCTTCTATATCTGCCTCAATTTTGATTTTAGTATTGGAAATATTACCAAAATGTTCTTTGTTCCATTCAATAAGTTGATGCTTTATATGTTTAAGTTTTGAGTTTAAAATAAAGGTTTTGGATCCTTTGAAACTTTTTTCGTTCCACCATTCCTCAATCCTAAGCATACATTCCTCATCTTTTAACCACATTTTTTCAAATTTGAAGGGGTTTTTTTGGGAGCTACGTCTTCTTCTAAAATGAGGCTTATTGGGAAATGGTCAGATCCAGATTGTGCAATAATATTAGATTTAAGATTTCAATTGAGACTAGCTAGGTTGCCTATGTAAAAAAACCTATCCAATTTTTCTGAAATATATTCAGTGTCAATTATCGTATTTGACCAGGTAAAGGTACCATTGTCCATAGGGATTTCCATGTCATTTATAGTTTGAATCCTTTCTTTGAATTCAGTAATTATTTGGGTTATTTTTGTAGAGCCACCTTGTTTCTCTTTAATATCTAAAATTACATTAAAATCCATGCCTCTAAAAAGATTTTGATTCTGTGAGCTGCTAACAAAGTTTTCTATTTCTCTCCATACTGTTCTCTTTTCATGGAGGAATTTTGGTCCATAAATATTTATTATGATAAATTCCAAGTTATTATTAAGATTTTTTATTTTGGCAGCCATCCATTGTGAATAAGAAGCCAGGATCTCTAACGAAATACACCTAGGATTCCAGATAAAGGAAAGTCCATCTGAATCTCCTTGGGAATCTACCCCTTTAACTTCCCAAGTTCCTAATTTCTTGCTAAAAATATTATAACCATCTTCTCCTAATTTTGTTTCTTGAATCAAGAAAAAAGGTGCTTCTAAAGAGGATACACTCCTTTTTAGAAGACATTGTTTGTTAGGGGCATTTAATCCCCTAACATTCCATCAAATAATTTTCATGATGCCTTGGGAAGGTTCTTCCCCTTCCCTGCATTGAGAATTGATGTAATTTTCACTTGACCTAACACTGATCCATCAATCTGCCTAAGTTCAGAAAGAGATTTTCTACCTCTTTTTAAAGATTGTTTAGGATAATTCGGGGAGGATTTTCCACAGGCAGAAGTAGATAAACCAAGCTTCCTAGTCTTAATTGGTTCATGGACAATAGTTGATGAAATAATATCTATATCCTCTTCTTGGCTAATTGAATCTATAAATTTTAATAATAACATATCTTCAGTATCCTCGTTAAGACTTAAAAAGTCATTAATATCTTTCGCTATTGTGTCATTTGCATCACTAGGGTTCAAGATATCATGCCCTTTTACATACTCAACATCATAACTATAACAGTTAAGAGCTAAGGGTTTCTAAATAATGATCTTATTTTCCTCAAACCACGTTTCATCCAAAGAGTAATGTTTGTCTGTCTCTAAATTAGTGCTGATTTCCTGGTGGAAAGGTTCTATCACGGGTAATACTCTAACAAGGGTTATTGCTGCTTCTTTTGAAATATCTGAGAGTGTCATTGAGATATCTTTTTGCATTATTTCTTTGATTAGTATGTTCTTTCATCTGTCATTTTCTTCTATGTCACTAGTCTCATCATCTGATAGTAGCGAGAAGTCAATAGAATCTCCCTCTATAGTTAAAGTATTGTTAAAGTCTAGGTTATTAGCAGAACTAGGGATATTAACGGATTTTGGAGTGGGTATTTTTTCCTGAGGTGAGATAAGTTTTATTTCTAGAGAATTTACCTTCGTAGTTTTGTGCATTTCTATTTTTTGTTTGGGGTCCTCAACTACGATAGGTTTGAATACTAGATTGGGATTGGTCTCACTCGTAGGATTCAGATTAACATTTACTGGATCAGAATTATTGTTCCATATTTCCATATCCTTATCTGGCTGAGGGGAATAGACATTGAGACAAAAGCCTCATGAATTTTGAATAAAGGACATTTTAGGAATAGGTTTTGGGAAGGGTGGGACTTTAGGGTAAACACATATTTCCCCTTCCTCAAGAAATGAGGAGAGACATTCTAAATTAAGTGTATTGTTCTTATGCATAAATTTTTTGGATGACCCAACCTGGTTTAATCTTTCATAGTTATCTTGGTTTAACATTAATACATCCCATGAGTCCTTCTTGGTATTTTTATTGATGATGGTCTGGTTTTTTGAGAATGGAGGTGACAAGCCTACCTCTTGACTTCTAAATTCTATTTGCAAGTTTGCCAAACCTACAAGTACTTCACTTGTGTTTTCAATATCCGCAAAATCTCCATCAATGATTTTAGGGTAAATACATACCATCCCCATCTTGCAGCATACTTCCAAAGGAAAATTAAGAGATTCATTGAGTTCCATACAAATAATAATGACTCTTTCTGCACAATATTTTTCTAAATCTACAAACCCTACAAATTTCCCTATGCCATTTCCTATTACCCTAAGAGAATCAACATTTGAAAGTTTGATGGGAAGGTTACAGAGCTTAATCACCTTTTCAACCAAGAAATTCTTCAATTTAAATGGGTCAAAAAAGGGCCTCGAATCAAAGGTGTGAAAACCTATGTTTCTAAATTTCAGAAGACCTTCGGCAAGAAGTTTAGCTTTCAACATTTTACTTGAGCAGTCTATATAAAGAAATTTCTCTTGAAGGATAGTAATACATACCTTATTGTTCAACTGTGCTGTTACCCAATTTGTGACCTTTTCAACTGAAGCTCCTATGCCAATCCACCTACACAGGAGGCCATACTCCGCACACAAATTTTGTGTACTACTTACCATATCATTTTTAATAACTATATTTTTTTCTGGTTAGGTATAATCAGTAAAGAAATGTCATTTTTACTAAAATTTTCTCCTATTTTATTCAGTGTTCTTCTGTGTGGAGGAGAGTATACCTTACCGGAAGGAGACCCGAGATGTGGATTACTAGAATCAGACAGGTTGGGAACAAAGGATGGATATGTATTGGGAGCATGATTTATCCCCGTGTTTTGCCACTTTTGATAATGATTATGTGCCAAATCTTGATCTTCCTGAAGCCTAGGGTTCAGATTTCTTTGATGCGGAGGAGAGTAAATTACAGGCTACTGATTTAGGGTGCATTCCATATTGTGAATAGTATTAAGCCTCCCCCATGACAAAGCCCTAGATAAAACCTTAGGAGAGGAGGTTGATAATGCTACAAATCAGTTTGAGACTTTCAAGGAAAAAGGAGTTGCAGGAACCTTTTTTGACCATCGGCGAGATCTTGAGACACCCCTCCAGTCTTGGGGACCCACAACTAGATTATCTGTATGGGTCCTCAAAACAAATCCTTTAGCATTCTTCAAGTTCTTGGTTTATTTTGTTCTTGCGAAATTCTCAATTTGGCAATCCAAAGAAGTGACAGAGAAGATTTTAGGCCAGGCGCGAATAGCAGAGAGAAAAAGAAGAGTCTTTTTATTAATCCTCTTTAATTTTACTCTATTTAAAGTATTAAATATTAGTTTAATATATATACATATATTAATATGGCTAATATATGTTTATATGTTTTTATATGTATATATATTTTTATCATGTGTATATTTTAATTGGGTAAAAGTTTCTTTTAATTCATATTTATTATCAAATTGGGGTGATTTTTCTTAATGATTTATTCTATTTTTTAACTATGGAAACGTATTTATGGCATGTTTGTTTCCAAAGATGTATTTGTTAAATGAAATTGGATAATTTTATTTATTTTCTTAATTAGACATAAAATTATAGTGTTTTAGTAATTTTAATTCCTAAACTCAATTTATTTTAATAACGTAATAAATTGATTTGTTAGGGTTAGAATTTAATTTATTAAATATAATTATAGTTTATTAGTGATTATTTTAATAGATTAATTTCGTGATGAAATTTTACAAATTAGTTTATTTTATTAAATTCTATTGTTGTCTATTTTATTCTTTCTGTATTTGAGTTAGAGGGAAATTTGTTACGTCAATTTATTAGGACTGTTACTAGAGGCAGAGTTAGAGTTAATGTGCTTACCTTGCACACTTATATGGTAGTTGATTATATTGTGACCCAACCTTGTGAATTTGATTTTTATGATGGAAATTTATTGTTGTGTGTTCCTCTTATTCTTTGGAACTAGGTTAAAAAATTATGGATTATGTTGACCTTGAGTCATGATTTGAGACTATGAACCTAGGGTAGGTTATCTAGGTGTTAAAGGGGAAGTGGATTACTATGGAGGCACCTGATACCATAAGTGGCTACCTAGGTATCCTTAGTAGGTTACTTATTGAAGTGATAATATGAAACTAAATATGGTTAAAATGAATTAATAAGATAATGGTTCCTCACCCATGCCTTCAGTGCTAGTATAGGCTAAGGATGAGAGTGGGATAAGATGCTTGCCCATCTAGTAGTGATGGTGAGTCGGGCATGATTAGTTATCCCTATCTTCATGAGATTATCTCAGGTTCCGCATATGATCACACCTGGAAATCACAGTCCAGTGAGATCGTTCTAAGGTTTTGACATATGTGATGACACTTGATTTAATTATGGTTTTCCTACATGTGTTAGTTGCCTTTAGGTTAGTAATTGTACCTTTGATTTATGATTTTTACCCTTGATATAGGAGCTTCTAGGATCCTTGCTCAGTTTACCTAATTAGTTGGTATTATTATCCTAGTGGGATTTTATGTTATCTCCTCAGTACAGTAGGAGTAGAACCATAGGTTTCCATGAGGTTGGGAGGTAGAAATCCTTTTACCATTTGAGATTCTAACATCCTTGTTCTAGTGCTGGATGATCCTAGTTGCATTTACTTCCTATCCTATCTTATTAGAGACTTATTCTTAATTCTTGTATCTTCTCTATTTGTAATTTATATTTATTATAACTACATACCCTGTGACTTGTGCAATGGATGTTGATGATTATGTATACCTTATCATTCAGATGTAATTATGATGTAATATGTAGTTGAGTTAGGGGATAAATGCAATTGATAAATGTGATTGTATTTACATAGTTTCTACATCAAGTAACCCTTGAGATGTGTAATCTAATATGGAGATTATGTTTATGTTTATGTTTATGTTAATGTTAATGTTTATGTGTATGTATTTAGGGACTTTATGTTTTACTTCTTCTTATTTATTCATTATTGTTTGTAAACACTTACGAAAAAAATTATTCTGCAAACTAAGTAACATATTTTACGTTAACATCTTCTAGGTTCCCTAGTGGGGCATTACACTTGGTATCCAATACATGTTTCAAACATTGGGAGCTCTGGGAATTTTGTAAGGCCATTAGTTTTCTAGTAGTTAAAACTTGAAAAAAAAAACTTAGACATATAACACTCTTGTATTCTAGACCATTATTTTAAAACCTTCTTCATGTCTTAATTATTTCATACTTCTTGTTGTATTTGTTAGGAAAGATGCTCACCAAGACTAGATCTGGGGTTAGGGGCCAAAGTGGAGGCCACAGTAGGGGACGTGAAAGAAGAAGACTTCCTATCCCTTCTATTAGTCAGAGAGTTGAGGAGAGCAGGGAAGAGGATGGTGTAGAGCACCATGGGGATTCGGGGGAACTCAATGCTATGCAAATTCTCCAGACTATTTTAGATTGCCTACATGTGCAGAATAAGGCCGATCATGAAGAATCACATCACTCTAATAATGAGGAGAGATAGAGATATAGGAGTCCGAAAAGGAGGGACACTACCCTCAGTCAGGGAGCCATAAAGGAAAATAAGATGAGAGACCTTTTGAGATCATGAAATCCTCCTTTTAATGGTCTTGGCATCAGTTTTGAGATAGAGACTTGGTTCATTTCTTTGGATCGTTGTTTTTCCATGCATCTTTGACACCAATGTTAAGGCAAGATGTGTCATTACGAGCCTCAAGGTTTTTGAATCTTCATGGTAGAAAATTGAGCAGAAACTTGGACTTACTATGGATACTATCACTTGGTATCTTTTCCTTGAAATTTTTTGTGAACATTTCCTATATGATCAGTGGCAGCAGTAGCGCAGAAATGAGTTCCATAATCTATGATAGATGTCCATGTTTATTTAGGATTACGAGCAATATTTCTTTGATCTTAGACCCTACATAGGATTCAGTGATCAGTCACCACTTATGTTACAACATTTCATCAGGGGACTCAATGACTTCATCATTAGAGGGGTTAAGGTTTTCAAACCCAAGACCCTCAAGGAAGTGGTTATTAAGGCTACTTTTGTTGAGGCAAATTTGGCTCTAGGACATGATGGATAGATAGGGGTTTGGATTGGAGTTCTTACATCTTCAAGCTATAAAGGAAATCAAACCAAGGTTCAAGAAACTTCAAGAAACCCCCTCCCTATTTTAGCAGTTAGCAACAAAAGGGCATGAATCCTCCAACACAAAATGATGGTTCTCACTCTAAGAAATTTTGAAACTTTTTGCATAATAGGCACAATCAGTCTAGTCAACTGATGCAGGAGCATCCTGGGTGTAAGAGCAATCTTGCATCACCCAAAAATATTTTTGTTTTTATTTTTCAATAAGGGCTACTTTGTGCAGAGCAACTATTTATGGAAAGTTACTATTTTTGGTAATTTTCGTATGTGCTCAGAATGATCTAATTTCTTTCTTGGAGGTTCATTTTGGTCATATAAGTCTCCCAGTAAAGTTTCATTTCCAGATCAAGTGTATGTTGGAAGATATTGAAGATTTTTGGTATTGGCAGTAGGGTACAAAAACTTTGGACTCAGTTTTGAAGGCTTTAGAGGCCCCGGATGAGGTCAAAAATTTGGGTGACAAGCGCTTACGCCGGTCAAGCCTGTAGAGTGCTTCGTGGCGTTTCTGAAATGGGGTTATAATAGCCAAGCGGGTCAACAGGTGATGACTTATGGTCTTCAGAAGTTGGGCCACTTGAAATGGCGAAAAATAATTTTCTTCAAAATTTCTGTTCGGGTTTCAAAGGTTATCTTGAGCTGACTATGATGTAATAAAATGTAAAATAAAATAATTCTAAGTTTGGTCGGCCTTATTGGCTAAAAATTCTGGAACCTTCCCAGGCGGTGGAAAATTGCCTATATAAGGAAGGCTGTATTATTGTCTTAGGCAGTTAGGAATAGTTCTGGGTAGTAGATCTGGGTAATAGTTTGAGGCTTTGTCCTACAGAATATTGTAAGGGAACGCCCATGTGGCTTTGCATATTGTAATTCTGAAAGTTTGTAATTCCACATTTGTGGAGATAATAAGAAGCCAATTTTCTGTTCTTGCATATTGTTGTTGTTTCTCTATTTCTGTTATGTGTTTGTGGTATTAAGGGGAGCACCCTTCGTCAAGTGGTATCAGAGAAGGATTTCTTGAGTGTGTAAACAAATCACCGACTGTGAGGCAGTTTGCAACAGGACCGTGGCTAGGGTTTCAACGCGCATCGCGAAAATGCCTCCACGACGAGAACGTGGCGGAAGAGTTGGTGCTGTGACACCTGAGGTTAGAGAGCTGCAGAGACAAGTGCGAGCATTGCAAAAAGAGATTCACAGAGGAATGAATCTCAATGTCAGAGATGAAAGCGAGGATGAAGCCGAAGAAGAATATCAAGAAGGAGAAGCCAAAATTTTGAACCAGGAGGAAGAAAGACTTTTTCGGGCCATTTCCAAGATTGGGAAAAGACCTAAGATTGAGGTTCCTACATTTTTTGGAAATCTTAACCCAGAGGAATTGATTGACTGGATCAATGAATGTGAGGAATATTTTGAGTATGAAGATGTTGACGATCCTGATAGGGTCAAATTTGCGAAGGCCAGATTGAAAGGTCATGCGAAGATCTGGTGGCAAGAAATTCAGTTGGAGCGAAATAGAAGAGGGAAAGATAAAATCACAAGATGGGATCAGATGATGGATAAATTGAAGCGACAGTTCATTCCTGTTGATTATGAGCTTGACCTACTGAAGAAAATGCAGAGTTTGAAGCAAGCAGGAAGATCTGTTTAGGAGTATACAAAGGAGTTCTATCGACTTCTCATCAGAACAGGCCATGCAGAAGCTGATAAGGAGAAAGTTGCCCGATACCTTAATGAGTTAAGGCCAAGCATTCAGGAGGAGCTGAATCTGGTTCAAATGAACAGTATTGAAGAGGCATACCAGTTTGCCCTAAAAGTAGAGGAAAAGCTGAACAAGAAGTTTGAGAGCAGACAAAATGGAAGAGGTCGCAGTGGACGATCTGGTGGAGGGTCATATGGTGGCTGAAATGAAGATCCGAAAAAGAAGGATGAGGCCAGTAGCAGTCAGAATCAGCGAGAACATAATTCTAATCGCTTCCAGGATCAGAATAATAGAGATCAGAGAGGAAGAGGAAGAGGACAAGGATCTGGAAGAGGTGGCTTCCGTGGAACATGTTTTCACTGTGGAGAAGAAGGTCATAGGGCATTTGAATGTCCTCAGCGCCAAGGAAGAACAGACAGGAGAAATGAAGGCCAGGCCAGAGTTGCACATGTAGATGAAGATGCTAGATCATCAAATTCTGAAGATGCTGAAAGAGGAGAAATGTTGATTAACAAAAGAGTCCTGTTGAGTGGTGAGAATGAACCTGAGCAAAGAAGGAGCCTATTTTGCACCAGGTGCAAGTGTGAAGGTAAATGTTGTGATGTGATTATTGATAGTGGAAGCACTGACAATTTGGTGTCAGAAGAGATGGTGACAAAGTTGAAGCTCAAGAGACAGAAACACCCACATCCATATCGGATTGCCTGGGTACAGGATGACCACAAGGTCATGGTCAATGAACAATGCCTGGTGAAGTTCAAGATTGGCGGATACCAAGATGAGGTATTGTGTGATATCATATCTATGGATGCATGTCATATGTTGTTGGGTAGACCATGGTAGTTTGACAGATGTGCTGTACATGATGGTCATGTGAATACCTATTCCCTGACAAAGGATGGAGTGCGACATAAGCTAAAACCATTGAAGGAGACTGGAGAAAAGGTATGTGGTAATGCAAGGATAACTTTTGTTGATGAAAGAAATTTCCTAGATGGTATGAGGCATGAGCATGTATGTTTTGCTTTAATTCCAAAAGATGGTAAAGAGGAAGTAGAAGATGTTCCTGTAGAAGTTGCAGATTTGTTGAACGAGTTTCAGGATATTGTATCCGATAACATGCCTGATGGATTACCACCAGTCAGGAAGATCAGTCATCAGATGGACTTGATCCCAGGAGTGAGTTTGCCGAATAAGGCAGCACACAGAATGACACCTGTAGAAAGTGAGGAGTTGAACAGACAAGTACATGAGTTGTTACAGAAAGGATTGATTCGAGAGAGTCTGAGTCCCTGTGCTGTACCAGCGGTATTAGCACCAAAGAAGAATGGAGAATGGAGGATGTGTACAGATTCTAGGGCAATAAACAAGATCACAATCAAGTACAGGTTTCCATTGCCACGAATGGATGATATTATGGACTGTTTGAGTGGAGCTGTGTATTTTTCAAAGATAGATCTGAAAAGTGGATATCATCAGATTCGGATCAGAGAAGGAGATGAATGGAAGACTGCCTTCAAGACAAAGGAAGGACTATATGAGTGGTTAGTCATGCCTTTTGGGCTAACCAATGTACCGAGAACTTTCATGCGGCTCATGAACGAGGTTCTGAAAGAATTTTTGGGTAAGTTTGTCATTGTTTACCTAGATGATATTTTGATCTTTAGTAAGACATTGGATGAGCATATGATGCATATTCGTATGGTATTTGAGAAGTTGAGAGAAGAGAAATTGTTGATTAATTTGAAGAAGTGCAGTTTTGTGAAGAAAGAGTTAGTGTATTTGGGATTTGTAGTTTTAGCAGAAGGTCTAAAAATGGACCCAGAGAAGATACAGGCTATCCTTGAATGGCCTACTCCAAGGAGTGCTACTGAGGTAAGATCTTTTCAGGGTTTGGCTAGCTTTTAAAGAAAGTTTATCAAAAATTTTAGCAGTATTTGTGGACCCTTGACTGAAACAATGAGAGGGGATAGAAAAGAGTTTAAGTGGACTAATGGGGCAGAAAAGAGTTTTCAATTATTGAAACAAAAAGTTACAGAACAACCTGTTTTAGCACTTCCAGATTTTAATAAGGTGTTTCAAGTAGATTGTGATGCTAGTGATACTGCAATAGGAGCTGTTATGAGCCAAGAAGGTAAACCTATTGCTTATTTCAGTGAGAAGTTAAATGATGCCAAGAGGAAATATTCTGTTTATGATCAAGAATTTTATGCTATATTTCAGGCATTAAAGAAGTGGAGACATTATCTGCTTCCTAAGGAGTTTGTTTTGTATACTGATCATCAAGCTTTGCAATATTTGAATAGTCAAGGAAAATTGAATCAAAGGCATTTGAAATGGGTTGAGTTTTTGCAGAGTTATACATTTGTTTTGAAACACAGAAGTGGAAAGTCTAATAGGGTTGCAGATGCTCTTAGCAGAAGGAAACTATTGCTGACAGAGATGCAGATTGAGGTGGTTGGGTTCAAGGAACTCAAGAATTTGTATCCAGAGGATCCTGATTTTGGTGAAGCTTGGAAGACTTGTACAGAACCTGTTACTCTAGACAGGATGAAATGGCTGGATTTTATCATCCAAGATGATATGCTATTCAGAGGGAGTCAGTTGTGCATTCCACGAAGTTCTATGAGGGAGAATCTCATCAAGGAGAAGCATAGTGGAGGATTGGCTGGACATTTGGTCGTGATAAAACCCTTGCTTTGGTTGGTGAGAATTATTATTGGCCACAATTGTAGCAAGATGTGAAGAAGTTTGTATAGAGTTGCAGAGTATGTCGATGGCGAAAGGAGTGAAGCAGAATACAGGGTTGTATCAGCCATTACCTATACCAGAGAAGCCTTGGGAGGATATCAGTATGGACTTTGTTCTTGGTTTACCGAGGACACAGCGGGGACATGATTCAATTTTTGTAGTAGTTGACCGATTTTCAAAGATGGCACATTTCATTCCCTGCAAGAAGACTAATGATGCTGTTCATGTAGCAGAATTATTTTTCAGAGAAGTAGTGAGACTTCATGGTTTGCCAAAGACCATAGTTTCAGATCGGGACACTAAGTTTGTTGGATATTTCTGGCGTACATTGTGGAAGAAGTTGAAGATAGATTTGAAGTTCAGTTCATCACATCATCCACAGACTGATGGACAGACAGAGGTGGTGAATAGGAGTTTGGGAAATTTGCTGAGATGTTTGGTTGGAGATAAGCCAACGGGATGGGATTTGATTTTACCACAGGTAGAATTTGCATACAATAATTCTGTCAACAGGAGCACTGGTAAATCACCATTCCAGATTGTATATGGAAGTAGTCCAAGAAATGCATCTGAATTGAGAAAGATAGATAAAGGAGAAATAAGTAGTGCTGAAGCTGAGGATTTTGCAGAACACTTGAAGAACATCCATGAGGAGGTGAGGAAGCATATTACCAAGATGAATGCACAGTATAAAGCTAAGGCAGATGAGAAAAGTAGGTATAAGGAATTTCAGGTTGGTGATGAAGTCATGGTTCATTTGCGGAAGGAGCGGTTTCTAATTGGTACATATAACAAGCTGAAAATGAAGAAGTTTGGGCCATGTAAGATACTGAAGAAGCATGATTCAGGAAATGCATATGAGGTAGAATTGCCTAGTGAGCTGAATATTTCACTAGTGTTTAACATTTCAGATCTGACAGAGTATCATGAAGGAGGTGTTGAAGATGAGATCACAGCAGCACAGTGGAGTATTCCAGCAACTAGTTCAGACACTAAGGAGATCGAGGATATACTGGACAGTCGTGTTGGCAGAAGCACAAGGAACAGGACATATGAAGAATATCTGGAGAAGTGGAAAGGACAGCCTGTTAAAGATTCATCATGGCTGACAAAGGAGGAGGTTAGCCGTCTTGGTTTTCCTCTGCACACCTGAGTCGTGACAGGGTCACTTCTCAAATTACCCTGGGTGTCTGATGCAGGAGCATCCTAGGTGTAAGAGCAATCTTGCATCACCCAAAAATATTTTTGTTTTTATTTTTCAATAAGGGCTACTTTGTGCAGAGCTACTATTTATGGAAAGTTACTATTTTTGGTAATTTTTGTATGTGCTTAGAATGATCTAATTTCTTTCTTGGAGGTTCATTTTGGTCATATAAGTCTGCCAGTAAAGTTTCATTTCCAGATCAAGTGTATGTTGGAAGATATTGAAGATTTTCGGTATTGGCAGCAGGGTACAGAAACTTTGGACTCAATTTTGAAGGCTTTAGAGGCCCCGGATGAGGTCAAAAATTTGGGTGACGAGCACTTGCGCCGATCAAGCCTATAGAGCGCTTCGTGGCGTTTCCGAAATGGGGTTATAATAGCCGAGCGGGTCAACGGGTGATGACTTATGGTCTTCAGAAGTTGGGCCACCTGAAATGGCGAAAAATAATTTTCTTCAAAATTTCTGTTCGGGTTTCAAAGGTTATCTTGAGCTGACTATGATGTAATAAAATGTAAAATAAAATAATTCTAAGTTTGGTCGGCCTTATTGGCTAAAAATTCTGGAACCTTCCCAGGCGGTGGAAAATTGCCTATATAAGGAAGGTTGTATTATTGTCTTAGGCAGTTCAGAATAGTTCTGGGTAGTAGATCTAGGTAATAGTTCGAGGCTTTGTCCTACAGAATATTGTAAGGGAACGCCCATGTGGCTTTGCATATTGTAATTCTGAAAGTTTGTAATTCCACATTTGTGGAGATAATAAGAAGCCAATTTTTTGTTCTTGCATATTGTTGTTGTTTCTCTATTTCTATTATGTGTTTGTGGTATTAAGGGGAGCACCCTTCGTCATCAACCTACATAGAGCACACATTCAGTTGTGAGAAGAGGAAGCTATCATTAGTATAGTGCACCCTCCACTACGAGAGGTCGCAATAGAGGCAATGATTTCTTCTCATGTGGGCACCATGGTCACATTGCAGTGAATTTCCATCAATGTGCATCAAAGGTTTTAGGATAGATTATATATATATATATATATATATATATATATATATATATATATATATATATATATATATATATATATAACTATCAAGTAAAATGTAAATATCAATCAAGTAACATGTATATTTGTCAAGTAACATATAATATATAATCTTCTTGAGCAACATATAATTTATAATTCAAAAAATTTATTTTTATCAAACTTAACATCTATAAAGATCAAAAACCAAAATTTATCAATCTAGCACAATCCATGTCATATATTAAAGTAGATCAATGTATATCAAGTCCTAGAACAAGAAATCTATCCATATAATATATTAAAGTAGATCAATGTAGATCAAGTCCTCAAACATGAAATCTATCCATGTCAAATATTAAAGTAGATCAATATCTAGATCAAGTCCTAAAACATGAAATAGATCCATGTCATATATTAAAGTAGATCAATATCTAGATCAATTCCTAAAACATGAAATATATCCATGTCATATATTAAATTAGATCAATGTAGATCAAGTCTTAAAACATGAAATATATGCATCATATATCCATCGTAAATGTAGATCGAGTCCTAAAACATGAAATATACATAAGTAATATTATTTAAACCATATCAAGTGGTTCAAAATGTTCATGGAGAAAATTTAATATTCTCTCATGATCCTCACTATATTTTCTCCACTTACGACATCCATGTTGAGATTTAACTGGATAGAGACAAAGAGAGGTAGCAACTACTAGGTGGCTATATTGAAACACCTTATTGTCAAGTTGATAATCAACAAAGTGAATTCCATGTTGCACTATTTTGATTTGCTTGAAATATGTTCCTTCAAAAATAACTGAACCTACACACCACAAATGTTAACAATGTAATTAAAATATTTTTTTAAATTATTATCTATATATTTGAAACATGAAGAACAATTTATAGATCTCTAAAGCATGCACAAACCTATAGGGAACAACATTATATCACTTTCTTCAAGTTTAATTAACTTCATCCTCGCCGTGGTGCAACACAATAAATAGTAATTAACTCCTACATTTCTAGGCTCAACAATCACCGCAAAGATATCTCTTGCAAAAAAAACATGTACATACATGTATGAGAGAAAATAATTTAAAAGTTATATATATATAGACACACACACACACACACACTTAATTTAAATTAAATACTTACCAATTTTGACCAATCCTAAAATATGGTCATAGTCAGTAGAAATCAAAGGAATGTCATCAAAGTTTTCATCTTCATCTCCATTAACTGTATCAGTAAGAACAAGTGGCACCAAATTCCATGCACCTACATATCCATATTTGTGGTTGATGCATTCAGAATAGTTTTCAACAATGCAATGACAACAAAAACATGAGTAGTCCCTAGTGTACAATGTCCAATTGTGAAGATTGGTACTCATAACTGAATGTAGAGATGATTTCTTTTCTACCCTCTTGCAATCATGCATAGCTTTTCTATCCACACCTACAAACATATATTAAACATAAAAATGAGACAAATTATGAATTTCATTTTTTAAATTTGAATAAAGGACATGTGAAATTTAAACAAGAAAAAATACCTATGTTATTAAAAATATGTGTGCATACCTGTTATTTCCCAAAACACTCTATATGGTACCCCTTGACTCATGCTTGATGATGTTTCAACCTTGTTTAATGAAAAATGTGTCTTGCAAAATTCAACAATATCATGTGCATTATTTATGCAAACTCCCTTATAATTCATTTGATACTTTTTTAGAGAACGTTTGATGCAAGCTCCAACACCATCATGTTCACCTTTTCCATGTCCACTCTCAAAGAAACTCCATACATGCGGTATGTTTTCACTATGATGATACCTACAAAGTGTATAAAATAGTTTCGATGATTTGAACTATGAGGCACACCCATCTGACCAAACATAATGTTAATCAATATTTATGGCTCTTTGTTTCAAATTTATAAAGAGTTTCTTGAAGCAGTGTTCTACATAATGAATATCATGTTCTTTATCATCACTTATGTAAAAGTGATATTCTTTTTTGATGACCCATACTTCAAATGTTCTTTGAATACCATCAAAATCTAACTGTCCATGATGATAACACACATGTACCATAATAGTAACCTTCTCTAAAAAATAGTATTAGGATTGAATGACCTTTTAAAGAATAAAATAATAGTTTTGTGCAAATTAAATAAACAACTGATAGAATAGTTCCAAGTGGGAAATTATCTCTCAGTGTTTGGAATTTTTGTGCTTGCCACTTTGTAAAAATATAATGATGAATGTACAGTTGAATCAAACTTTTAAATTTCTCCATAAATGCTCCAATAGTTATCTCCTCTTCAACATATTCTAACCTTTTGGATTCTTTCACAATTTTTGTTTCATTCCTTACATATTTGTAACTCTTGTAATTTATCATAGATTTGTCACATCAATATATTCATTTTTCAAAATGATAAGAGACAAATTGGCACATGTTTCACATATTCCTTTTATGCAATTTATTTGACCAACTACATCATCTATTTTGTCACATAAAATGGATGAGATGAACTCACTTCATCTACTAGGAGGAGTATTTTGAAAACCAAAATTATCTTCTAAATTTTTTTAGAAAACCTAATAGCGGAGATCAAATTCAATTGATAACAACAACAACAAGTTTCAAACACTTTTTTTCTCCTCACATAATATGGTTTCAATCTTTCAAACAATGTTTTCTTAGTCTTTATATTAAGATTTCAACCAAAAAATAAGACATACATTTCATGTTTTGTTGTGTCCAACCAATGTTTTGTATGATGTTCATATTCATTAGTTCTAACCCTGTGTTTAATAACATCTCTAGTGTTTGGTGAAGTATGGGTATTATCATTCCAAAATGATATGACCAAATTCTTGATTCCCTCCTTAATCCTATCAGAATGAGGAGCTCTACACATAATTTCCCAATGTGTTATCATCCAACAGAATTATCCTCTTAATATATTTTGATATTGTTTTCCTAATAAAATCAATCTGAGATGAAACTAAAGATAATTATCTCTTTCATGGTATAGTGTTACCAACAATGGATGTCAACATAACTCTACTTGTAATGGTCTTATCTTTATTTTGAGATTGCTTCCCTACAGAGCTCAAACCTTTCCTAAGATTTTCAATAATATCAATTTGTATGTTAGAAATTTTTCTCTTTTTCAATGTTGTGTCTACACCCAACAATTTTAATGGCTCTTGCAAATTTTTTTTTATAAGAACAAGAGAAATCAATTGGGATTTTTAAGGGTTTCAAGATTATCAAATTTAGTCATTATTTCTCTTTCTATATGTTAAAATGACTTTGTAATGACCTAGCTAATGATGAGACAATTGTCACCGAATACCAGAGTACCAGCCAATTTTTCTGGAAGAGGTTTACCAAAGAGTAAAATCTCCTAGCCTCCAAGTACCTAGTAGTTGGATCATGATGGTGTGGGAAGGGCTCACTTGGACAAATGAATATTTTATACTAAAGAGGCTATTGGTTTATATTCACTAGTCTCAGAGGTTTTGGAAGGGTAAGGTTTCCTAAAAATAGTCGTTAGCTCAGACAAAGAAAACACAAAAGATAAGATAAGCTTAGTGAATAAATATACTAATAGTCATATCATAAACATCCTAATATAAAAAATGCCCAAACACAAAACTAATAGCTATACTAAGAATATGTTCAATCATCAACCGATGTACACATTAGTAATGAAAGCAGAAAAGAATTTCAACTAACTAATAAAGAACTTTGAACAAGGACATAAGGAAGCATACACCATGAAAGTAATTCACTAATTCTGAAATGAAGAGTACTGCAGAACATGGTAGGAAGAGAAATCTTTATTTCTTCTTCATCTTAAAAGGGTCCAACATCATTGGTTGATACATTCATGGCTCTTGGGGAGCATTAATCTACTAAGAATATCCACTCAAATAAAAGAAAACAAATAATGAACTCAAAGAATTTATCATTTGGGCAATAAAATCATCAAATTTTCTGACACTTAGTTAGGCATCAAGATTATTATTTATAGATATTTTATGATCTACATTGGAATTTTCAATCTTCTTATTCCTATAAATTATAATAATTACATCTGGTAGTCACATCGTGGTACAATATACAAAGAGGAGAGAAGAGAATGAGGGGAGGGAAAGAATAATAAATAAGTCATAAAAAGTCCCTCAATATACACCATCAAGCATGTGAATGTAACTTTCTTCATCCAGGTGCCTTGAGTAGTGTGCTCCATAAATGTAGTGGAGGCTCCACGTCTCTACATCCTATTTCTGCCCATTCAAGTAAAAATGCATGAGTGGTGCCTTGGGAACTGAGACAATGTGTATGACCCTCTGGTCTCTGACAATATTTTTGACAATGAATTAAGGATGGTGATCGGTCAACTATGGAGAAGTCATCAACCTAGACCATCGTAAAGAATACAAAATCCTGTGAAGTCTAGAACTTTGGACCCCTAAAGCTTATGCTCAAATAATAATGAAAAAAAGAATGTTGTTCTGCAGGAGAAAAAGTCTTGGGACCTGGGGAATTTAAGACTCTTTGAATCTCTGGAAGGCTTCCAATAATTCTATCATGCTTTCCTCATCTACCTCCTTCAGATAATCCATTTTACTAGTAGCTTCCTTGAAATAATATTTAGCATCCTCAACTTTTCTTTTTAATTTAGATGCGACCCTAGTAGAGTTGATCGTGAGCTTTGAGCATCTTTTTGGAAATCTCTCCTAGCATAAAGCTATTGAAATCTCCTGAAGGCCAGAATTAGGTGTCGGCTAGCTCATCAAATTTATTCAATACAACATCTATTGGGGTGTCGGTATTTAGGAGGACATGACTTATTGATGTTAGGTATTGTAATACATATGTAGGAATTGATTCATCAGATCTTGGATTCTAGCCCTATGATCTTCTAAGACCTTAACCAGTTGATTTCCCATATTGAATACAAGCTTGGAGTACTAGGTCTATAGGTATTGACATGATTTATTACTTGAGATTTCTATTTCTACCAATTTGTCCTCTCCAAATTTCAAAATTTCTCTAAGGCACTCTTTCCATTCCTCATACTTCTCTCCCTAGGCTTGCCATGTGGAAATAACTTGCTGAATCTTACCCCTAATATAATGGGATTCATATAATTCCAAGAGGGACTTAGACAAAAACCTCTTGATTTCCCTCAATTGTTCCTCTATCCACCCACCCACTACCAGTGCTTTCTTCTTCATGACTTGAAGTACTTCCATGTTACCCTAGGGAAGTGGTGTTCCAAAGGTGGAGGCATCCATTGTTGCAGAAGAGATTGGAGATGCTAACTCCATTAATAGCTTCCGAAGATTTGACTTAGATTCTTGAAGCTCTTTCTTCTTCTGGTATTATTTTTGTTATCTCTCATGGATGATTTGACTATTGGTGTCGAGGAGGTATAGCTCTCCCTTTTGGTCTTGTCATCCTAGGGGAATCTTTGTCACTATATAATCTCTAGTAAAAACCTCTAATTCTTCCTTGTATTTTGGTGGGGCCACAACCAATGCTACCATGCTTTCATCTGGAGCCCTTCAAGTTGAATTGAGTGTGTGAGCCTTCTTTGACCTCTTGGATTCCTGATGCTCTACCAACATGTCTTCTAGTGAAAGAGGAGTGGATATTTCTATGGCTCTTTTCATCCTCCATGAATCAACCAACCATTGAGGTGGGCCCTGTGCATCACCTAATATTATTTCAGAGTGAATGGGATTCTCTGTAAGTACATGTTCTGGCTCTTCTCTAGGCACTTCTTTGACATTATTGATAGATTATTATTTGTACTTTCATTTTCCCCAGTATATTCTTCGAGGATTTTTTCTGCAGGCAGGGTGGTCGAAGGACTTCATTCAATGTGAACTTCCTCATCCCGAGATTTCATAGGGACCTCCACTTCACCAATTTCACTAAGAAATATACCTTGGGTATCATCTACTTGAGATAGAGGGAAGTCACTAAGGGCACGATTGTTCCTGAAGGTCTAGTTTCCTTAGAGGCCAATGATTTTTCCCCCATCTTAGTACTCCTCTCCTTTTCTTATTCTTCCTCAACATTTAGTTTTACTTCTTCTACCATCTTCACAGAACCTTCATGCCTTTTCCTTCCAACAGTTTCTTTGGCTAGGAGGTGAGCATCATCGACAATATTTTATTCTTCTACTTCTTCTTCTTAGTGCCAGAGATCTTCAGCTTGTCCTTGAGCACTCTTTTGGGCCTCTTCAATCTTCTTGACCTCCCAGAGAATATCTAAATCTAGGGCTTCTTCGACCATTCTTTATTCCTCTACAACATGGTGCAAACTTCCATGTTTGTCAATGTGGAAGAAATCATTGACATTTATTTAAAAAATATTTGGTAGGTCCTTTGGAGCATTGTTCGTATCAGGGGTAGAGGAGATATCATGGACCTCAACCTCCTCCTTGGGCTCCTAGATAGGGTCTGGAGAGGGCCTTCGGGCCTTTTTATTTCTCCTCCTTTTGAAGGGTGGCTCAGAAATAGCTATTTTTGCCTCTTCCTCCCCTACCATGATTGGCATGTGAAATGGGGTGGCCATTGAGGATGTAGGAACTCCCTAATTTTGGGAGCCCAAGGGTACAACTACAAGGCCAAAAGTCACACTGGACTTTGCTCCCTCTTGTAATTTTTGGGATTTTTCCACTTGTTCATCCAATTTTCTCATCAAAATTTTTGGAACTAAGCCATCCATCTGGGAAGATTCACCAACCTTTTTATTTCCATGATCTTGAGTATGCCCCCTTGTTTAGGGTCCTAAAACATCCATTTCTCTTGGGTGCATGTCTAGGAAAACACTCCTTGGGAGTACCTTATCAAAATGAGAGTGACTTTGTTCCATTATTATCTTAGTTATGGCCTCAATGCTCAAAATATTTGGAGTATCCCAATCTACCAGAGGAAGACCCGACTTATTAATTCCAACTTCTTTAAACTTAGGGTCCTCTAATGACCCTTTATCTAAATATTTCAGAGGGAGTGTTTAGAGACCCAAATGGTCTATCATACCCATTGAAATCTTCACATAATTTTTGCATCAAACCTCAAAATTATCTTGGTAGTCTTCCCAAAAATATTCTATATGTGGCTCATGGGGTTGATATTCTTAGGGTGTTTCTTTCTCGAGGCGGCCACATGGATCATAATTATAGCACTTAAGTGAAAATTTAACTAAATTTAGGCTTTTTAAATCATTTTTTTATTCCTTGGCAATGGCGAGCGAACAAGTGTATCTTCCATAGGTGATGAGGAAAGAGATGGAAATAATATTCTTGGTCACCAATACTAGGGCATGCACCTGCAGGACTTGCCAACAAAATTCTAGCAAAGTAATATTGTCCCCAAAGTGCTTTGGCAATAAAAATGGTTCTCTGGAGAACTCGGTGACCTAGATGTAGGTGAATTGTGAGAATTGAATGAAATAACACCCCCAAGGGGAAATCATGGTCATTACCTCCCAGGACAATCTGAAACCTACATCCTCAGTCAGTGCCTTAATCCCATTATATACAAAGGTGTCATTGACTCTACAAAAATTCTTGAAATACTTGTCCCACTAGATCTGAGGAAAATTATCCCAAGGGGGAGACTATCCCACTTGTGTCCCAAGGACACAAACTATTCTCAATATTTGGACTCATCTGAACTATCAAGCCAATATCTATAGGACAAAATAAGTCATGTAAAATTTATTATCTCCCTCCACCTTCCTCTTTTGTGCATCTAGGTGGTTGGAGATTATAGCATCCCAGTCAAAGCATTTGTTATTGATGGCCATACAATGCTTGTTGCTTCATGAAATACTCAAGGACATGGTCTCTTTGTTCTTCCTAGAGAGCTAGGTTAAGGAGCTAGACCTTCACAATATTATCCCTTTTATCAAACTCCTATATGAACTCTAGGTATAGAATCTGAAGATTTAGAGGGAATACTATATTTTGGTCATAGACTAGATAGAAAGGGGAAGTCACAAAGGTAGCTTTAATTCAGATATGATTTACCTAAAGGGAAAACTTAAGCTTCTGGTGCCAATCACAGGAATTTCTTTCGAGAAGATGTTTGCTAACCTCCAAGAGGTTTTTATTCATGGATTCTTCTACACCATTACCCTATGGATAGTAGTTTCTCAAAAATTTTAGAGTAATGTTTCAGCTATAAGGCCGCTCTAGTAAATGGGTGGAGGAAAATGCGGGGTTGTTATCATAGACAAGGGTGAAAGGCACCCCAAATCTAGTGTCAATGTTTTACTTAATGAAACTAATGACCACATCCGCTATGTTATTTTTACAAGGTATGGCTTTGGACCACCAGGTGCAATAATTAGTGGAAGTTAGAATGTAGTGGTGTCCAGCTAATGAGTTAGGGTTGATTTCTCTGATAAAATCAAATTTCCATTGGGAAAATGGTTTGACTTCGCATACAGGCTGGAGAGGCATTATCGGATTTCATTCCTGAGAGGCAACAGTCTAATAGGTGTGGAATTTTATTATGTGAGCATGGAATCGTTGAAGATATGGGGCCAGTAATAAATGACCTAGAGGATTTGATGGAAGTGGCCTCATTTGAGTCATGTCTGATCTTGAATTTTTCACAAAATTCATCAATCATTTTTGTAGCTTGCATCCAATTGAGATAATGAAGGTAAATTCCTTCGTAGTTTCTATGGAACATGGTTCCTTTCTTAATCATGAAGTGTGCACTCTTCTACCAGAGTTCTCAGTGCTCATTGGAAGGAATTCTCTCAGGGAATTGATTGTTAAAAAAAGGTACACGAGATCTACATACCAAGGGTCTCAAGTAAGGGACTCCACAGTCTAAGTCTGGCATTCAATTTGTGGGTCGGTCTCAGCCATGGCTTGGCATAATACCTATCCATGGAATAACCTCATGGTTTATATTTCCAAATCAAATTCTTGGAGGATATCCATCCACTTCCCCTGACATTCTCCTAACTCACTTTGCATTAGCAAAGATTTGACGACCTTATCAGGCACGATAACATGTATTTTACTCTAGAGAATGTAGTGCCAGAACTTATTAATTGTCTAAACAAGGGAAAATGATTATTTTTTGAGGGGAGAATACCACACTTTGACATTCTTAAAGGGGGAGTTCATGAAAGAGATAGCTTTTTATTCCCCTTTGACCTTTTGGGTCAATACTATGCCAGTAGAATGAGTGGATACAAAGGAATAAATGTAGAATGAGAGGGTGTATTCTGGACTATCCAAGACCAAAGCCTCCATGATAGCTTGTTTAATTTGGACAAATGCTTCCTTTACATTTGGACTCCACTCAATTTTTTCATCCTTCTTCATCATATCATTTAGAGGTTTAACGACCTCGATGAACCCTATAATGAAACATCAGACAAACTTGATCTTTCCAAAGAAAGATATCATTTCTTTCTTACTATCGTGCATCTGTAGATGAAACAATGTCTCCACTCTCTTAGGGTCGATGGAGATACCCTTCTCAGAGATGATACATAACATTAATTTCCCCTCGACCTTGAATATGCACTTCTTATGGTTAAAGGAAATTCCAAACTGATGACATCTCTCGCAAATCTTGGTGAGGTGAGTGGGGTGATCACACCCATCTCAGGAGAAAATTGTTAAATCATCTATGTAGATGATTATGCATTTATTGATCAGTACCTCGAAGGTGATGTTTGTTTCCTTCTAAAATGTGGCCCTAGCATTAATAAAACTAAAGGGCATTCTTCTATACATGAACGTTCCCCACCTCATGGTAAATATTGTCTTGGCCTGGTCCTCAAAATTCACCATGACTTGGTTATAACCTCAGTACCTATCTAAGAAGGACATCATTTGTGAGCCATTGACAATTTGGAGAACCTCATCAAGTGAGGGAAAGGGATGATCATCTTTCTTTGAAGCCTTATTTTGGTTATAAAATCTGATGCAAATCTTGATCTCCCCATTTTCCTTCCATACTAGGATTAGATTTTCTACCTAGGTGATGTGTCAGATTGGGAAGATTATTTGTGCAGACAAAAATTTCTTTGCCTCCTAGTAAATTAGGGGATTGACCAGATTTTTATTTTGTAGGAAAGGCTTGGCATCAAGTTTCTGTAGGATAGTGTGTGTCATGATAGATGTGTCATAAGTTTTGAAGTCTTCATATCACCATGCAATTGCATCAATGTATTCCCAAAGAACCAAGAGGATATTTTATTTTTCTTTCAGAGAGAATGAGGTACCTATGTACACATATTTTTCTTCACTTTCTATCCCAATGTTGACTTTTTTATACTTTTCCCCTTCTGGAGTCTAGGGAACAATGTCCTTAACTTGGGGGTATGAGTCAAGGATATGCTCTAATGTAACCATCCCCTTCGAGATGGTGTTGGTAGGTAAATCGAGGATATCATCCTCCTTTCCTCTCTACCATGTGTCATCATGTTCTTCTCTATCTATGATTTGGTCTTAAAAGAAACCTGTATTCACCAGGAAGACAAGGATGTGTTTGTCATCTTCAAAGACCTACAAGTGTATTATATTATTAGGGAAAAAGGGGATGGGTACCATTTCTATGGAAAATATCTGGAGTCAAGAACCTACCATGGGCTCTAGGGTATTGGCTGACACAACAAGAGCATCCAGAACATAGTTTCTTTTTTGGGGAATTACCTTGATACCAAAGGCATTGAAGTCCTCTATTAAGCTCCACACTCTATTGCGATATTCCTCCAGTCATTTATCATGGCATGTATATTGACTCTAGTCTTGTTTAACGATCAGCTCTAAATCACCCATGGTCTGAAGATGGGTGACTCCCTTCTTTAGAGAGAATAGGAGGCTCAAAAAGAAGGCCTCGTACTTAGTTTCATAGTTCATGCAATCAAACTATAGTCGATAATACATGAGGAAATACTTTTCTTGGGGGTTGATCAATTCCACCCCAACCCCACACCCTTTTTTGGACTAGGATCCATCAAACATCAAGATCCATAATTTGTTATCTGTACAGTGAGGTTTAGGTGTTTGAACAATTTGTGGTACTGATTCTATGGTGGGAAGTGGTGTCGATATTCCCTCAGGGATAGGATTTTTTAGAGTCAAGGAAACTTCTCAGAGAGACACCAATATTGATTCTCCTTCAACAAGTAGTCCTTTAGTTATACCTAGGGGTAGATTGCGGGTGTCGGACCTTCTCCTTGCTAACTGATCTCCCTGGGAGACATGAAAGGAGAACTCTGGTTGCATCAATACATTTTTCATCCTCCAACTTAGAATGTTTCTCATAGTGTACTCTGCATCAAGTATCAGATATGAGTGTGGTCAAGGAGGTGGAATTTCCCTAGAGGGTGACATTGTGTTTAAGCTTCACAAATAGATTATGGAACCTTTCAGTGATGATGGGGACTTCACTAGAAGATTCTCCTCCTAGGATAAAGTCTAGGGTCAATATCTCTTTGGCCAGGTATAAGATTGGCTCCAACTATGCATATGCTACCTCACTCACCTGACCATAGTCAGTGAGAGCCTATTTCATCTGGGGTTCACTATCCACTTTGATTTGGTTGGCCTCCCTTCTTCAAGGGAGCCATAAGTGGGAGAAGTCAGTAAAGATACACCCATTGAGGGATTTGGACCGGTTCTGACTTAGGAGCATCCCATAAGTTTCAGGGATGTCCACCACTCAGATGTCAATAACACTAGATACTTAGGGTTCTTGGATGAGCTGGATTTGGAAATTTTAAAGCTTGCCTACCATTTTGATAGAGGTCTTGTCAAGTTGAACCACTGCACCTTTAGATGGTGTAGGGACTAGTTTGAGCTTCTTGCAGATGGATAAGGGCATGAAATTGTCAGAAGCTCTAGAATCCACTAGACAGTTGTGTAGATTATTATCATAGATCTTAAGGCTAAGAAGAAAGGGGGGATTTTCTGTATTCCTTCAAAACATTGGCACATTAGCATCATCAAAAGTGACAATTTTTGGAGGATTATGGTGGGGTTCTAGGTTCTCTAAATGTTGTAAGAGGACCTTCTTCTACTTAGGATAGCTAAGAAACACCTCCATTACAGTCATGGTAGTGGTAGTATTTTCCATCACCTTAGTAATGCCAACCCTTCCTTTCAAGATTCTGGGACTTTTTATCGTTGACTCGTGAGTAGTGTGGAAAGTGCATCCTTTTACGGGAGGAGAGTTGACATTTGCATGGGGATTTGAAGGGATGTTGACATTTTTAGGGGGATCAACATTGTATAGGGGCCCTTGGTAGATTCGCTCCTTTTATTGTAAGGAATTCATGAGATGGTGAAGGCATTAGCCTCAAAGGCCGAAATGGAGTCATAAAAAATATTCATGTAGATTAGGTTCTTCCTCATCTTCTCCTTTGGTCTTGAAAAAGACTATTTCACACACAAAGACAGAACTATGATGTTTCACTGGAGGTTCTAGGGAGGTTAGGTTAATGTGAGGTTGACGCTTAGACTATGATATTTGAATGATCTTCTCTAGGGTGGCACAATTCACCTCATAATGTGAGCTAGTATCATGAAACTAAAACTAAGTGGTCAAGGGGTGAAATTCAATGAGATTTGCAGAGTGTATGGGGCCTGCACTCTCCTAATAACTAGATTGGTTCAGGGTCATGCCTTTGTTTTTTGGCATGTTGTTCTATTGTTGGTTATTGGGCCAAAAACATTTTTTGTTGTTGTAATTTTGAGGCCTAGAGTTGTTGGAACCACATCTTGAGAAGATGTTTCCTTGCTGAGAGGAGCCATGGTTTTGGGACTTCAAGGGTCCCATCTTCAATTGTCCCATATCTATATTAAGCAAGGACACAAGTCATTGGTGGGATTCAACCTTGGTGAATAACTGGTTAGCTGGATCACATTTTGACAACTGAGATAGTAAATTTTTCATTGTAGTGGGAGCTGTGATAGATTGTCCACTAGGTGCAGCCATTTGGAAGAAAGGGGTTCCTCCCATTGATGGTCTAGCCTCAAAGGCCATTTGAAATAAAGGAGCCTTGACTATTTCATATGTTGGTTGTTGTGGTTGGGCCTAGGGTATATAATCAGGAGCCAAAGGGGTGTGAAAAGAGGTGGGATAAACATAGAAAAGTATTGGGTTCATTATTGGTGTGGCTACTGCCATTTTAGGATTATAACCACCTGGGTAGGCACTTCCTATAAGCTATGTCTTGTAGGGAATGCTTTGTACAATCCCATCAAGATCTTAGTTAAGCTTTCAAGATAGTTTGAGTGCAAGGCTATAAACTTTGGCTAGAGTATCCATTCCATTTACAACGGTGGTTCTCCATAGAAGGGTTGCAACAAATGGATCTAAGGCATCGAGGTAGGTTTGGATCGCCACCTTTGTAGAGGGGAAAAAAAAAGGCTAGTGCATCATTGTAATACCCTTTTGAACCAGTGATTGAAGGTATATAATGGTTCATTAGGTTTCTTCTTTTTGGAGATGAACTGGATGTGAGACCAAGCCAGGTCCATGTGAATCCAGAATACTGCTAGGAAAGTATCCTCCATATCTTGCCAACTATTGATGGAATTGGAAAGAAGGTTTAAGTACTAGTTCATCTCATTTTCCCAAAGGGATAGTGGGAAAATTTGACAGATCAAGTCTTCATGTCTGTTCGTGATGTCCTTATAGGCCTGCAAATGTTCTTCCCTAGTCTAAGGACCTAAATGCTTGTATTTCAAACACATCTTCTCGAGGTGAGGAGGAAGATCATTCACCACATTGGGAAGTTTCCCCATTGGAGAACTAGTAATTTTCAAGTAGGCCACCATTGGAATTGTTGGATTAAAGGGGATAGTGTTTGTCCCTATGCTAGACTGGGGAACTGGGGCACTCTGAAAAGTTGTAAATCTGGGCGTGGGGGCCAATATTTTTTTTAATTTTTGATGAGCCATTTTTCCTTAGATGGAAGGTCCAAGTTTGACAAAATCTTTGGGATCTTGGGCCGAATGAAGGATTATTTTGAATCTTGAGGGTAAAAATGACCCCAAACACTAAAAATATTTACTTCTAAAACTATTACTTAATGAACCTTCTTGCAGTGTGGTCTTAAAATATTTTGAAAAGGATTAGGTCATGCCCTCCTTCTAGCACCAGTTTCTATTGATAGGACTTTGTAACGGCCTAGCCAATAGTGAGATAGTTGTCACTGGATACCAAAGTACCGGTCAACTTCACCTAAAGAGGTTTATTGGAGAGTAAACTCTCCTAGCCTCCAAGCACCTGGTAGTCAGGTCACGACGGTGCAAGAAGGGCTCAATTGGATAAATGACTATTTTATACTAAAGGGGATATTGGTTTATACTCACTAGTCTTAGAAGTTAGATAAGGGTAAGGTTTCCTACAAGTAGTCATCATCTTGGACAAATAAAATGAAAAATGTAAGCCAATGTTAGTGAATAAATCTACCTATAGTCATATCATTAACATTCTGATATCAACAATGCCCAAACAGAAAAATAGTAACTATACTAAGCATATGTTCGATCATCAACCAATGTATACATTAGTAATGAAAGAAAAAAATATTTCAATTAACTACCAAAGAACTTTGAGAAAGGACATAAGGAAGTGTTGGTTCCTGGAAAGGAGTTTACACTCAAAGAGACACCAATATGCCTATGATGGATATTAAGGATTGGTTAGTTCCAAATGTGGGAAATCTATAGGCAACTAGACCAACTATAGGGATGGATAATCCCTCTTCTGCTTCTGGCTCTGTCAAACCAAGGTGGGTACACCTGATCCAATAGTATTTAACTCTTAACTAATAGTCTTAACTCTGCCCCCTGTTTCTTTATTGGATCTTTCAATAGATGAAAACAGTGAGAGAATACTAAACAACAACCTATTGTTCATTGATCCTCCATCACTGGGTAGGACAATACATAAAAGTAAATAAAACTGAAATTACTGGTAGTGATTTTAAGATTTTGGGACTTTGAAATCTGAATCACCTTCTCAGAACAAAGATAGGAGAATACAGGCCAGTGTCTTATCCATTGGGCAATAGAGTCAGAAAATAGAAAGGATCCCAAAACAACTTTGAGAACAACTGGTTTTTGAATCGTAAATACAAATACCCCAACTCTTCCCTACTTTCAAATAATCCTTATGTGAATTCAATGAACACATACTTTACTTTGAGTAATATTTAATCCAACCCTAGGTCAGAACTCAAAGCGAGATACATACACATAAACCCTAAAATAGGCTTAAAGATTCATAGAACAAACATAATGGAGAGGTAAAGATTTGATATTTGTATTAAGTATAACCATGATCATTTACATACATCATATTCTGAATAACAAACTTACTGGATAATGGTGCCAACTTGTATCACTTCTCTATTATCCTGACAAAATCATGCAAATTTACAATCCTTGACTGAGTAGCAGGGCTTTAGAATTCTCTTTTTTCTTCTTACACCTAACTTACTCAATACCTAGAATGACCATGGGAAATCCTTTTATATACAAGGAAATGCAATAAGCTTCCGGTCATTCTAGGGTTTACAAAATATCAACCCTAAAACTTTTCAACAACTACAAAATTTACAATAAATACACTCAGTCACAATGGTGAGGAAAATGCAATTGAGCTGACCTTCTTCACGTCTTTTAATGCAATCTTTGGGCAACTGTTAACAAATCTGATCTATGATATTTGCTGTCCATTCTATAATGAATATTTCCTCATATCTCAACCACCCTTATGACTTAAAATTTACTGTTCTGATCTTCTTTAGGAAGCTGGTGGTGTATCTTCACTCTCCACAGCTGGCATGTACTGAGATCTCCATTTATTATACACCTCTTCACTCGGGAACTCAAACTTAACAAATTCATCCTTCTCGGTAGACAACTATTCCCATTCACTAATGATCTGTATGATTTTCTATTGAATGGTGTCAAACATTAACCTGGCATTTATCAACATTTTAATTGTGCCACTAAAAGAAGACTTATCACTTAAAACATTATTGATTCATTCTGTGAGGAGTCCATCTAACTCCTCCCTCCATTGATAAGCTTCCTTAAATTCTCCTTTTTCTGTAAAAATAGGAGGCACCAGTTCATAACCTGAAAGCATTAATTCAGATTTCAACATCCTTGTCCTCCTGATAAAAATATCCATAGAAATGTTGAAATGCACCAACTTCTTCACAATTTGATGCAATGGCTTTATTAAAGGATCCGGGTCCTCCTGTCCCTTTGATAACATATGAAATAGTTTTACATTGGGAGACCTTTCAATCCATCTCTTCAAAACTGGAGCCATTTCATCCTTCTCTTTATTAATAACCTTAAGCAAAGAAATTAACTTATCCATATGGCCATGTATAATAGAAGGCTTTAAATCTACTGCAAATTCCATAATCACCCCTACTATTTTTTCTTCATATTTCTGATTTACTAAAGCTGTGGCCTTTGCGTTCTCATTCCTTTCCTTTTCCAATTGTTCCCTGATTTCCCTCAATTTATTTGTTTCCTCTGTCAGCTTCAGCTTCTCCCAAGCAACGCTTGCATCCATATCTGTTTCTGGGAGTGGTGAGGGTGGAAATTCAATTATTGGGCTTGAAGATGAAGCCACCGTAGGCTTATCAGAAATTGCTAATTGAGGAGATCTTTGGTCCTGTTGTCCTGATAACTGGACAATCAGTTTGTCCTTTTGAATTAGCTCAACTTTGAGCTCATTATAAGATTTAAGGACCATTTCAAATTTGAGCCTAAGCTCTTCCTTTTCTGTGGCATCCTTCTCTGCCACACTAACATTGAACTTGGCAGTTTCAAGAATCAAATTAGAGGCCTCCACACTAGATGTTTCTCCCACTCTCTGAACCATTAGGCTCCCTATATACCCTGTGGAGAAATCACTCTTCTTCCCTTTATTTTTGTCTTTATCTAAAGACCACATGACCAGAGCAGCATGATCTTCAGAAAAAGTAATTCCCCTAGCTGCCTGCTTAGCTTGTTCTAGTGTAGTTAGGGTCTTTACCTTGCTCTTCCTTACTTGGTCAAAAACAATGGCATCAGCAATGTCCCATTCTGGTAGGATCAGAATCCCTGCTGTATGAATCATGGCTCTCCCTTCTTCTGGAGTGATCTTTTCAAATTTTTTAGCCATTTGTGCCTTGGTCTCCTCCTCTATTTCTTTCAAATCTTTATCAAGGGATTCTTCCTTCTTCTCACAAATCTCCTTAAACTGATTGATTTTCATTCTCCATAAGAACTGTGAGAAGGCCCTGGTTTTAACAAAATCATCATCGGCAAGGAAAGAGTCACTTGCCTATTATAGAATAGGGTCTATTTGTTTACCCTCAAATTCCTCTACTGTGAGATCCATGGCCACCTCCTTAGGTGCCTCCGGCATTCCCTCTTGCAAATCTTCATTAAAAACAAAAAGATTTCCTTCATCCCTTAACTGCACCAGCTGCTCTACCACCCCATGCTCATCCAAATGAATAGGGGATTGAGAAGGAGAGTAAATCTCCTCTGCCAGTCCTTTTTCCTCTTATTTTTGCCTTTTTGGGGAAGGTGCCTGCACTGCTGGATCACCAAGTGGTCTCTTCCCTCTTGAAGTGGAAGGAACATCTTCACTTCCTTGTTGTGAGGTCAGAAGGACAGTATGTTCACTCCTCTTCTGTACTGTGTACACCCCCTTAGGGATCAACTTCATATATTTGGGCTGGTTTAAGATCTGCCTATCCTTTTCTAGATCTGTCTTAGTCATAGATACCCTTTTCTCATTTACAACACTCATGAGTCCCTCAAAATTATCCATAAGGACATTAACCTTTCTAGCCCATGGTTCAAAACTAATCAATGGATCATAAGTTTTATCAAAGTTCTGAATAAAACCTATAGACTTGTTATAAATCACCCATTTTTCTTTCTTAATTTCCTGAGTTTGAAGGTCAAACTCATTTCTTATTATGTCTTCTGGAAAATTAAATTGATGCTCAATAAGAGCACACCTCACCTTATCTTTGAACATGCCTGAAAGGAAACCCTCTGTATCTGCACACCTCACCACTGCCTTTGACATTCTGTAGGGTTGCAAAACCTTATGTAGGTGCACCCATCCTCCTTTTGTAATTACATACTGATGTGCCAGAGTTACATCAGGAAAGAAAGTTCCTCTACCTTTGCCAGTGAGTGTGGTTTCTTGCAAATTTCCAATTTGTCTTAAGATCTCAGCATATCCTAGCTTCAATGGGACCTGATATGGCAAAATACAAGGTGCCACCTTACTGCCATACACTCTAAACACTGTGGAGACTGGATACAAAATGATGTCTCCAAAATTATGGACAATGGTAATGTCCTTGCAGTAATCCATCGGCCTAATCAATCTTAATAACTCTTTTGGGATTCTTGGATTATCAATAAATAAAAGAGACCTAAGCTTCGATGCAAAATCCCTATCAAAGGCAATATAACTAGCATCAGTTCTATCCCAGGACAAGGCTGTGGTCCAAAATTGCACTGGGAGAGTCTCTCCATATCTTTCCTTCTCAATATTCATCGTTGTACTAAAAAACTTCTCACCCTTATACAAAAACATGTGCATAAGCATTGAGTACCACCCGAATGGTCTAGAGACCTTCATATTCTTAATTCCTATTAATCCTTCATGAATTATTTCAGCCAAATGAGAAGCAAAGTAAAAAATGAGGGCAAGCTGGGGGTGGAGTGACTGCACCATCATGAACATAAAAGGTACTGGCATATGAGTCTTCTCATCATGCCCTAGGATCAAAGATAAAGACTTATAAACTTCCTGTGCCTTTTTACTGAATAAATCTAACCTGATGGGCTCTGGTGTACTTGAACTGACAGCACACATTGATCCTATCTGATCAAAATATTTCCTTAGAGGTCCTGCCCTTAGATAGTCCCTCTGTGCCTCATAAATCTCAGTGAACTCCATGAAATCTATTTTTTCCAACCCCACAGATGGTTCATTTAATGAGAAAACCTATCTAATCTCATCCTCGATAATGCTTATCAGGTCTCTTCCGCTTACATCCTTGACACATCTTGTCACAGGATCATAACATTTAGCAATCTGTATTAACAATTCATCATCCATGAAAACCCCAGGGCATACCAACCTCCCAATGTCAAACTACCATACATTACTGAGGGGTGCACAAGCGTTCCTTTGTGAATATGCCAATTTAAAAAGAATAAGACCATTGTGCTTATCACCCACTTTAGCATCTCTCATCCAATTCCCTCTATCGTAGAGACCCTCTGCAACTGAATCTCTAGGATGTCTCGGAGTGAGTTCTTTTACTCTTTGTGCCCCATTATCAAAAAATGGGAGCAACTGCATCAAATCCTCAAAAATTCCTCTCTTACTATATTTTGTTTGACCAGACAAACTTCTCTTGGGCAGCATTTTGAAAATAGGGCTTCTTACTAAGATATGAACTCCCAATAAAGCTTCAAACAATATCAACTGACCATATGAAAGAAAACCCCACAAAGCTTTACAAATTTCAAATGACTTGAACACAAGAGTAAACCTACCAGGCACCTGAAAAATCTTCCACTTGAAAGCACTGCATGGAAAAATTATCGCCGGAGAGCACACGAGAACAGTGAAGAAAAAGATTAATCAGATTCTGGTATATAACATCTGCTAACAGCTCACAATTCTCCTGCACGTAACAAATTTATTCCACCATTACTGAGGTTGGCAGCCCTATCACTCACTGGACGTGAAAACGTCATTCAAGAGAAAAATTCAAATTCAAGCCATTGATATATTTCATTTTCGGCGCATCGAGCGGTAGAAAATCTTATCAGCAAAATCCTATAGTACCTTTAGCAAGCTAGTTCTCGACCAATGAGAACATTTCAAAATTAACATGTGCAAAAATAAATTCTTTAAGTTCATCCTGGTCCGAGCAATGATCTTTACACGTCAACATCATCCGTGGCCAATCAAAATGACCACCTCATTAATAAATCTAACATAGAGGACCCACCAAAAGGCTTCCATCTCTTTATTCAAATCAACAGTTGTCGCTAAACCGCAAACTTAAAACCTGAGCATCTCATCCCAATGGTTTAATGACAACCGTGGGATCTTGCAACATTTTAATCATCTGAGAAACTAAGGTCCCACTGTGACACATAAGCGGGCACATATCAAATCAAAACATGCCACGCAGCAAAAAACTGACAAGTGGGCCCAGTCCCTTTCCCTTTCTAACTCAGAGCACTTCAAAAATAGTTAGATCATAGCTGTCATCCAACCAATAAGAAATAAACATGTCAAAGTGAACTGGCGCAACAAGGGGCCCACTGAGCATTTAAGTTTCTAAGAAGATCGGACGGTCATCGCTATACCGTGAACTTAAAATATGCACATCTTTGATCAACGGTATAACGAGAACCGTCCGATCAAACTGAAGATTAACCCTTTGGAAAACACGACCCCACAAATAAACACATCATATTTTGTTAATCAAATCACATTGCGCCATGTTTTCATACGAGCGGGTCCCTTCTGACTATCCTTTACCGTCTTTTAAAAATGCGTCAGCCGCCACCTAGCTTTCTGAGAACCAATAAGAACCACAAGAATTATAGTGACCTGGCACTGTTAGGACCCACCGAATCCTTTTCAAACATAGTAAATCCGATGGCCGTCGCTATACCGCAAGCTTAACGTGCAAGCATCTTGAATCAACGGTATAACAACCACCGTAGATCTTCTCCACCCTTTAAAGTCCGTAAACTCTTCCTCCAGTCGGGCCCGCCTTTGAGATAGGTGGCAACTCGTTGCTATATCGCATGTCAGAGAAAACTGACAACCGGGGTCTTGCGGTGTAACGACAGCCACTCGTTTTGCTTTAGTGAGAACTTTAGGAAAATATACCGAAAACCTAGGCCTGGAGAAATAAAAAGGAGAAGAGGGGGACGGGGGCTAACAACTTTCTAACCACAAACGCATGACTTAAAAAGGTTAAAGGCACATGTGAATTAGCCCCTTTAGTGAATCAAAAAAGGTAACACGGAAATACAAAAAGGAACAAACCAACCTAGGGTTTGGAAACGAGGGAGGAAACCCAAGCCAAAAATGTGGAGCCCAAAAAAATTTAAAAAAGTGATAATAGGAAGCATACAACATTAAATAAATTCACTGATTCAAAAATGAAGAGTACTACAAAATATGGTAGGAAGAGAAATCTTTATTTCTTCATCAGCTTAAAGGGGCCCATCATCACTAGTTGATACATTCATGGTTCTTAGGGAACATTAATATACTGAGAATATCCACTCTATTCAAATAAAAAACTACTAAAACTAGAGCAATTATCATATGGACAAAAAAATCATCAACTTTACCAACCCTTGGTTAGGCATAGGGATTCTTATTTTTACATATTCTATGACCTACATTGGGATTTGCAATCCACTTATTCCTATAAATTATAATATTTATAATCGGTACTACCTATGCTGTCAAATATGTCACATCATGGTACAATATACTAAGAGGAGAGAAGAGAAATATGAGACAAAAATAAGAATAAATAAGTCTAAAAAAGTCCCTCAGGAGATACCATCAAGCGTGTGAATGTAACTTTCTTCATCTAGGTGCCTTGAGTAGTGCGCTCCATAAACCTTATGGAAGCTCCACATCTCCACGTCCTCTTTCTTCCCATTTAGCTATAAATGTAGGAGTTGCATCTTTGGAAACAAGACAGTGTGTATGACCCTATGGTCACTGACAATAAATTAAGGATAGTGATCGGTCAACTCTAGAGAAGTCAACAACCCAGACCACCGTAAATAATATAAAAAACTTCAAAGTCTAGAACTCCAGACCCCTAGAGCCTACACTCAAAGAATAATGAAAAAAATAATGTTGGTCCATGGGAGAAAAAGTCCCAAAACCCGAGGAATTTAAGACTCTTTGAATATCTAGAAGGCTTCCAATACTTCTATCACACTTTCCTCATCCACGTCATTTAGACAATCCATGCGACTAGTAACTTCCTCAAAATAATCTTTAACATCCTCAAATTCTCTTTTTAATTTGGAAGAGACCCTAGTAGCATCATGAGCTTTGAGCATCAGCTGGGAGAGGTCTCCTAGGATCAATCTATCAAAAATCTCCTAAGGGTATGAATTGGGCATCGACCAACTCATCAAATTTATTTAATAAAAAATCTATGGGGGTGTTGGTGTTTGGGAGGAAAAGATTTATTGATGTTACCTGTAAAATGAATTAAGAGAATTGATTAATCAAATCCTAGATTCTGGCCCTATGATCTTCTAAGACCTTAACCAATTGCTTACCCGTCTTAATTTTGAATGTAAGCCTGGACTATTGGGTCTTCAGGTACTGACATGATTTATTAGCTAGGATGTCTATTTCTACCAATTTTTCCTCTCCCAAATCCAAAATTTCCTTGAAAAAATCTTTCCATTCTTCATACCTCTCTCCCTAGGCCTGCCATGTGGAAACAACCTGGTAAATATGACCCTTGATATAATGGGCTTCATATAATTCTGAGAGGGACTTAGCCAAAAAACTCTTGAATTTTCTCAATTATTCCTCTATCCAACCATCTACTACCATTGCTTTCTTCTTCATGATCCGAAGTGCTTCCATGTTACCCTAGGGAAGTGGTATTCTGAAGGTGGAGGCCTTTGGTGCTGTAGAAGAGAGTGGAGACACTAACTTTATTAAGAGTTTCTGAAGATTTGACTCAGATACTTGAAGCTCTTTTATTTTTTTGGTATTCTTTTTCATATCTCTCATGGATGATTCAACTAGCATCATTGAGGAGGTCTAGCTCTCCCTTTTGATCTCCTCATTCTAGGAGAATCTCTGTCACTGTATAATCTCTAGTGAAAACCTCTAATTTTTCCATGTTTCTTGGTAGGGCCGCAACTCACACTACCACCTTTTTATCCGGAGCCCTCTAAGTTGAATAGAGGGTGCATGCCTTCTTTGATCTCTTGGATGCCTGCTACTTCACCAAAATGTCCACTAGTGAAAGAGGAGTGGATTTTTCTATGGTTCTTTTCCTCCTCCGCAATTGGACCAACCATTGAGGTGGGCCCTGCACATCACCTGATATTGTTTTAGAGTGAATGGGAATCTCCGCAAGTACCTATTCTAACTCTTTTGTAGGAATGTCTTCGACATTATTGTCAGGATTATTTTATGTGTTTTCATCTACCCTAGTATTGTCTTTGGATATTTCTTCTACAGGCGGGGTGGTCGGAGGAATTCGTTCAATGTGAACTTCCTCATCCCGAGAGTCTGAGTGGACCTCCAATTCACCTTTTTCACTGAGAAATATGCCTTGAGTATCATCTACTTGATATAGAGGGATGGTCATTGATGCAATGGTAGTTTCTGAAGGTCCTATTTCCTCAAAGGCAAGAGATTGTTCCCCCATCTCAGTGCTCCTTTCCTTTTATTATTCTTCCTCTACTTTCATTTTTTCTTCTTCTGCCATCTTCGCAGACTCTTCCTGCCTTTCAACAGTTTATTCAGCCAGGAGGTGAGTGTCCTCAATGATCTTTTCTTCTTCTTCTTCTTCTTCTTCTTCTTGGCATCAGATCTCTTCAACATGTTCTTGAGAACTCTTTCGAGCCTCTTAAATCTCCTTGGCCTCCCAGAGAATATTTGCATCTAGGACTTCTTCAACCATTCTTTCTTTCTCTACAACATGATACAGTCTTCCTTGTTCGTCAATGTGGAAGAAATCATCGATATTGGTTTGAGAAATATCCGTTGGGTCCTCCGAAGCATTGTCCATATCATGGCTAGAGGGGATATCATGGACCTCACCCTCCTTCTTGGGCTCCTGGCTTAGGTCTAGAGAGGGCCTTAGGGCCTTTTTCTTTTTCCTCATTTCAAGGGGTGCCCTAGAAATGGCTATTTATATCTCTTCCTCCCCTTCCATTATTGGCATGCCAAATGGGGCCCCCATTGAGGAAGTAGGAACTCCCAGAGTTTGGGAGCCTAAGGGTACAAATCTAAGGCCAAAATTTACACTAGACTTTGCTACCTCTTATAATTTTTGAGGTTTTTCCACTTGTTCATCCAATTATGTCATCAAAACTTTAGGCACGGGGCCATGCGATTGGGAATACTAACCAACCTTTTTCTTTCTATGACCCTAACTATGCCCCCTTGTTCAAGGTCCTAAAATATCTGTTGATCCTAGGTGTGTGTCTAAGAAGACACTCCTTGGGAATACTTTATCAAAATGAGCATGACTTCACTCAATTATTGTCTTAGTTATGGCCTCAATGATCAAAATCTCTAGAGTAACCCAATCTACCAGAGGAAGAAATGAATTATCAATTCCAAATTCTTTAAACTTAAGGTACTCTAATGACCCTTTATCGTAGTATTTTAGAGGGAATGTTTGGAGACTCAAATGATCCACCATACCCATTGACATCCTCTCATACTTTCTACTTCAAAATTCAAAATCTTCCTGGAAGTCTTCTCAATTTTTTTTTATATGTGGCTCATGGGGTTGAGATCCCTGGGGCATTGATTTCTCAAGGTGGCCACGTGGATCATAATTGTAGCACCTAAGTGAAAATTTTCCTAAATTTAGGCTTTTTAATTCATTTTACTCTTCCTAGGTGACGATGAGGGAACATGTGTATCTTTCATAGGTGATGGGGAAAGAGATGGATGCAATCTTCTTGGTTGCCAATAGGGTGTGCACCTCTTGGACTTTCCAGAAAAAATCTAGCAAAAGAATTTTTTCCCCACAATGCTTTGGCAATAAAAATAGTTCTCTGAAGAACTCGGTGAGCCATATGTAGGTGAATTGTGAGAATTGAATGAAATAAAACCCCCATGGGGTGATCATGGCCATTTCCTCCCAAGAAAATCTGAAACATGCATCCTTGGTCAACACCTTAATATTATTATATACAAAGGCTTTGTTGACTCTCAAAAGATTCTTGAACAATCATCCCACCAGATCTAAGGAAAATGATCCCAGAGGGAGACTATCCCACTTGTGTCCCAAGGAAACCAAATCTTAGACTCAATCTTTGGACTCTGAACTATTAGGCCAAAGTCCATAGGATGAAATAAGTCATGTAAAATTTATTATCTCCCTCCACCTTCCTCATTTGTGTATCTAGGTGGTTGGAGATGATAGAAGCCTCATCAAAATATTTCTTATTGGAGGTCATACAGTAAAAAAAGCAGCACATCCATGGAGAGAATTCCCGAGCACGAGGTTCCTCAAAAATCTTGCCCAAATAAATGATTATGATCTGGATTGGTTCGTTGAAGTCAACACGGGGAATATCCATCTTCATTTTCTTGTAGTCCTAGTGAGGAGTCTACAACCATGTTGTATTTGAATGGCACCGGGCCACATCATGTGCCTTTGTGAACTTCTCCAGAGAAGAATCCCTAGTCATGATGATGACATCTTTGAAGCAAGAGATCTTCTAGACTGCGGTGACAATATCATGATCTAAGGAGGAAATGAGAACCCCATTGGATAGCATGGAAGCTTGAATGGACACATTGTAGCTTTTGGCCATGAGAAATATTAATTGTAGAGCTTGCATAGAGTGCAGAAAACATGCAGCTTGCACGACCCTGAAGGTAGATAGATTAACTGACAATGGGTCATTTTCTCTTTTCAACTGTTACACAATCTATTCCAAGCCTCTCAATTTGGCTCAAGAGTTTAAATCTATGTCTGAAACCTCTCAAAGTGTAGTTTCTATTTAGGACCCATGAAATTCCCCTTCTTTTTTATATTTCATTACCAATGGGAGATTTTGAAAATCCCTCTCTTCTTTGGACTTCCTTTCCAGGCCAACAGATGAGCTTGGGAGCTCCGGGCTTTTAGGAGGATATCCCGTTGCTATCATCTTTTCAACTTATTTCTTGCAAGACTGGACAACCGTGAGTGACATGGAAATGTTAACAAAAGTTTGGACTCTGGAAGTCCAAACATCCCGATCCTAGAATGATAGAAAGTATAATGGCTAATTCATGTGATGTTTTCTTTAGTGACAAGTCATTTCAAAGTTGGATATATGGACACCTATGCATGCAGAGTTATGGCATGTTAATTAACACCTAGTCATGACAGTAGTGGTATTAATTAGCCAACTAGGATGGTTTTTAATGTAAATTCATGGGAGGTCAGTACTATCATCAAGGTAAATGTGACAATGGACAAAGTTGCAATTGTAGGGAACCAGTCACCCTGCTAATAGGACTCAAATTGGTGACTGATGATTTCAAATGACTCATTGTGGCTCACCCTAATGGTGACACACTACTTACAATGATTGGTCTTAAGATCAAGAAGTCAGTTTATTGTTCAAACATGAATTGATATTCCTCATAAAGGATTTAAAACTTGACTCCTCACACAAGTTATTTACAACCCTCTGCATGGCATAGTCCAAAAATAACAAAGTTTATACATACTCATACTAGGAAAAGGTCAAAAACTACACAAGTCCCTATAGGGGAAGCTATACAATATTTACATAGCCCGCATTATATCACACTAAAGTCATAGCCAAGAAGACTTGACACCCTGGACACCAGGCGGGCTCAACCAAGGACCAAAACTTATTTACACCGCTAAGAACAAGGACCAAACGGTATCAACAAGTATTTATGCTAGCTTTACAACTAATTATAGAGGAACAACTACCAACACTATATTACACCTATTTACATTATTTCATATTAATCTACATAAGCTTACAATGGTTGGACAAGCTAAAAGGGATGAACCAACAAATGGGCCAATAGAGGAACCAACCAACACTCCACCCCCAACCTTGTTTACAAGAGGAAGCACTGGCGCAATGCAAACAAAAAGAAAATAAGGAAAGACAAAAAAAGGTAGAAAAAAAATAAGATGAAGCAGAAATAAAGAGAACCTACCTAGAATGAGAAAACACTCTAGCTAATAGGCCCAAATTACCTTCCAAAACACAGAAGCACGAACCACGACACACGTACAAACTAGCTCAGAAGAGTTGGGCTCAAGGGAAGGATTCACACTTCCCCAATTTTATTTCTTAGAGAGTAATTAAAATTTTGGGTAATTGGAAAAATGAGGGGTGAAAGGCCTTTTATAATGCTTGAACGAGTGCATTAATTGATGATTTGAATATCGAGGTAGATAAGTCTGAAACCCTGGGCCTAGAGGCACCCGACATTCACTTATTTTAGAGGAACAAAAGTGACACCGTCAGAGCCCTGAAGTCTGGGACTTAGACAACCTGCAAACCAAAACCCTGGGAGAAGATTCCTGGAAGGGAAACAAAAGACAAAGAAAAACAAAAAAAAAGGTAGGAAAAAAATGAAGACAAGTTGAGAAAGAAAAAGAAAAAGGGGACCTAGCATTTTGCCAAATAAAACTTTAGGGATGGGTATTTAGGGCATAACACTATCTTATTCAAAGACCTCTTCTTAGAAATACATAAGGGTTTAATATCCACAAGTGATCTCAATTTCTCCTCATCAATTGCAAGTAATTGATCTAAGTTTATATATATATTTTTTTCTTTATAGTTTGAGAAATTTTTATGTGTTCATCCATACCAATAGGATAAACTAATCCCGACCCTTCACCAACTTCCATTATTTAAGCTTCTATAGTGACTGATTCTAAATCTTCTCCAATATCCATTTGTTCAACTTGGTTTGACCCTCCTGCCTGAGCTTTTGCTTCATCTTCTAATTTTTGATTGCGAGCTACATGCAGGAAATTTAATCAAATTAGCATAAATTAAAGATAATTATAAATGGAGACATATAAAACTCACACATATGAATTTATAGATGCATACCTTGTTTAGTTCTGTAATAATATGCCAATGATACTTTGTGATTTTTCTATTTTGTACCAGGTGATCTTTTTCTTATAGATCTAGTGTGCCTTCGCGTCTTGTTTCCCATCTTCGTTCTTTGAAAAAACTTATTAAAAAAAATTGCAAAATACAGTAAACTTTCTTCCCTTATAAAATTGTTATTTCGATATTTCTATTATAAAATAGCAAATTAAAATGAATTGATTATTTTAAAAATACTAAAAAACTCATTCATTTATACCAAAACAAAAACAAAAACATAAATGGTCGACAAGGGTTTGAATGAAACCCCCTTGGGAAAAAATCGGTCATGGCAAAATTTGCTAGATTTTTCCAAGGGTGGTTCATTCAAACTCCCCTTCACTTGAAGGCCTTTGGACCCCTTCGTTCGAAGGGGTGTTCATTTGAAGGCTCCAAAAATAATTTTTTTGGTGTTCAGGGCATGAAAATTCTACAAAATTGACCTTCCAAGGGCTCAGTCAATGACCCAATAAGGCTATATTATGAAAAAAATGAGAGATTGTGGTACTATGAACAATCTTTCCAATGAATACACTTTTAGTATATATTATGTTTATCATGAATTTATATTTTTAGTTTTATTAAATATAGGTTGTTTGACCATTTTACAACCTCTCCATTTGATGCTTGGGGAAAAAATAGAAAAATATGAATTTTTTAAAAAAAATATGTATCTAATAGGTATTTGTGTTACCTTTCTCTTAAAAAAAGAAAAAATAAATTTGGATCTATAGAAGACAAGTTATATCGAACTGAAGAAATCCATGTCTAAATTATGGTTAATGTCACTTCATAACTCAATAAAATATAAAATTTTGAACCAAATTGAATAAAAACAACATATTGTAGTTATTGATGTTAAAGTTTTAACCTTGAAAGAATTATGTCATTATCATTTTTCAAAAAAAAATAATGTTGAAACAAGTGACTATCACTCTTTAAAAATGTTGATTTTTCTTATAAACCACTTTTCAAAAGAGAAGAAAAAATGGAAACAAATAAACTCAATTTTAAAAAAATAATAATAATTAGAAACTAGAAAGAAAATGCTAAAAATCAATAGTTTAAATCATCTTCAAATTCTTAAGAGTTTTGTAGTAATATGCATCAGAAAGTGAAGTTCTTTTTTCAGAATATTCGTTACAGTGTCAAAGTTGGCCAAAAAGTGGGAACCACTTTTGTGGGACCACCCTGTATTCTAAAGAAGAGATCCTCTCCAAAAAGGTACATTTTTTAATGATTAATTTAGACATATGGTTGCGTCTGAATTAAACTATGAGATTTTGAGTGAATTATTTATTTTGGATTAAGAGAAAAATAGGTTTTAATGGGGACCTGAAACCCCTTACAACAAGTTACGAAAGATTAGAAAAATAGACCCAAAGTAAGAGACATTGATGGCCACAAAACACACAACCAAAGAACCAGCAACCGACACCAGAAAAAAGACCAACAAAATAAAGAGAAGCAAAACACCAGACAGGAAAACATAGGCAAAAAAGAAAAAACTGAATTAAGCAAGCTCCTTCAGAGCTTCAGTAGTCTGGTTCCAAATGATGGTCACCTTTCCATGGTGTTTCCAAATGCTAGATGACATTTGAAGAGGTAGAATTTTTTTTTTTTAGGCTAGCCCTAGTTCTTTTCCTTGGCCCATCTTTAGCAGCCTCTGTAGCAACCATCCTCTGAATACCAAGGTCGATGTCCAACATAATGCCCTTCATGTCCATCTACCCCATGAAGTCCTTCATCTTATGAATGGAGGAGGAGATTTTTCCATCACTATCATGCAAAATTTTCTTTAACCCATCCTCATAAAGCTTCATATACTCTAGGATTTTGACACATTTTTCTTCCAGGGTCTTCTTGGCTTTGATTTCCTCATCTAGTTGGGCTTACAACTTGCCAATCTTACTCTGGAGCCCATGAACCTCTATATAAATCCATTGGTCCAGAGAAAGAGAGACATCAACTTTAGCTTTGGCCTTGTTAAGGAACTCTAGAGTGGATGGGCATGCATCAAAATGCTGCATATCACCCTTCTTGTGCTAGTATCCATAGAGTTGGCTACTATATGTTCCACCGGAGTCTTATCTAGGTTAGAAAGATTCTCAGTAAAATCAAAAGAAGGATAATCAATGAGATTTATGTCCAGATTCTTACCTTGACCAGAGAAATGAATTTTTTTCCTTTTTCCTTCGGTTCTCTTGTTATGATTCTTCTGCTTGGAGGAGATGCTATCATCCACATTCACTAGAGGGGGAGGGTTTCTAGTGACAATTTCATCCTTCTTCAAGGAGAGAAATACACCTTTGGCCTCAAAGTCATCATTCTCCATCCCCTTGGCACCAGGTGACCCCACAATAGTGGGTTGCACTTTTTTAGACATGTTGATTTTTGCTGAAATAACACATTTTTAATAAAATTATAATGATTTAACCCTTGAGAGGTTCCATTTGAAGGAATTAATTACAAATGGTTAGCTCAAAGCCTCTTAGATAAAAAAAAATATTTATATAACATCTATACTCCTCATTCATACCTACAATGGAGGCTCCTTCACACCTATTAAAACGCTGACAAAAAATCACTTTGACTTTATCTTTTGGTAGATGAAATGAATCCATTTAATAAATCTATCTATGTAGTAAGGTACTACTGATACAAATATTTCCAATGATTATAATGTCAATATTTATTAAGTTTATTATGACTTTGTATTTTTAGTTTTACAAAACATAGATATTTCACCGTATTCCTACCTCTATGTTTGACACTTATGGAAAAATAGTAAATGAGAGAAAAAAATTCTAAAAAATATCTATGCCCTAGATATTGAAGTTGTCTTTCTATAAAAAAAATAAAATGAAATTGGACAAATACATGACAAGTTATAAGCTATGTAGTGAAGGTCTGTCAAAATTACGGTTTAGTTAACTTCAAACATCAATAAAATATGCAATAATCATGATAATGTCATCAAACCAATTGCCTGCCCTCCATATAGATGTTACCAAACTAAACTTTAAAGAATCACATTGATATCTATTTTAGAAAAAAAATTATGCTCTATGAAAATAATGTAACTCGTTGAAAATGGTATTTTCAGCAACATACCAGTTTTTGTGGGAGAAAGAAAAAACCATTCAAATAAATTTAAAAATAAAAATAAAAATAAAAAGACAAATAAAAAATATATATAGAATCTAGAAAAAAAAGCCTAAAAGACTCTAATTTACTTCATCTTCTGATTTCAAACGGTTTAACGACAATATGCATCTAAATTTGAAAGTGTTTTTCAAAATGTAGAGTTCAGTGTCCGTTCAGGCAAAAAAGTGTAACCTACTATTGTGGGTTCACCCCACCATCCTGCCTAAAATTCATATTCTCCTCATCCTCATTCATTTCCTCCTAATTCTTGATAGAGTCATCCTTAGTCTTCATGCCATTATCATTGTCATCCAAACTAATCCTCTATTTTTACCTTTAGACCCCAAAGGATATTTCTACTTCATCCCACTAGACATTTCACCTTCCTATTTTCTCTTATTCTTAATAGAAGGTTTGGGGGTACAAGATTTGTAGTATTCAACGAACAACAAGATAAGCCTTTTATGAAAAACGGTCTTACTGGACTTCTTGTTGTGCTCAATCACACTTTTATTCAGAGATTTAAAGATAAAAAAGGGGAAGGAGATCATATCTCTATATAAAAAATGGTTCAAAAGAAAAAATTTATAACTGTGGACTATGCTATACCTACCATCCAAGGTGAAATACACCCTAATTCAAGACAACACATTCATCCATATGGGTTTGATCTGCTCGCTGGCATAGTAGTCACCATTTTTCACCAGGACATCCCTCTCCTCTTCATTTTTTGCAAATTTAATAATTGCCTCATTTGCAATTTTTATTTCTTTGTAAAACTCTTTCTGTCACAGGGAAGGCTGATGATCTTTGAGATGAAGCCAACCGTTAAGTCAAAGGTAATGCCATAAATTTTTAATGTTTCAACTTTCTAGCACTTAATAAACTCAGTAGTGGCTCTCTCCTTGTAACCATGAGGCCACTCCGAATAAACAATAATATCCCCATTTTGAAGCTTCTCTGAGACATCCTGGATTTCCTTTTATTCTTTACAAGAGCTCGATTCCTGACAATTTGGCGTACCACCCATTTCTTTGATACAATAAACACAGACCAAGATTTTTCTCTCAATAATCTGATTGAATTTTCCCTTCACTAAGAAATCAAACAATATAAAGCCATAAAACACCCAAAAAGTGTGTGATCTATAAATGGTAGGCAAGGTGTACTTAACCACTCTCATGTTCATAATGGTCTGAGTGCCAAGGCAATTATCTATCACTACCATTATTGAGAGTTATGTTTTCCACAACACTATATGTCAAATCACCCTTTATGATTTGCTTTAGTTCAAGATCAAACTTAATTTCCTCATGCCAAAACATAATGTGATTAGTAATCACGGCTAGGTTGGCAATATGGTATGTCACCTTATTAGATTCGCGGTATGCATGTGTAATGATAAAATTTTCAAAAGTTTCAATTAATAACTTGGCTTCTTTTAGAGTATTCTCAATTGTCCACGTAGGTGGGGAATTACCATGTAGACATCTAACAATGTTGTTAGAGTCACCTTCTATCCAAATTTTTTTGTATTGAAGATCTTTGGCAAGTTTAATAATCTGTAAGGCCCCATTAGCTTCAACGACATAACTAGATTGAATACCCAGAGGGATATCCATGACTCCAATACAATTCCCATTCATATCCATTATAATACCTCCATAGCTAGCTTGACCAGGGTTTCCTTTGGCTGCCCCATTAAAATTCACTTTCAACCAACCCTTTGGAGGGAAAGACCAAACCACATTCTCCCTTCTACCGAGGTTTTTAGTTTTGGAGTTGAGGTTACAGAGGAGGAAAGCATTAGGATCATACCCCTCATCTTACAATCTACCTTCATTTCTAATGGAGATATAAAAATTTCCTTAATAGACTTTATAGTATTCTTTGCAACCACCCACGCATACGCTTCTCTATCCCTGAAGATTCTATGGTTGTGTTCCTTCTAGATATTCCAGTAAAGATGAGTGGCAACCAACTTCCACACCACCTTAGCATTGGAATTAGAAGCCAGAAAGGACCATTGAGAAATGAAATATTTGATGCTTCTAGGGAAGACCCATGATAAGTGCCAACCAGACAAAATTGCTTCCCAAACCTCACAAGAAAAAGAACATTGCAAGAACATATGGAGAGAAGATTTAGAATCTTTTTCACAAAGAGAGAATCTATTGACAAGGTTGAATCCCCTCTTGCAAAAATTATCAATGGTTGGGATTTTCTTTTGAATCATAATCTAGAAAAAGATACCAATCTTCAAAGTTATCCCTTTAAACCAACAGGATGCCCAGAAAGGAGTGGGGTCTTCACAGGGGTAGAGCTACAATAATCTAGAAGAAACTGAATAGCATCCATTAGGATTAGGAGCCCAGATGAGGGAGTTAGGTTGACCTAGGCAGATAATCCTCGCATTAAGCCAAGTTTGAATGTCCATCAGATCGGGATGGATGGAAATGAGGTCACCCGAATTATCATTGATCCAGTAATTTGTAACCCTATTTCCAAAGATCTTTTTATAAGAGTGAATGATATCCTGATCATCAAAGAGATCCATCTGGGCTTTCTCTGAGCCAACAATCTTCCCAAAATTTAAATCTCTTACCATCACCCAGCTTCCATCTAGACCCAACAGAAGCCAAATGTTTAGAGTCCTGCATTGAGTCCCATATAAAAGACCCATTTTCAATGAGTGAATTATTGTTTCCTCCATGCACTAGAATATATTCAAGTTAGTTAAGTGTATGTAATAAAATTAGAGGTGAAAACTATATGTTTTGATGTGTTCCATAAAAGTTACTTTTAAACAAAATACTTGTTTTAATATTCTCTTAAGTTTATAAAAATTATCCAACTATTTGAAAATAAAAATAAAAATAAAAATACATATCAATGAAATATACCAAGAGTTTCACATTTTATTAATTTAAATGTCAATTTTTAATTATATGTCAAATTTATGCACTTCAAATTTAAAAAAGTGTAATTATGTTGGTCACTTTATTTGCAAGAGTGGGAGGTATTATTAAAATCTCACCCATTTTAGGCTTTTCTATCTTTTCAATGGATGGCTAAAGAGGGGTCTCAAAATTTAGATACTCAAATTTATATGAAAATGTATTTCTATTGTGTTGTTGAAGCTAAGGCCCAATGAAGGGGACTCCCCTCATTTCTTCTAGATTTAAGGTGTTATAATATAATAACAGTGGTAGAGAGACAAAAGAAAGGTCTTCACAAATCAATCTTCAAATTTTGCACTAGATTGAAGGGTGTGAGATTGAGTAGGGTTGGATCCTATATTATTTAGGCTAGATCTATGAGTTCTCTTTTCTTTCATGCATCTTGGTCATAATTATATGTATCTTTTTTTTCAGTTATTTTTTTGATGCACGTGATTTCTAATCCTTCTGAAACCATTTACCTAATTCAATTGTTAATGCAATAAATATAATGCTAACTAGAAAAGGGTATTTAGTTTAATGGCAAACTCTTTTTCATAGGAATTTAAATAGTGTTTAATTCAGGTCATGATTTTTGTAGTAAAAATGAAAATGTGTTTCTAACTAGAATTTTATGCATCGTTAAAATAAGATAATGATTTATTTTTTATTGTCTAATAGGTTGGGAAAAGGATCCTAATTCCATAGAAAGCAAAGTTGGATTTTTTGGCAGGGTCATAGATCTATATAAAGATATCGACTATAATATTGAACACAATGCACTAATCACGTGGAGACAAAATGTAAAAAAGAAAAGACCAAAAGAAATGTTATTAAGTAAAAGAAGCCAACAAATAACACAACTACATAATTGCATCGAACCTAAATAAATATACATCGTTGATCCAACATGTAAAACATACATATTCTTAAAAAAAGACCTTTCTTCTTAGATTGGATACCACTCCACACCAAAATCTATGATCCACAATAGGACAAAACAAAAAAACATTGACCCAAGTGAGAGACAAGCCACAATAAGGGAACATAAGCTAGTTATCATTCCAATTAGATTACTAAGTCATTGTACCAATTTTAGTTGGGATGAGGACCACTACATAGTAGAAAATCAACTAATATGAATAGATATTCTAAAAGACACGGTAGAATTGCAATCTTCCCAAACAGAAGATGGCTTACACATGGCAATTTTCTTTATTATTAATTATTCATGTTTAAAACATTTTCATTCCCATGGCTTATACATAGAAATATTTTTATTTTTAGTAGTTGTTCATGTTTAAAACATTTTCTTTTCCACGATGATGAGATCATTAAGGATTTTGCTAGTTGTATCCGAGTCAAAACACATGCCTTACTCAAGTTATTAACATAATAAGTCAAAAACCCTCATTCCACTCAGAGAGAATTTTTTATTCAGCAACCTCAATTCTATCATGCGTTGAAACGCCCACTTATTTTTAATATACTGTACATTGATATTATACCCATGCGGACCTTGTGGAGTAAAAAATGGCAGGCACGTGAGAATGGACATGAATATGCAACCGCGAACAGAGACAACGGCGTGAGATTGATACTTGCTGCTCAGGGGCTCTGCTTGTATGCCAGTCAAAACGCATGCCTGACTGAAATTAAAATAATAAAGTTAAAAACGTCATTCCAATACCTCACATTCAACATAGGCGATTCCGTGGGGGGACAGGATTTGTTGAGCGTCAACCCAATCCTATATTTTACATGTCATGCTTTCAAACGTGAATTCACACTACACAATTTTTTGTCCATTCAAACAGAATGCTTTTTGCAGCACTAGAACGTTCATTTTTCAATATACTATACTGTACATTGAAATTATATCTATGCTGACATTGGAATCATGAAAAGCACTCGAGAATACGTCAATTTCGCTCTTTATAAAAGACAGAACGCGCAGTCATTTCATGCGATACAATGTTATTGTATATAATTTAAATTCTAGTTTTAATTTCTTGATGTGATGAGTGGTGCAAGTGAGAACTTTAAGTTTGATTTGGATTTTGGGTATGATGAGGTTACACTCCACTTTCTAATAATAAAATATATCTTGCACATTAGTCAATGGAAGAAATAAGATTATTGTCACGGGTTTAAGATAAAAGATTACATTTTGTTCTCTTTTGAAATATGTATCATATGCAACTTGTTTTAAAAGCTATCATTCAATGTATTTTGTTTTCTTTTGAAATATGTATCGAATGCAACTTGTTTTCAAAGCTATCATTCAATATAGTGAACGTAAAAGAGGGGTAAAATAATTTGTTTAAGTAGAATGGGTGAAACTTCAAACTAAATATAAGATTCTAATATTGTAAAAAATTGAGATGTAAAAAAATAATAGATCTTATCAAATGAGATGACCAAGTTTCAAATGTGTGTGCTTGTCTACTCATGATTTTACCTTACCACTTGTTTATTTTATATGAGCTTTGTTATATAAAAGTACATGTTTAGTGGTTGAGCTTAGCTAGTGGTTGGTTAGTGTTTTGGTTTGGTTGACATTGTATTGAGCCCTTTTTTGAAAAGTACATATGTGAAGCATGGCATTGGATTTGTGGTTATCAATTATGTTGGGGTGTCTATGCACAAAGATGAGGGACTGAAAAAGTGGCCACCTTACTGTTTGGCCCCCATGAAAATAGAACACGAACATGTTATACATGCTTGTGTTATGGTCATTTTAAAATTTAAAAAATATATATATATTCATATTTCTACATATTTTATTTCAACCTACAAACATGTAGCTTGCCACTCCTTTCAAAAGTGCTAACATTGTTGGAGAGCCCTATTTTGTCTTTCTTTTACAAACATGACCTATACTTGTCTAATCTAACTTATTTATGTAATGAAGCAATTTTACAATTTAAGTAAGTTATGTACTTACTAATCTAGGATTTTTACTTGAGCATATTATTAACTTCTTAAAATGCAAGTTAATTGTGCCAAACATTGTTTCAACTCTCGTATTGAAACTATGAGTAGGGAATTTTATATTCTTGATCCAAAAAGAAGCTTTTTGTTTTAGTTATTTAGTGGATCCCTTACTCACCTAGGCTTTCCAACTAGTAAATTGAACCAGGTTTCTAAAATTATTTTGGATCCTTTAAAATATTTTCATGGAAAAGTATCTATCTAGTACAAGTTACCATATGAAAACTCAACCATGACAATCTAGTCAACAATAGAATGTGAGTCACCAAAAATAAATTCATTGAGTTGTTAGTATGCCTAGAAATTTACACATTTCAATGCTCATCGAAGGGATTTTCTAGAGATATTACCTAAAGAGATATTACATCAATTTTAGAATAGAAGCTTGGCCTAGTTTCATCATCCAAATCAACCTTACAAATATTTAAAATGATATCAAAATTTATTTTCAACATAGAAACCGCATATGCTTTTATACTTGTATGTTGGATGTAAACATATTTTGATAGAAAAAAAAAACATCATTTTTCATGGCATGATCTTTCCACTTTGTGTGCTTTAGTTTGTCATCAGACTACCACATAAATAGGAAGAAATCTTTAAGGATAATTATAGAATTTTTTTTAATCATGGATTACCACATAAAGAATCAAACTTGGTGCAAATTACATAAGGAAGAGATAAAATATAACCTTGAGAAGTTGTAGTTGGTTGTAGAATAATTAACAATCTAGAATAGTATGGTGGAAAGGGGAGAGGCAAAGAAAGCTAAGGATATATGTTTTCCAAAATAATTTTCCTAAGGATCAAGGAGAGAGGACAATAAGGACATTACAAGTGGAACTTAAAATAGTACAGCTAAAAAAATTCATTATTTTGTGGAACTTCTGGAGAATTGTACAACCACCTTAATAGAATTATCCTACAAATTAGTTTCGAGTCTAGAATAATACAAATAATCCTAATACAATACGCCCATCAATACAATACGCCCATCAAACCACAATTTTTATGTTGACATTGACAAATTATGGCTTATGTCAAAGGCCTTGTAGAGTAACCCTTATATACTAATTGTGTAGGATATAGGCAACCGCCTTGGAAAAATGACATAAATGCTCATGAATTACAAAATAATCCTTTGCAAGGATACATAAATAATAAAAAATGGCTCAATTTTGGAGGGAGAATAGGATGTGATAGAAATAACCATAAAAGGAATGATGCAACATGCTATAATTATGGGAAAATCATTTATTATGCCACTAAATGTTGGGTATAAAAGAATAAGAATCGTACATTTTATGAAGATGATTCCCATGATATATTCAAATATGACAAATCTGAAAAATATGGGTCCACCATCATAAGTGAGAACTTTAAGGGCATAGAAGCATCAGGTTAATCAAAAGAATTCCACCACAAGGTGTAAGAGGTTGCCAAAGGATTGTGAAAAAAGAAATAAATGTAGAGTACTTTAGATATTTATCCATTATATAATTTGTTAAATTGTGACTCTATTTAGCTACTTTTAACATATCTTGGTTAACACCTGGGTAAGTGCATTAAGATGGTGTGCGAAAAGGGGGGTATAAGTGGCCACTTTTTTTCTAAAATCAGATAAACCTAAACTTCAAAGATAAATTTGAGACTCGAGCACTCAAAATTGGAAGATGTGAAAAGAAAAAATAATTGTATTGTATTGAATATAGTTTCTAAAATACTAAAGATTTTTAAAAATGGATAATATTAGGAGGGTCAAATCCATTGCGCACGAAAAACTATTCCTCATTATTTTTAGAAAAATCATAACATAGTGTCTGGTGCGTGCTTCAAAAAAGATATAGTTAGGTTTAGTATTTTGCAAAAGCATTTTGTAGACTAATAGGTAAGAGTGTGAGCTAGAACTTGTGTATTTTTTTGTAATTTTTTCTTTAGTATTTATTTTAATGATTTTTTGAATAGGGTGAATCCTGCAAATTTGGTTTTTGTTCATGCGCTGGACATAACTTGCATCAAAGTAATTGAAAATGTATAATTTTTTTTAAAGTTTATATAATTAAGTCTAAAACAATAATATGTAATTTTTAATTTTTTTTAATAAAGTAGATCAAGAGATATTAAGAAAATGGTAGACATATGTCTCAGAGAAATATGCAGATACTAGTAAAGAAAATTAAATATTAATATGCAAGTTTTGTCCAAAAATAGAAAAAATGATATGGTTAGAAATCTCAGAAAGTGTGTAAAATTGTGGTGGTAATCTTGCAAATACCCACTTGATAATGTGTAAACCTGGTGATGATGAAGTTGAGAAACAAGTTTTAAAGAATAAAACATGTAAAAAAGGAGGAAACAAAGGGAAATGAAGCTCCCAAGCCTCAATCTTATTATCCAAGCCTATTAACTAGCCTTGTTCTTGGCTTAGTAATTTACCAAACCTAAGCCCAATCATGTTATTTGAATTTGAAATAAGTCTATTTTGGTAGGGGTATTTTGTTGTCTTTTGGGTGGGTGGCCACTTTTTTCCACACCATCTTTGTGCACTTAACCACATAGTTAGCTTTTCTTTCATCATAGTCATCAAAAGCTCTACTATTTGGTTGTTTATGCTTATAATGCATGTGATTTATTAGTATAGACATATATATTATATTATTTTATTCATTTCATGAGGAATCTTAGTTTAAAGAAGTCAACTAAGGCAACTTATTATTTAACTTTTTTTTATAGGTGTTCTCTTTGATATTTTTGTATTTTAAGTTGATTCAAGAGAGTTTTATAAAAAATAGACTTATGTCTTGTTTAAAGTTCTTATAAGGTTGAGAAAGAGATACCAATGAAATTTTAGGTTAAATAGAGTTATATAACTTGTTTAATTGTAAATTTTAGAATAGTTTCATGTGTGGAGCTCGTAGTGATATCATCTTCATGTAAGGGAAAGGAAACAAAGCCACTTTCTTACAACAATGAGATATTCAAGAAGACTATAAGTATGATGGAAATGATGATGGAATCTCTATTTAATAATGATGAGTACTTTTGGGATTATCAAACACCCTCAATTTTAGGTTGATTTGTGTTCCAAAGAAGTTGTAAGATAACATAGAGAAAAAAGCATTTCCCAAGATTAATTTCATCATGTTGCAATAAATGTTGAGAAAAAATTATCTTTGTTAAGTGGCTTTGTAATTATGAAAAATAAAACCATTGGCTCTAGTGGGATGAGATGAATATGGACAAAATATTTTACACTTGAACAAAGGAATACAAGAAAAATTATAACTAAATTTGGTAAATGTTATCAAAACAAAGACATATTAGATGTCATAATATGTAGGTTTTATAACAAACTTTAATTTTAGATTTTTATTACATAATAGTTTGAATCCAACTATATTGAGATATCAAAGAAATCAAGCTCTAGTAGATGCAAAAAATCATATGGATCTATATTAGATAACTCTCCTGATCAAGATATTGTGTGTTCTCTCCAAAAAATTATAAGATGGGGCTATTAAACAAAGAAAAACAAGTCAATTATGACTTGTATAAAATTAGAATACAAGTAATAAGATACTGGTAGATTTAAATACATTCACATAATGATTTGACGAGGGCATGGTTTAGACTAGATATATTGAATCAACATAATACAATACAACAATCAATTTCTTATGAATTTTAAATGAGGGCATATCATTTTATTATAATGTTTGTGGTTACAAAATTTTAACTCATTTTAATGAATTAAGTGGCATATGCATGAGAAGCTCAAAATGTTGATTTTATTTTTGTAAATTATTTTCACCAAATTGATTTGAGAATAATAAGGTTTCCATGGGAGTTATTTTATTATAAAATTTCAAAGGAAAGAGGGAGTATTCTTTTTAGAGTGAAAATAGTAGATTGACATGGAACATTTGATAGAAAGTGATAAAACTTGATTGTATTATTGATAATGTGAGGGTGCATTTTTATAGAGGAGTAATGAGCAACTGAATAATAGTTAATGAGAAACTGACCCACAATTATATAGAGCCAATCATTACGCATAGCGTTATTACACCAACATTTCCCCACTCAATACATTGATCCTAAAGACACCAAGCTCACTTTTCCCTAGGGAACCTCCCTTTAAGGCTAATATAGAAAAATACGTTGATTACATAATATGAATATAGATATTGAGAAAATATTCCATTGAAGAATAAATCCTAAAACAAGTGGAGCTCCCCCAATTTGTCTCTTCAACCCTCATTATGACTTTTCCCAACATCCCAAGATGATAATTTTGGATATAAGCATTCAAGTTGAGATTCCTTTGGAGGTGGGAAAAGATACCCCAACTGAGAAGGAATGTTTCGTGCAAGAAAATACAAATATAACCAAGAGTGTCAAAGATGTGATGGATGTCCAGAATGCCCTGTTCTAATGGGTTGTAGAAGATTTTAATGTTATTAAAGATAAGGTTTCTATCTCAACCCTGGTTCAAGGCTCAGATAAAATTATGGCCAACACTCAGACCTTGGTGAAAAGAATCAAAGATTTGAAGGAGTATTACAAGATTTGTATCAAGAAGTTGGAGGATGTTATTGAAGCTATATAAGATAAATTAAGGGTTGTGGTTGTTGTAAGTAAACCTTCCATGTATAATACTATAGATGGGCTTAAGAAGTTCAATGCTCAAGATGAAGCTTTGTAGGATATATCCAAGGGTATTTTGACTTCACCTTCAAGTAGTATCAAATTAGTCAATTTTTTTTCCCATAGATGACAAAAAGGTAGAAACAAAGGACAAGAATATGGTTTCTCTATCCGACCCTACAAGTAGTCTCTAAAGTAAGGAAGGGGCTTCCCCCATTAACATCATCATGAACAAGGTTATAAGTATAAATGAAGAAATAGTGTATAAAAATGATAATTTGGTAAAAAGTCTATAAGGACTTTGGTGTGCATTCCCCTATTTTTATAATTTTGGTTCGTTGTTGTTTAGCTGTTGGTTAGAATTTGATCTTTCTATTTGGTTTCTTTTGTTTTGTTAAGGTTTTTTTATCCCTTTAAAACGAATTTTCTTTTAATAAAAAATAACACCTAATTCTGAAATAAAAACAAATCAAATCACTTTGCATGACATAACATAAAAGGAAAGAGATCTCTTCAACAATTTACACAAGTTTTATGTATAAAATAAAAAAGAGAATATTATTGATTGATATGTATTTATTTATTTATTCTTAATGTGCCTTTAAATAGGCAATTACAAAACTAAAACTGTTGTCATAACTACACCATAGAAACTAAAAGTTGGTAACTTTTATTAAATTAAACTAAACCCAAAATAACTAATGCAAGATGTTACACCAATATTCCCCCCCCCCCCCCCCTTATTACATTAATCCAAACAAGAGTGGAAGTTGCAAGGGTTTTAAACCTAACCCTCTAGAGACATTGATGAAGTGCCTTCACCAATCCTCCTCACTCACTCAAGAAACATCAAACTAACCGCATCAGTAGATCTCCTGATTGTAAAACCTGAAGTTGTCTACATAACATGAGTTTTCCCACCTCCCCTTCACAATGAGACATATTTCCTCCAAAATCCTACATCTTCGAGTATGTCTAATGCCTCCTCTAGTGCTACACATGAGACACCTTTTTTTTGAAAGTCCACATCTCCTTCAAGTGTGTCTAACACCTCTTCAAGTGTTGTGGAAACAATCACCACCGATATGCCTACACATGAGACACCTTTCCTCTAAAATTCCACATCTCCTCCAAGTGTGTATAATGCCTCCTCAAGTGATCAAAAAATCATATTCAAATTCTAGCTCCCCTCACTCCTTGAAGGGACAATCATGATTCCAAGACCCCTCTTCTCTTCAAGGACACAAATTTATCAAGTCCCCTCTTTTCTTTAGGGACGAACCTACCAAGCCTTGACTTTTCAAGGACACAAATAGGTTGCTTCTCATGCAATGAATCATTCCTAAGAAATAAGCTAGCTTGGGATGATGGAAAACCTCCTTCCTTCATTGCCTCTAGCCTCCTGTTATGATCTTCTTTACATTCTTTACATCAAAAGTACAAGGATGTGAAACTTCCTTATTTGTAACAAATGATCTTTGACATATGTGTGGAGCCATATTTAAATGGTAGAAAAAAAAAGATGTTGATTAATACAAATAATAGACCCATACATAAATAAATTCACCATCTGTCAGTTGCGAGCACATAAAAATTCGAACCATCAACCATGTCACAAGCACATTAAATGTAACAACTTCAGACAAGTAGTTCTTTTAGAGATGTTTGTATTAGTCTCTTTTAAACAGAAAATTGCATGTACGCTAAATTTACATCTTTTAACAAAAATAAGTCCTTATTAACCTTATCACTCCAATACAGAGCAATTTCAGACTTGTAAATTTTGATGCATGAAATATTGAGTAGTTAGTAAAATCGTAACAAGTACTCTTGTGCATACCTTGCCATTATTGAATCATTTTTCATTATAATAATTTCACCATCTTTCGTTCTTCAAATTGCTTAATTCATAAACGCTTGGAACTATATAGTTGCTTTAATAGAACATTTGAAATGTATCACTCTAGCATTTCTTTTTATAGAAAATACCAATACAGTTGCAAAAAACAATCTTAACTACCAACAGGGATCACTCTTCTTCCTTATTTCATTTACCCAAGTTTCCAGGAGGAATGATTCTCATAGATTTTTGCAAACAAAATAGAACTAGAAAGAATTAAAACTTCCAAAGAAATATGATTCTGTCCAAAGGCTGGATTTTTTTTAGACACCATTAACAATAAATCTATACGCACCAATCCAGAATATTTGGAATAAATAAAGGAGTTTACCTCAAGACTATGTTGTTGAAAAAAGGCGTCAATGGAGGATTACCAGCATTAAAATGACCGAAGGATTAGCCACATTCAAATGACCAACCATAATACATGACATGATCTTTACTCCATTAGCTCATTGCTACAAATTTTCATGAAGATGAATGGAAGAGAAAGATTATTGATAGTCTAACGCATCTTCGACGGTCATGCTCAATCAGTTACGGGTTCAATCTCTACCATTTCCCCTTACATTTCAGATTACAAACACATGAGCGTTCAATGCTCTGATGCAAAATATAAAATAAAAACTTGAGCAGATTATTGATTGATACATTTATTGATTCTTAATGTGCCTTTAAATTGGCAATTACAAAACCAAAACTATTTCATAACCACACTGTAGAATCTAACAGTCGGTAGTTTATTAAATTAAACTAAACCTAAAACAACTAATTTAATACGTTACACCAACATTATGTGTTAGAAGGGCCTTTTCATCTGCATTTCGATGGCCAAAAATATGCACTATTCCTCCTAATATGGCCACCCACAAAAGAGATCTTGCACTTGGTAGTCATCAATTCAAGGTCCAAGAGGAAATGAAAGTTAATAGCACTAAATTCATTGCTCAAGAGGTCCTGAGATCAAACTCAATAAATTGGTTTATACTAATACCATTGTGCTCTCTACACATAAATGAGATCATAGGAGCTAGATGAGAAAATGCGTCTGCACTGTGCCTATTTATCCTCATAAAATATCATTTGATTTCTGTTCTCCCATCTTGCACTCTTAGCAAGTAGTCAACAACAACATCTACACGCTACTCTCCTCCATACTTCTTTGATACCAAATTTTGGAGTGAAAAGAGTAGATGGACAATGAACATTTGATAGAAAATATGATAAATCTCGATTGTATTATTGATAAAGAGAGGGTGTGTTTTTATATTGGAGTAATGAGCAACCAAAAAATGGTTGATGAGAAACCAATAACACTTACCTAGAGCCAACAGTTATGCATACCAGTATTATGCCAACATTTCGTATTCAGTTCTGAGATAGAGTATAAAGAGAATTTATAGAGGAATAGAGTGAGTTTAGCCTGTACAAAAGAAAGAGCCTATGGATCATTATCTTATAAAAATAAGGAAAAACATTTTTATTGGTCTATGAAACAAATGTGCATTTTTTAGTGTTGTGTATTTCTATGTTGTTAAATTTCCAATCCTTTTTTAAAATTTTGCCATGATTTTAAATACTTTACTTTCTTTCATTTTGAATATAACCTTTATGCAATAGTGAGATAAATTTGTATCTTCTTTCCCTTTCAGTGTAATTAGCATTTCTTATATTCAGTTTGATTTTCTTTCCTTTTCTACTTTTATCTAAAATTATATCCATTAAGAACTTAAGTTTTATCATATAAGAGAGCTATACTTTTAAAATATAGATGAAGATCGTTAATCTGGTAATGATCTCTCTAACCATTGGTTCCTTTTTTTGTTTCTCGTTAGATGATTTAGAGTCATTTATTAAGGAAAAAACTAAAGTGACAAATCCATTAGCCATCATATAAATAAAATCTTTTACTTAGAATCACATCAATTCATGAAAAATATTATTTACTAAACTAATTATGGCTAGTGGAATTAGTAATAGTTAGCTAAATTTTGATTCAAATTGAGTTTTAGAAACTAAGTGATCAATTATATGACAATGGATTTGAACACGTCTATAGAAATGACCTAAGACATGAAAATAATCAAATTAAGATGTATAACATATTTATTAAGATAGGTGCATGAATAGGCATTGTTAATGCATGATCTAGGTGAATGCATCAAAATGTATTCATATGTAAATAAGGTGCTCTTAAATGTATAGACAATGAGCCCAACTTTACACAAGATTATGTCATTTGTCAACATGTGAATACATTAATAAATTCTCCCAAATGGTAACAAAATATTTAGCAAATAAAATGAGTAGAAAAATAGGGAATGAGTTGAGAAAATAGTAAATGCTCCATTGTTGGTGGTACTCATGGGATAAAAAGGTGTGGGTGTGGTGGTAAGTTTCTATAAAATGATGATTCATATTGTCATGATAGTGAGACTCTATGTAGCATATGCCACTATCTAAAATCTTAACTTTATAATGTTAGTGCCAATAGATTTCCCCTATAATTGGATATATCTATACATGCAAGACATTTTAGAAGAAGGGAAAAATTAAATGAAATATAAATGTAAACTATAAATGTCTATTTAAATCATGTAAAGAAATAACTATATAAATATATTATGTAATAAGAATTTTATCATCATAAAGTATATAAAGTATAAAAACTATGTGGATTCAAAATAATTATGAAGCTATAAAGGCTACTAATAAAATACCATGTTGCTGAGGTTGTACCTGGTAATCACATATTTAGGGAAAGGGGACATAAGAGGCACTCTATGACAATCATGTGTTTGGATAGGGAGAATTCATTAAGGAGGAAGGTATGATGCCCTTGATGATAATGGTAATTATTGAGAGTGGTGTAGGAATGAAGTCTATGTTATAGTGGTTCTCACATATCATTGTATAAAAATGAGGTATTCCATCTTGAAATAAACATTTTGATGTTTTTATATGAACATGGAAACATGATCATGTTTATGATCAAAACTCTTTTATTCATCCAATAGATCTTCAACATTGTAAGGATGGTCACATAACTTCTCTTCATATATTTATCTTTGTCTTTCTTCTTTTTTTTCATTTTCAATTGTTTGTGTTTCTTCGTAGCATTTCTTTGTGCAGCTTGCAATCAAATGATCAATCAATGTAACGTTAGAACTTTTTTTCCTACAATTTCATGTTTCTTAACTTGTTATATAAGCATATAATGTGAGATTAATTTTATTTATACAATAAATTTGTAAGCATGCATACATAAGAATATGATGTTTTTGATTAAGTAAAATAGGTTTTGCAGGGTGCATGAAACCCACATCCAAAAGAGAGATTCGATCAAAAGTATAAACATCAGTTTAAGCTGGACAAGCAAGGAACATGCTAGAAGCTAGCCAAAGACAGAGAAGCAACAAAAAAATAGAACAAATCAAACTTTTATGTTTCCCTCGGTGCATTGGATTCTTTCCCTATCAAGGAGATCCTTTGCATCACTTGGGAGTTCTTCACCTTGTAGCCATATAATCTTAGTGTCCTTTGTGACTGCCAGGTTGGCAAACCAATCAGTTGCACTATTTCCTTCCCTGTAAACATGAGAGATGTACACCTTTTCAAAAGAGTTAAGAATAGCATAGGTTTCTTTGATCATGTTGGATATCATCCAGGAAGGAGGGTGAATGAGGTTTAAGCAGTTAATGATGTTCATCGAGTCTCCTTTGAGCCAGAGCTTCTTGACCCCAATTTCCTGGCCAAGTTTGATCACTTGGAGAGCCACACAAACTTCAACAAAGTGGTTGGATTGAGAGCCCAGAGGTAAAATGACAGCCACAAGGCCAAAACCAAAGTTGTTTTTGATTATCCCTCCACTGCCAGATTGGCCAGGGTTCCCTTTGGCTGCTCCGTCAAAGTTGGCTTTCACCCAGCCCGTCAGGGGGCAGCTCCAGTTGCAGTTCTATCTTTTCTCCTAGGTCACATCCTTAGCCCTTCTTGCAAGATGGTTAGATCTTCCACAAAAGAAATAATTTTCCTTTACAACATGTTGAATTTTTTCAAAAATAATTTTAGGGGGAGGAACGATCATGGAAAATGTGATTGTTGCGCTCTTTCCAGACTCCCTAGCAAATGTGAGGAAGGACCCAGGTGCAAAATAACTGGAAATCTGGGTTAAACAATTTGAAAGCCCATTGAGAAAAGAGATCAAGGAAAGACAGGGGATATAAGAATACAATGTTATACAATGACTATTGCTTATTAATTTTCCTATCTAAATTTATCTGAGATGAACATGATCACAACTCTTATCTTCATCCAATAGATAGTCATCATTGCAACAATAGTCATATAACTTCTCTTTATATATTTATATAGTTTTCTTCATAGTATTTCTCTATGCTTCCTATTAAACCTGTATAACATTAGGAATTCCTTTGCCAACCCATTCATGTTTCTTAACTTGTCATGTGCATAATTTTATATATGCAATATTCAATTTGTAAACAAACACAAATAGCATAGAATGTTTTTGATAGAAAAAGCAGCAAGAGGGTGCTGGCCCATGGAACAAAGGGACTAGGAGCACATTAATAGCACATTAATGGAGCTAGTCAAAGTAGATAAAATAGTTTAACAACATTATCTCCAAATCTAACTCTGCCCCTATCAAAAACATAAACCACAGTACTGATCAAAAGGATTAAACCAGAGTACTTAAAATAAAGAGTAGTAGTTGAAGTAATAGTCATAAGCTACGTAGGGTTGAATGAAAAGTTATAAAAACTAACATTAACCCCAAATGCAAAATAGGGGATCCGAGGGCCAAGCCCAACCAAAATTAACCAACTCATGGACACCAGAAGTTAGTTCTTCCCACCCAGCTGCTTCGATAGCAGGGTCCTAGCCCACTCCTCCTACAAAAATAGGAAAAGATCCTTGTTGTCCTCATCTGCTTCTAGACTGCCGCCCACCAACTTTTCTTGCACATTACAGAGGGTCGTAGCCGAAGCATGCATGACCTTCAGGGAAAATTTGTTGGTCATCATGCATTGGTGCTTCAGTTCCTACATATTCTTTTTAATCTCTGCAATATCCTTGTCCATATTTGAGAACCTCCTCTTGAGGGTGCCTTTAAAATTGTTATTGTTAGCCAGAGCCCTAGTATTGTAATCAGAGGTGGGGGGCTTATCCTGTGGATCATGAGCAGGACTTAGGAGTGGGGTAGGGTTATTAGGGGTTTCCATGGTTTGCTGGAGGTTGGGCAGGGGAGTTTTACCAGTCCTAAGGGGACTCATATGATCATCTGAGGAACCTTTCATGGACTCAGTGGTGTGGGAGTCTTTTCCAAATAGGGATTGCTCTCTAGAGGCTATTTCCATCAACCTAGTTTTACACTATTCCTTGGAAATTCTATTTGACCTCCGGCGACCCGAGCCACTTAAGTCCACCTCCAGATTAACTCGGCTCTCCATCATTCTCCATTTTTTGGGCCTACATTCAGTCTCAGGAGTACTGCCAGACTCCTTTCTATCTTTGTTCTTCACAGGCTTAGAGACATAAGACTCCTCCTGACCCTCCTTCCTATTGCAAGGGTTTTTAACACATTTTTTGCAAGTTCTACCCTCTTTAGCACCTAGCTCAGGCTCCTAGATAACTTGGATGGACTAGGAGGAGGAATGGGTGGGATTTTTAGTTTTTTCCAGGGACTCCTCCTAGCTCATCTCCTGGATAATCGAGAGGGGTTGGGACACCGGGCAGATAGCTTTATGAAAATGGTAAATGCAGAGGAGGCCCTGATGGAGGATAGGGATTGAATTATCAGGGTTGTCCTTAATATCCAAGATATTACTCTCTATGGAGTGCAAAAGATAGAAGGGTATGGAAATTAAATCGTTGTTTCTAATATGATTCAGGAACGGTAAGTGGTAGTAGTAAAACACAGTGAACTTACCTTCCAACATGAAATATTTCATCACAATGAGGCAAATTTTTAGCTAGAAGTTTGGCAGAACCTCCCTATTGAAGCCCCCTTGTTTCTTCACCAGCTGCTCACCATCCTTGAAAAATTGGTTGAGGCTGGTAGGGTCAGGAGTCCGACTAGTCTTTTTGTATTTCCTCCCCACCATAGAGAGCATCATCACCTTTGCTATAACCTCTTCGTTAAGCTGGAAGTGGATGCCCCCAACCGAGATGACACTCATGTTGTTCCAGGATGAAATGAATTGTTTGGAAATTCACTCGTCATGCCCACCTTTCATTCTCTCCATAAAACCCCATATGCCACTTTCTTTTTAGTAATGAGTCACCAACGTATCAGAGGTGAAAGCCTCATTGATTTTATTAGGTTCAATGCGGAGTGTGTTGCCTCCCATTTCAAAGCTCTGTGCCTCCTATGCCAAAATATCCTGAAAACCAGAGAGCCGAGCATTTTTGCAGACCATAAAAGACCACTTATTTTTGTGTAGCCTTTCTGAGGAAATATTATATTTAAAATGTTGGCCTTGGGTAAAATTTTTGAAGAAGGGCTCTGTATAGCCAGATCTAACGGATCTCTAGGTGCCATTAATAGCAATAATGCCAGGGACACACTTGTTGTCCTTATTAGCCAAGTAAGCCCTCTGATTCAGATAGCTCTTACTCCACACATTTGAAAGGTAATGATGATTCTTTATGGGGTTTTGGATTCTCCTTTCCATAATCACAAAAATCACCAGAGAAAGCCAGCACGTGATCCAGTAAGGATTCGTAATGAATATGACAACTTGGCACATTTAAATAGTAATATTCATTTCTCCCCCGATGAGTTGCTGAGTCACCTGAGGTAAATCACTAACCACCCTCCAACTATTGAGTTTGATTTGTTTTAGACCTAGAGCTTCCACTGAGTCAGCAACCGAATTCCCCTCTCTATATGTGTGACCCATAGTCATGCGCTGGAAGTTGTTGAGCAGCTCACTGATCTCAAGCATAATAGGTCTAGCCCACCACCCCGCACTAGCAACACTTTTGATAGCCTCAACAACCACTTTGGAATCCCCCTCAATTTCCAATTTCCTGATGTTCATTTGTTTTGCGAATTTAATCCCCCCAAAGAAGGGTACTTCCCTCCGCCTGGGTGACAGTGCAGTTATTGATCGGCCCAGCATAAGCCAGCAGGCAAATGCCTTTGTGATCTCTCAGAACACCACCTCGTCCTTGGCCAAGATTATTTTCCACCCCATCAAAGTTTAATTTGGTCCATCCTCTAGGAGGGGCGGCCCATCTGGTAGATTTTCTAGCTATCCTTTTAGCATCGTCAAACCTAGAGAAACCAGCTAGGAGGTTCCAGCTGTTAGCAATTCTCACCTCCCAGGCAGCAGGAGGATAGGAGGGAAGCTTCCAGTTAGCCATTCTGACATTCTCACATAGGAGCTTAGTTCCAATATGGAGACAGGTCTCATACTAGTTACTATCCTCTCTGAAAATCCTATTGTTCTTTTCCTTCCAAATGGCCTAGTAGATGTGAGGGGGTAGCATATGCCAGAGGAGTTGGAGTAGGGGGTGATTGGAGGGTGATCTCTAGTTATTAAATTGATGCACTTCTCTATCTAGGGCCCATAAGATACCCAATTTTCTGATGACCTCTTGCCAAATGCTGGTGGCATAATCATAGTGGATGAATAGGTGGTTCACCATTTCCTCCTCCTTCTTACATAGGACACATCTGTTCACCATAGAGAAGCCCCTCTTTATAAGATTATCCTAGCTTAGGACCTTACCATGCATTAGAGTCCATTAGAAAAAATTGATTTTTGGCATGAGCTGAGGGATCCACACCTTCTTCCAGTCCCCTGAGTTACTCTCCTCCTTCAGAAGAAGATTGTAAGAAGATTTAATAGAGAAAGTACCAGCCTGGGTGGGGGCCTAGATAATAGAGTCATCAAGCCCCAAAATTCTGATATTAGTTAGGTTTTCCATGAGATCCTTGGCCAAATGTTGCAGGTCTGATCTATCCCTTAACCGATTAGGTATATCCTTCCAGTCCCTACCAACGATGTAGCTAGAGAAACTATTACCCAAGATAGGTCTAAGATAGTCCATAAGAGGTTTGAATCTGTAGCCCAGGTTAGGTTGGTTCAAGATCCAGTGGTCATTCCAAAATATGATGGATCTCCCATTTCCAATTTTCCAAAAAGCTCCTTTAGATAGAACGGTCTTGCATTTACAAATGTTCATCTAGAGTTTGGATCCTCTTGGGAGGTCACTATTGTGGAACATGCTCTCATAGGGATGTCCCTAGAGGTACTTGGCTTCCATTAATCTGCACCAGTTCACCTTTCCTTCTATGAGCTTCCATGCCACTTTCGTGGTAATGGCTTTATTCATCAGACCAATTCTTCTTAGCCCTAGGCCACCCATTCTTTTCAAGAGGCAAACAGAGTCCCAATTGACAAGAGATATTATCTTCTTTTATTCAGACCCCACCCATAGAAAGGTACTCTAAATCCTTTCAAGTTTGTCTACCATGTTGCTTCTGATTTTAAAGAGGGATAGGAAGTAAACAGGGATCCCTTGGAGAGTGGAGGCCACAAGTTGAAGTTTACCAGCATTGCTTAAAATCTTTCCCTTCCAACCAGTGAGTTTCCTCTGGGTTCTCTCAAGGATGGAATTCCAAAAATCCTGGGACACCTCTTTAACCGTAAGGGGGAGGCCAAGGTAGGTAGAGGGGAGCGAAGCCGCCAGACAGCCCAGGATTTGAAGCACCTTATTTTGTAACTCCATGGGGGTATTGAAGAAGAATAACCAGCTCTTTTGATAGTTAATACACTGTCCAGAAGCCTAGGCATAACTTTCAAGGATTTGTTTCCACTGTTTGGCCTCAATCACTTAAGAATACCCAAAGAGGAAGGTGTCATCCACAAACTATTCTAACACCACCTTAGGAAGGGTAGAAGCAAGTTTGACACCTTTTATCCTTCCCATAGCGAATAGCATACACAAATTCCTATTAAGCACATCAACCACCATAATAAAGAGGTAGGGGAGAGAGGGTCTCCCTGTCTAAGACCCTTCTTAGGTTTGAAAAAGCCACCAGGAGTTCCATTGACAAGAACAGAGAAGCTAATAGTTTGAGTACATTCTGGTATAATCTGAATAACCTTCTCATTAAAGCCCATTTTAGCAAGAATTTTAAGTAGAAATGACCAGTTAACTTTGTCATAAGATTTAGAGATATCCAGTTTAAAGGCCATAACTGGGACCTTGCTTCTGTCCATAGAGTGGATGATTTCATGGGTGGCTATGGCCGTATCCAGAATTTGTCTACCCGGCACAAAACCTTTCTATGCAAGGACAAATATATATTGATTTATATATAAATAACAACAATTTCATAGTTTTACAAGTTCTATTACCCTGATCTGTATGCTTTGATTGCAAGCTTCAAAAGCTGAAAGGTTGTCTTACCAGGTCCCATTCAAGAAACTTCTATAGTGATGTCGAATGTTTTAAACCTTTTAGAGATTTCTGGCAACTATCCATTCAAAGTACCTTCATACATGCAACCTCTCTTGTGACGGAAAATATTTGAAACATTGTTTAAATTCACTGCTGCACCATTCATGACATAAAAAAATCCAAACTAATCCATGGCTTATCCTGTCGCATCAAATGACTAATCCAATTTACACTTGCAATGCGACTGTGTGTTCATAGAATCTCCGCGCGTTCTGTTGTTTATAAAGATGTATTTTCATGTATTTTCCATTTATTAATTCCACAATGTCAATATCATATAGTTTCAATACACAGTATATTAAAAAAATGGAAGTTTCAATGTTGCACAAAAAATTCTCTTTGAATGGGCAAAAAAATCTCTGTGAGTAGTCGTTAGAATGTATGACATGTGAATATGGAAAATATCACTATTGGCTATAGTAGAATGGGATGAATATGGATATATTTTTTTCTACTTGAATAAAGGAATACAAAGAAAAAATTAAACTAAATTTGGTAAATGTTATCAAAATGAAAGCATATTAGATGCTAGAATATGTAGTTTTTATAAAAAAAATTATTTTTAGAATTTTATTACATAAAAGTTTGAATCCAATTATATTGAGATATCAAAGAAATCAAGCTTTAGTAGATTTAGAAAGTCATATAGATCTATATTAGATAACTCTCATCATCAAGCTATTGTATGTGCTCTCCAAAAAATTGTAAGATGGGGCTCTTAAACAAGGAACAACAAGTCACTTATGACTTATAGAAAATTAGAATACTAATAGCAAGATATTGATGATTTTAAATACATTCACATAATGATTTGATGGGGGCATGGTTTAGACTAGATATTATAAATCATCATAATACATTACAAAAATTAGTTTCCTATGAATTTTAAATGAAGCCATATCATTTTATTATAATCTTTGTGATTACAAAATTTTAACTCATTTTAATGAATTAAATGACATATGGATGGGAAGATAAAAAAAGCTAAATTTTTTTTGGTAAATTATTTTGACCAAATAGATTTGAGAACAAAAAGGTTTCCATGGGACTTATTTTATTATAAAATTATAGGGAACATTTGATAGAAAATAATAAAACTTGATTATATTATTGATATTGTGAGGGTGCATTTTTATATAGGAGTAATGAGCAACCAAATAATAGTTAATGAGAAACCAGCTCACAGTTATACAATGCCAATAGTTATGCATATTGATATCATGCCAACATTTCCCTCCTTGATACATTGATCCTAGAAACATCAAGTTCACCTTTCTCTAGGGAACCCCCCCTTAAGGCTAACATAAAAAAATATGTTGATTACATAATATGAATATAGATATTGAGAAAATATTCCATTGAACAACATAATTCTAAATCATGTGGAGCCCCCCCCCCCGCCCCCCACAATTTATCTCTTCAACCTTCATTCCTCTATTTCCCAACCTCCCAAGATGAGCATTGTGGATACGGGCATTCAAATTGAGATTCCTTTGGAAGTGGGAAAAGATACCCTATTTGAGAAGTGATCCTTCATGCCAAAAAAACAAATATAACCATGAGTGTCAAAGATGTGATGGATAGCCACAATGTCCCATTCTAGTGGGTTGTACTAGATTTAAATGCTATTAATGATAAGGTCACTATCTCAATACTAGTTCAAGGCTCAGATAAAATTATGGCCAGCACTAAGACCTTGGTAAAACGAATCAAATATTTGGAGTATCACATGATTTGTATCAAAGTTGGAGGATTTTATTGAAACTATAAAAAATAAACTCAGGGTTGTGGTTGTGGTTGTTGTAAGTAAAACTATCATGGATAATATTGTAGACAAACTTAAGAAGCTCAATGATCAAGCTAAATTTTTGTAGATTTTATCCAAGGTTATTTCAACTTCAGCTTCAAGTATTATCAAATCAGTCAAAATTTGTCCCACATATGACAAAAAGGTGGAAACAAAGGACAAGGATATGGTTTCTCTGTCCGAGCCTGCAACTAGACTTTGAAGTAAGGACAAGGGAGATTCAACCCCATTAACATCATCATGAACAAGGTCATAAGTATAAATAAAGAAATAATATATAAAAAATGATGTTTTGGTAAAAAATCTATAAGGACTTCGGGGCATTGTTCCCCTTTTTTTGCGGTTTTGGTTTGTTGTTGTTTGGCTGGTGGTTACCATTTGAATTTTCTAGCTAGTTTCTTTTTTTTAAGGGTTTTTGGACCCTTCAAAACCAATTTCCCTTTAATAAAAAACAATACCTAATAGGAAATAGAAACAACTCAAATCTCTTTGCCTAGAATCTACATTACTCCTCTTTATATGACCACCCATAAAAGAGATCTTACAATTGGTAGTCATCAACTCAAGGTCCAAGAGGAAATGAAAGTTAATAGCACTTAATTCTTGGCTCGGGAGAACCTAAGATCAAATTCAATATATTGGGTTACTAATACCATTGTCCTCTCTGCACAGAAATGAGATCATAGGATCTAGATGAGAAAATGTGTCTACACTATGCTTATTTATCCTCATCAAACATCATTTCATTTCTTTTCTCCCCTCTCATACTCTTATTAGGTAGACAAAAACCACATCTACACACCACTCTCCTCCATACTTCTTTGATACCAAATGTTGGAGTGAAAATAGTAGATGGACAAGGAACATTTGATAGAAAATATGATAAAACTTGACTATATATTTTTTATTATATTATTATTATTATTTTTATTAGGTCGGTAATAGATATATTTTATTAAAATAATCAGGAGGAGCTTTCCCTGAAGCAAGAGTGGTAACATCCAAGGGTACTACCATCCCAAACAATAACACATAAGGAAAGCATAGGTCCAGAAAAAAATAGAACCTCCCAAAAGATAAACATACATAGGTTTAAGTTTTACATCTAGCATCCCCTTTAGTATGAGATCAAAGAATCATTTATAGTTTCTTTGGAATCCTATCTTTCTTCCTTTTAACCACATGCCATCCATCTTCAATTTTAGCAGCCTCTAATTGTCACTCCAAGGACCTTGAGTTTTTCCCAACATCCTCCTCACTTAAGTCCTCACCAAGAACCAACTGTCCCCCATGCTCCAAGTCTGTTTGTTCTTGATGTTCCACTGGTCTACATTTCTCTCTTCCCTCTGGTGTTCCCACATCCCCTTGAGGAGGCAGTCATTTAGCTCCAGACATACCATCACTTTCACTCTGCTTCCTTGGAGAAAGATCCATAGAAGGTGCCTCATGAGACACTTGTTCCATATCCTCAGCCATAACCTGAGAGAAAATCGTTTGCTTCACAAATTTCTTCTCAATTGTGTAGCACTAATTAGAGACATCTTTCCACCAAGTTGATTTCTTAGTTGCTCTCTCTTTATCACATTCCACTGCTATATGACATGTTTGAAAACATCTTCTACATCTGAAGGGAATCCCTTCATAATCAACAAATTGAACCCAACAACCCTTGGATGATTTAATTGAAATTTCAATAGGAAAACCATCAGATACATTCATTTCAACCAAAATATGAGAAAATGTGGAATGAAGAAGGTTTGATGATCTATCATCAATCATAAGAAAAACCCCTTAAGAATTACCAATAGATTCAAGAAGAGAATCAAACTAGAGATGAAGGGGCAAATTAGGAAGGTGTACCCAGAGAGGGATTTTATCAAATTTTTCAGTAGCTGGGATAAAATCAAGATGCTATGGTTTTAGCATTAGTGAAAAATTCTCTTCCCAACTCTAGAAATTATCACACAAAACCCTATTTTTGTCCTTAATATTTTCAAAAACTACAACAAAAAACCCTTTAGCCATAGGGTAGATTTGAACATGCCCATCAAGAATGGGCTCCCAGTTCGAGCTGGAATTGTACACCTCAAATGGTGCACTTCTCTAAGTCATTATATCCAAGAGAATCCATGAAAGGGAAACCTTAGAAAGTGACCTAGAGCTCTCTATGGATGGAGTTGTAAGATTATTTAAAATTTGCTCTCAACTAGAGCTATTAAGCTAATGACCTTGCTAGTCAACCACACAATGAGAGATTCAAATGAAGACAATGGCAAGAATGCCAATATCCCAAGAATCACTATGAAATGCAAATGCAAACTAGATTAAGATGAATATGCAAGCTAGAAATGAGAGGTGCAAGCTAAGCTATGGAAATGAAAGTACAAACTAAACTATGAAAGGAAAGATGCAAGTGTTACAAATCCTTCCTAATTAGACTAGATGAAGTAATCTAAAGCATAAAGGAAACTAAACTAAATATGAAGCTATGAATGCCATGACAAATGAAACTAGAATGCAAGAAATGAAACTAGAATAACATGTAGATGCAAAAGCCAAGAATGCTCCAAATCTTCAAAAGCTCCAAAGTGACCTAGAAAACCTGCAGCATAACATTAGCATAAAAAGATCGATTATGCAAATGAGGAAGAGAGCTCTTCTTTTATAGGAAATGAGAAACAACAGACGATGGAGATTAAGAGGAAAAAGTCTTAATCAAGGGTGGAGCATAAAAGAGGAGCAATCCACATGCACAAATATCTTCCAATGATAAAATAAGAGTTGACTTTTGTGTCCATATGAGACAAAAAGTGCTTTTCTTCTTTTTATAAAATAAGAATAATGCTTTATTTGTGCAACTTAGGATAAGGGAAAAGGTGGGGCTTTTTATTTAATAAAAGGGGAGGAACTATTCCTTTTAAATAAATAAAGACTTTAGGATAAAATGGTTAGCCCAAGGCAAATGATAAAATAGGATTTGATCAAGGAAATTGATATAATTGAAAAAATGCTGATTTTTGAAAATATTGATTCAGGGATTTGATAAATTGCTGAATGGGGGCCCAAAGTCTAGGTGACCATTTTAGGGTGCATACATTTTCCCCTCTTTGACTAATGTGAGGTCGATTTGGGATCACATGCAGTCAAAGAATGGAATTGAAGTGTGAGATTGATTTGGGATCACAGAACAACCCAGATGTGTGTTTGATGGATGGGAACACATTTGGACAAAGATAAGCCGGCTAAAAGACAAGACCAACACCGTTGCTATTGAGTGATAATCAAGTCCAAAAATAAGAGATAAAAATCAAAAGACAAGATCAACACCGTTGCTGTTAAGTGATAATCAAGTCTCAAAATAAGAATCTTAGGCTGAACTGAATGATAAAGCTGAATCAAAGATTAAAGCTGATAGGTACTGCCCCCTCAGAATCGAAATTAAAATCAGGTAGAGGAGAAGCAGCAAACTGATAAACTTGATCAAAGCACTAGAAATCATAATCGAAGATGGAAAGATGATAGGATAACCATCAAGCAGTGAAGACATGCCCCAATTTGACTAAGTCAAACCTCAGAGAGATGAAGTGAGTGAAAGTGAATGATAGACTAGGAGTTTGAAAGAGATGGGGATGAAGAAATGAAGGTGGCCCAACAAAGATCAAAGAATCAGGCCTCAAATGGTCAGCCAACTACGCAGAAGAAGGAGAAAATTTGAAATGTGATTTTGATTATCAAGATTAACTCAGATTTTGATTTCGAGTCTGAAAATGGATCCAAGATGTCGAAATTAGCTAGGGGCACAATTTTCATGCAATTCCGAGGTGTTTTGAAAATTTAGGTCAAAAAGTCAAAATGCTATATAAGGGGTAAAAAGTTCATTTTCAAAATCATGTCTTATTGTGATTTGAGAATCTTGAAGCACTTAGAGAGAGAAAATGGCCTAGCAATCAGCAGTTCCGGTTCACAGGCATCGATTCAAGCGCTCTTGGTTGCACAACCAGCCTCCATAGTATGGTGTGTTGGTATGTTTTCAGAAAAACTTGCCCTTGGTTGGGTCATTATGAGCATTTAATACATTTTAAAACATGTTTTAAAATTTTTTAAATTTTCAAATTTTAAACTTAGGCAAAAATTCATGTGATACTTTACAAGTATCACACCCTTTGAGAGTATCTATCGCGTGATACTTTGTAGGTCCATATAGTATCTTGTGGGTATGTAAGCCAGTATTGCACGATAACTGACAAACTATCGCGTGATCCTATGTGAAGTATCACCTGAGAAGATATTATCGCATTGTTATTAAAGAAAGTATCATACGATACTTTAGCAAAAAATAGTATCGCCCAGTGTAAAATTTTGACATGTGGGTATGTGCAAGATCATGAGGGGCCAAAAAGTGGCAATGTAAAAAAATCCACTTTTCACTCATCCAAAAGCGCATGAAAATGTATGTTGACTTTTTAGTAGGCCTGGGTGTCAATACACCTGGGCAAACTTGACACCAAAGCACAAGCCTAATTGGGTACCCGATTTGAAATCGGGTACATGATTTGAAATCGGGTACATGATTTGAAATCAGGTACCCGATATTTCAAAGTTGAAAAAATGGTGGGAGTAAATGAAAAAATTCAACTTTTATATGTAACGTTTAAATATGTAGTATATATATAATTATATTATAATATTTTATAAATTAGTATATTTATTTATGTATTAATATGTATTGTATATAATTATATTTAACGTTTATGGGTATGTGCAGGATCATGAGGGGCCAAACTATGCCCTTAAGTGGCAATGAAAAATCAGACAATCAGGATTAGTCAGCTTGGCATGAAAAAATGAACTACTTATCAACCTAATATCAAAAAGTTGTAAGAATATAATTTGTAGGAAATTGAATGTAGTTTCTAAACTACTAAGCCTTTTCTGAAAAAAAATTAATATGATTGGTAAAAAGTATAGATTGCAATGCAGCACTACAAACATTTCAGCAAAAAAATAAGAAGTACGTGTATGTGTGACCACCCTAATCAAAAGCAAATGATAATATTTTTTTATAATATTCTATATATAAGTAGTTGACTCATGCCCGGATGTGACGCATATTTTTTGGTATTTTTATTCCAAATAGATAATTAATTATGATTTTTTTGCTACAGCGCTTTCAGAATTTAAAAACTCTCGTGTCTGACCACCTTAACTCATTGAAAACTTATCATAATTCAATTTGTTTTAATTTTTTCTTATACTAGATGAAGCATAGAATGTGACGCATCTTTCAGATTTCAAAAATGTTATACGGTTTGAAAGTTATAGCTATTTTTCCATCAGTATGTCAATCAGGACTTTAGACGTAAGTGAACTAGAAAATAACTAATAAATACTTAACGAATTCAAAATCTGACAGCACTTATATCGATGGAAAGCTGACAATCATCTGAAGAAACCCTTTTCATTTTATCAAAATCGGGTGAAAAAAAGTCGTCAACCTAATGGTCAAAGTGTTGACATAAGAAAAACAGAGAAAAAACACATTTTTTGCACACCTTCAGCGTTGACCATGGAGCTTTGGTTTCCAAAGCTATTACCCGATTTTGCTTTAATTTCAAATTTGAAAAGTTTCCCCTTCCCACTCTTTTTTTATTTCCCTTTAATTTTCATATATTTTTCTTTCACCCTGACAATGAATAATTTATATATTTTATATTTAGGTTTTATATTTTATGTTTTATATTTTATATTATATAGTATATATATTATATATTATTTATTTATATTATATATTCGATAATATCAATTTAAACTGCCTAAGTATATAGTCTGTTCAGATTTATATTAAATGCAATATTTTTATATTATAATATAAATGTTACATAATATATATGTATATATTATAAATTATATATTAAATATTGTTGTGTATATAATATAATAAAATATAATATAATGTCTAATATATATAATATATAAAATGAATAGGACATTAATATATTGTATATTTGATAATATATATTAAATGTAATAACTAATATATCTTATAATATATATATTATATATTTAGTCTATTAAATATTATATTTTTTCAAATATTTTATATATTATTTTAATATTTAATTTAAGTTATAACAAATCCTCTCATGAGACAACAGGTCGAATCAGGGTCGCTAGACGTCTTAAGGGGTAATTAGGGTTTGTGAGGCAACTTCGGATGTACAGTGACCATTTGGAAGGCAATAGGGCATGTCTAAGTACCAATGTACCAAATTTTAATGACTTTTTCCTAGTCCAACTCGAAAAGGGTCCATGGGGTGCTCTCAGGAGACCACATGTCCAATTAGTGTCGCTAGGCGTCTTAAGGGGCCATTAGGGCTCGTGAGACAACCTTTGATGCACGGTGACCATTTGGAATGCATTAGGACATGTCAGAGGACCTAACTCCACAATTTAGATGAATTTTGATTAGTCAAACTCAAAAAGGGTCCATGGGGTGCTCTTGGGAGACCATTGTGCGATTCAGGGTCGATAGGTGACTTAAGGGGTCATCGGGGTTCCAAATGAAACTTTCGATGAACGGTGATCCTTTGGAATGCATTAGGAGATATCAGATGACCTACATACCAAATTTGGATAACTTTTTCCTTGTAGAACTCGAAAGCGGTCCATGGGGTGCTCTCGAGAGACCACATGTCGAATCGGGGTCGGTACCTGCCTGTTAAGAGGTCATTAGGGTTCCAAATGAAACTTTGATGGAACGGTCACCCTTTGGAACACATTAGGATATGTCATAGGACCTATGTACCAAATTTGGATGACTTTTTCCTAGTAAAACTCAAAAGGGGTCCATGGTGTACTCTCGGGAGACCACATGTCGAAATGAGGTCGGTAGGCCTATTAAGGGGTCATTAGGGTTCCAAATAAAATTTTGATGGAATGGTGACCCTTTGGAATGCATTAGGACATTTCATAGGACCTACATACCAAATTTAGATGACTTTTTCCTATTAGAACTTGAAAGGGGTCCATGGGGTGCTCTCAGGAGACCTCATGTCGAATCGGGGTTGGTAGTCCTGTTAAGGGGCAATTAGGGTTTGAAATGAAACTTTGATGGAACGATGACCCTTTGGAATGCATTAGGACATGTAAGAGGACCTAATTCCATGATTCAAATGACTTTTTCCCAAAATAACTCGAAAGGGGTCCATGGGTTGCTCTCGGGAGACCTCATGTCGAATCGGGGTTGGTAGGCCTGTTAAGGGGTCATTGGGGTTACAAATGCAACTTTGATAGAACGGTGACCCTTTGGAATGCATTAAAACATTTCATAGGAACTACGTACCAAATTTGGATGACTTTTTCCTAGAAGAACTCGAAAGGGGTCCATGGGGTGCTCTCGGGAGACCACATGTCGAATCAAGGTGGATTGGCCTATTAAGGGGTCATTAGGGTTCAAAATGAAACTTCAATGGAACAGTGACCCTTTGGAATGTATTAGGACATGTCATAGGACCTACATACCAAATTTGGATGACTTTTTCCTAGTAGAACTCGAAAGGGGTACATGGGGTGCTCTCGAGAGACCTTATGTCGAATCAGAGTTGGTAGGCCTATTATGGGGTCATTAGGGTTCCAAATGCAACTTTGATAGAATAGTGAGCCTTTGGAACACATTAAGACATATCATAAAACCTATGTACAAAATTTGCATGACTTTTCCCTAGTAGAACTTGAAAGGGGCCATGGGGTGCTCTCGAAAGACCTCATGTCTAATCGGGGTTGGTAGGCCTATTAAGGGGTCATTAGGGTTTGAAATGCAACTTCGATGGAATGGTGACCCTTTGGAATGCATTAAGACATGTTAGAGGACCTATCTACCAAATTTGGATGGCTTTTTCCAAGTATAACTTGAAAGTGGTCTATGGGGTGCTCTCGGGAGACCACATGTCGCAATGGGGTCAGTAGGCCTATTAAAGGGTCATTAGGGTTCCAAATGAAACTTTGATGGAATGGTGACCATTTTTAACACATTACAACATGTCATAGGACCCATGTACCAAATTTGGACTAATTTTTCCTAGTATAACTTGAAAGGGGTCCATGGGGTGCTCTCGGGAGACCTCATGTTGAATCGGGGTCGGTAGGCCTGTTAAGGGGTCATTAGGGTTCCAAATGCAACTTGGATGGAAAAATTACCCTTTAGAATGCATTATGACATGTCAAAGGACCTACGTACCAAATTTGGATGATGTTTCCCTAGTAGAACTCGAAAGGGGTCCATGGGGTGCTCTCGAGAGACCACATGTCGAATCGGGGTTGGTAGGCCTGTTAAGGTGTCATCCAAATGAAACTTTGATGGAATAGTGACCCTTTGGAACACATTAGGATATGTCATAGGACCTATGTACCAAATTTGGATGACTTTTTCCTACTAGATCTCGTAAGGGGTCCATGGGGTGCTCTCGGGAGACCACATGTCGAAACAAGGTTGTTAGGCCTATTAAGGGGTCAATAGGGTTTGAAATGCAACTTCGATGGAACAGTGACCCATTGTAACACATTAGAACATGTCATAGGACCTATTTACCAAATTTGGATGACTTTTTCCTAGTAGAACTCAAAAGGGGTTAATGGGGTGCTCTTGGGAGACTACATGTCGAAACGGGGCCGGTAGGCCTGTTAAGGGGTCAATAGCATTCAAAATGCAACTTTGATGGAATACTGACCCTTTGGGACACATTAGGAAATGTTAAAGGACCTGATTCCATGATTCAGATGACTTTTTCCTAGTAGAACTCGAAAGGGGTCCATGGGGTGCTCTCGGGAGACCACATGTCAAATCAGGGTCGGTAGGCTTGTTAAGGGGTTATTAGGGTTCCAAATGCAACTTCAATGGAATGGGGACCCTTTGCAATGCATGAGGACATGTCAGAGGACCTACGTACCAAATTTGGATGACTTTTTCCTAGTAGAACTCAAAAGGGGTCCATGGGGTGCTCTCGGGACACCACATGTCGAATCGGGGTCTATAGGCTTCTTAAGGAGTCATTAGGGTTCCAAATGCAACTTTCATGGAACAGTGACCCTTTGGAACCCATTAGGACATGTCAGAGGACCTACGTACCAAATTTTCAAGACTTTTTCTTAGTAGAACTCAAAAGGGGTCCATGGGGTGCTCTCGGGACACCACATGTCGAATCAGGATCGACAGGCTTGTTAAGGGATCATTAGGGTTCCAAATGCAACTTTGATGGAATGGGGACCCTTTGCAATGCATTAGGACATGTTAGAGGACCTACGTATCAAATTTGGATGACTTTTTCCTAGTAGAACTCAAAAGGGGTCCATGGGGTGGTCTCGGGACACCACATGTCGAATCAGGGTCAGCAAGCCTATTAAGGGCTCATTAAGGTTTCAAATGCAACTTTGATGGAATGATGACCCTTTAGAATGCATTAGGACATGTCAGAGGAAACCTTAAGACACACTTGAGCATGATAAGGCGTACTAGGACCCCTAGGGAGTCCCCATGACCCCTTTTGACGCATTGGAATGCTCAAGTCTATCTTAAGGGGTCCTACGACCCCTTAAGATAGACTTGAGCATTCCAATGCATCAAAAGTGGTCATGGGGACTCTCTAGGGGTCTTAACATGTGATAAGGTGTACTAGGACCCCTAAAGAGTCCCCATGACCCCTTTTGACACATTGGAACCCTCAAGTGTGTCCTAAGGGGTCCTATGACCCCTTAGGACACACTTGAGGGTTCCAATGTGTCAAAAGGGGTCATGGGGACTCTCTAGGGGTCCTAACACATGATAAATCTTACTAAGACCCATAGGGAGTCCCCATGACCCCTTTCGATACATTGTAATGTTCAAGTGTGTCTTAAGGGGTCTTAGGACCTCTTAAGACACACTTGAGCGTTCCAATTTGTCAAAAGGGGTCATGGGGACTCCCTAGGGGTCTTAAGGTGTGATAAGGCATACTAGGACCCTTAAGGAGTCCCAATGACCCTTTTTGACCCCTAGGACCCCTTAAGACACACTTGAGCATTCTAATGTGTCAAAAGGGGTCATTGGGACTCCCTAGGGGTCTTAACGCATGATAAGGCATACTAGGACCCCTAGGGAGTCCTCATGACCCCTTTTGACACATTGGAACACTCAAGTGTGTCTTAAGGGGTCCTAATACCCCTTAAGACACACTTGAGCATTCCAATGTGTCAAAAGGGGTCATGGGGACTCTCTAGGGGTCCTAACACGTGATAAGGCATACTAGGACCCCTAGGGAGTCCCCATGACCCCTTTTGACACATTGGAATGCTCAAGTGTGTCTTAAGGGGTTGTAGGACCCCTTAAGACACACTTGGGCATTCAAATGTGTCAAAAGGGGTCATGGGGACTCCCTAGAGGTCCTAGTATGCATTATCACACCTTAGGACACCTACAGAGTCCCCACGACCCCTTAAGACACATTGGAATAGTCAAGTGTGTCTTAAGGGGTATTAGGACCCCTTAAGACACACTTGAGCATTCCAATGTGTTAAAAGGGGTTATGGGGACTCCCTAGGGGTCTTAATATGCCTTATCATGCCTTAGGACCCCTAAGGAGTCCCCAGCACCCCTTTTGACACATTGGAATGCTCAAGTATGTCTTAAGGGGTCCTAATATGCCTTATCACATGTTAGGACCCCTAGAGAGTCTCCATGAACCCTTAACACACATTGGAATGCTCAAGTGTGTCTTAAGGGGTCGTACGACCCCTTAAGACACACTTGAGCATTCCAATGTGTCTTAAGGGGTCACGGGGACTCCCTAAGGGTCCTAGTATGCCTTATCATGCGTTAGGACCCCTAGAGAGTCCCCATGACCCCTTAAGACACATTGGAATGCTCAAGTGTGTCTTAAGGGGTCATAGGACCCCTTAAGACACACTTGAGCATTCCAATGTGTCAAAAGGGGTTATGGGGACTCCCTAGGGGTCTTAGTATGCGTTATCATGCCTTAGGACCCCTAAGGAGTCTCTAGGACCCCTTTTGACACATTGGAATGCTCAAGTATGTCTTAAGGGGTCCTAATATGCCTTATCACACGTTAGGACCCATAAAGAGTCTCCATGAACCCTTAAGACACATTGGAATGCTCAAGTGTGTCTTAAGGGTTCATACGACCCCTTAAGACACACTTGAGCATTCCAATGTGTCTTAAGGGGTCATGGGGACTCCCTAGGGGTCCTAGTATGCCTTATCATGCGTTAGGACCCCTAGAGAGTCCCCATGACCCCTTAAGACACATTGAAATGATCAAGTGTGTCTTAAGGGGTCATAGGACCCCTTAAGACACACTTGAGCATTTCGATGTGTCAAAAAGGGTTATGGGGACTCCCTAGGGGTCTTAATACGCCTTATCATACTTTAGGACCCCTAAGGAGTCCCCAGGACCCCTTTTGACACATTGGAATGCTCATGTATGTCTTAAGGGGTCCTAATACGCCTTATCACATGTTAGGACCCCTAGAGAGTCTCCATGAACCCTTAAGACACATTGGAATGCTCAAGTGTGTCTTAAGGGGTCCTACGACCCCTTAAGACACACTTGAGCATTCCAATTTGTCTTAAGGGGTCATGGAGACTCCCTAGGGGTCCTAGTATGCCTTACCACATGTTAGGACCCCTAGAGAGTCCCCATGACCCCTTAAGACACATTGGAATGCTCAAGTGTGTCTTAAGGGGTCATAAGACCCCTTAAAACACACTTGATCATTCCAATGTGTCAAAAGGGGTCATGGGGACTCCCTAGAGGTCCTAGTAAGCGTTATCATGCATTAGGACCTCTATAGAGTCCCCATGACCCCTTAAGACACATTGGAATTCTCAAGTGTGTCTTAAGAGGTCAGAGGACCCCTTAAGACACACTTGAGCATTCTAATGTGTCTTAAGGGGTCATGGGGACTCTCTAGGGGTCCTAGTATGTCTTAGGACCCCTAGGGAGTCCCCATGACCACTTTTGACACATTGGAATGCTCAAGTGTGTCTTAAGAGGTATTAGGACCCCTTAAGACACACTTAAGTGTTCCAATGTGTCAAAAAAAGTCATGGGGACTCCCTAGGAGTCCTAGTATGCCTTATCACACGTTAGGACCCCTAGGGAGTCCCCATGACCCCTTAAGACACATTGGAATACTAAAGTGTTTCAATGTCTCTTAAGGGGTCATGGGAACTCCCTAGGGGTCCTAGTACATCTTATCACACCTTAGGACCCCTAGGGAGTCCCCATGACCCCTTTTGACACATTGGAATGCTCAAGTGTGTCTTAAGGGGTCGTAGGACCCCTTAAGACACACTTGAGCATTCCAATGTGTCAAAAGGGGTCATGGGGACTCCCTAGGGGTCCTAGTATGCCTTATCACACCTTAGGACCCCTAGAGATTTTCCATGACCCCTTAAGACACATTTGAGTATTTTGATGTGTCAAAAGGGGTCATGGGAACTCCCTACGTGTCCTAATACATGATAAGGCGTACTAGGACCCCTAGGGAGTCCCCATGACCCCTTTTGACACATTAGAATTCTCAAGTGTGTCTTAAGGGGTATTAGGACCCCTTAAGACATACTTGAGCATTCCAATGCGTCAAAAGAGGTCGTGGGGACTCCCTAAGTGTCCTAATGTGCATTAGGACACCTAGGGAGTCCCCATGACCCCTTTTGACACATTGAAATGCTCAAGTGTGTCTTAAGGGATCCCATGACCCCTTAAGACACACTTGAGCATTCCAATGTGTCAAGAGGGGTCATCGAGACTCCATAGGGGTCGTAGTATGCCTTATCACATGTTAGGACCCCTAGAGAGTCTCGATGACCCCTTTTGACACATTGGAACACTCCAATGTGTCTTAAGGGGTCCTACCCTAGAGAGTCTCGATGTTAGATAAGGTGTACTAGGACCCCTTAAGACACACTTGAGCATTCTAATGTGTCAAAAGGGGTGATGGGAACTCCCTACGTGTCCTAATACGTGATAAGGCATACTAGGACCCCTAGGGAGTCCCCATGACCACTTTTGATGCATTGGAATGCTCAAGTGTGTCTTAAGAGGTCTTAGGACCCCTTAAGACACACTTGAGCATTCCAATGCATCAAAAGGGATCATGGGAACTCCCTAGGTGTCCTAATGTGCATTAGGACACCCAGGGAGTCCCCATGACCCCTTTCAACATATTGGAATGGTCAAGTGTGTCTTAAGGGGTCCTACGACCCCTTAAGACACACTTGAGCATTCCAATATGTCAAAAGGGGTCATCGGGACTCCCTAGGGGTCCTAACACGTGATAAGGTGTACTAAGAACCCTAGGGAGTCCCGATGACCCCTTTTGACACATTGAAATGCTCTAGTGTGTCTTAAGGGGTCCTACGACCCCTTAAGACACACTTGAGCTTTCCAATGTGTCAAAAGGGGTCATGGCAACTCCCTAGGTGTCCTAATGCATGATAAGGAGTACTAGGACCCCTAAGGAGTCCCCATGACCCTTTTTGACACATTAGAATGCTCAAGTGTGTCTTAAGGGGTATTAGGACCCCATAAGACACACTTGAGCATTCTAATGCGTCAAAAGGGGTCATGGGGACTCCCTAGGCATCCTAGAGTGTGATAAGGCATACAAGACACCTAGGGAGTCCCCATGACCCCTTTTAACACATTCAAATGCTCAAGTGTGTCTTAAGGGGTCCTAATACCTCTTAAGACACAATTGAGCATTCTAATGTGTCAGATAAGGTGTACTAGGACCCCTAGGGAGTCCCCATGACCCTTTTTGACACATTAGAATGCTCAAGTGTGTCTTAAGGGGTCCTACGACCCCTTAAGACACACTTGAGCATTCTAATGTTTCTGAAGCGATCATGGGGACTCTCTAGGGGTCCTAAGGGATGATAAGGCATATTATGACCCCTAGGGAGTCTCCATGACCCCTTTTGACGCATTAGAATGCTCAAGTGTGTCCTAAGGGGTCCTACAACCCCTTAAGACACACTTGAGCATTCCAATGTGTCTTAAGGGTTCATGGGGACTCTCTAGGTGTCCTAATGCGTGATAAGGTGTACTAGTACCCCTAGGGAGTCCCCAGAACCCCTTTTGACACATTAGAATGCTCAAGTGTGTCTTAAGTGGTATTAGGATCTTAGGACCACTTAAGACACACTTGAGCATTCCAATGGACCCCTAGAGAGTCTCTCTCTGCCTCCAGTGAACTATTCTTCAAAGCCTCCATTTATGCGTAGCTAGGGTTTATGACGCCTGTAAAAGGAACATTTAATACAAAGATTTAGCCGATGACCTTTAAAGACCTAAAAGAAATGAGAAAAAAATTTAGGCCAAAAATACATACCGCATTTCTATATTTAGTACCATAAGCTTGAACAATACAGCTGGCTTCCTCTGCTAAGGCACAAAGATCTTCATTAATGTATGCTCTAGGAGGAAGATTATAATTTCCATATTTTTGCAAGAGTTTCTCCTTAATTTGTAATATTATATATAATATATTAGTATACATTAGTATATATACATATATATATACATATATATATACATATATATATATATATATATATACATACATATATATATATACATACATATATATATACATACATACATATATATATACATACATACATATATATATACATATAGATACATATATATACATATAGATACATATATATACATATAGATATATATATACATATAGATATATATATACATATATATATATATATATACATATATATATATATATACATATATATATATATATACATATATATATACATATATATATATATATACATATATATATATATATACATATATATATATATACATATATATATATATATATATATACATATATATATATATACATATATATATATATATACATATATATATATATATACATATATATATATACATATATGTATATATATATATATGTATATATATATATATGTATATATATATATATATATATATATTTTATATACATGTTAGTATATATTATACATTAGTATATATATAATATATTATATATATTAGTATATTTAATACATTAATATATATATAATACATTAGTCTATTATAATACATTAGTACATATATAATATACATTATATATATCATATGCCTCTTTTTTATAGATATATTATATACATAAATATATGTAAAAGTTCAATTGTTTTCATTTGCTCCCGTCGGTTTTTCATTGGCAGAGAATTGGGTACCCGATATTTTCAGGTACCCGATTTTTCCCAAGCAATATTTGACCAAAATATTCCCTGTCCCCATAGAGCAGACAATCATGGGATTTTATACTTTTTTCACGCGTTGCAAAACAAAAAAATGTGATTTGGGGCCCATTGTTTTATTTTTGTCGACTTGTGGTCTCACCATGGGAAGCACCTGTCGTCGAAAGGCTAAACGCAAGAGGAAGCTGACAGATGATGAAATTCAGGCATATAGGGAAAAAGATAAGGAAAATCATCAAAGAAGGAGAGAAGTTATGTTAAACATTAATCAAGTTGACCCCGTAAATGTAGTTGTAATTGAAGAGGATGTTCAATTTGAAAATGCACAGATGGAGATTGAAAATGTAGACTTTGGGAACGAAAATGTTGCACAAGAACCACATGAATGTTATACATCTCCAAATTATATGCGAAATGAAGTCCCTTGAAATAAAGATAATCAATCTTCAAATTTGGGGCTTTCAAGAACACCTAAATGGTTAATTGAAATTGAGGAGAACATTATGAATAATTGGGAAGGAAAGAGGTCACATAGAACCGTTAGGTTGTGGGCTTCAAGACTTTATGATCAATTTTTTCGAAACAAGACATTGGTTGAGAAATGTCAAATTTTTGTGCAGTTGTTAAAGATGCAAAAGATGAGACCTATGCTTGTGAAATTGAAGATTCATGTGAACAAGAAAATGGAGAGAAATGCCATTGTTGTGAAGAATCTTTTCAATTCTCTCAATAGCATTGGGAAGACTAGCAGAGAAAAAGACAAGAGAGTTGCTCAGAGGGTTATTACAACCTCCTTAGTAACTCATCAATTGAGAAAGGCTTGTTTGATGAGACAAACTTATGTTGACTTCAATATAGACCATAAAACTTTGTGTAGAGCACTTGCAAGAAGAGAAGGACTTGATGATCCCCTTCAATTGATACATTGGCTTATGGTGGGAGACTTCCACGTTTCAATAATAAGCTAATAGATGTTGTCAAGGATGAAATTCAATAATTTTGGGATGCTAACTCAAGAGTGTCACCAAATGTGAAGGATGTCTTGAAGTTGAGAGTTGGCACGAGACCGCACTCCACATCCTAAACATTATGTGGAGGTAAGTCAAACAATGTTGTATAAAATTTTTTGTGAGACACATCCAACATTGAAAATATCACAAAGGTCTTTTGAATCCGTGAAGCCATTTTATTGTGTACCCCTTAAGATTCAGAATACATGTTGTTGCAAATATCATGTTGAGTTTTCAATGCATCATGAATTATTACGGTCCATTTGTTCTACTTTGCATACTAATTAAATGCTAGAGGATTGTGGTGCAAGTGGTCTTCCCAAATGATCAAGAGACTTGCTAGATCAATTTTTATGTCAAAGAGATGATGGTTGTTTATTTTATAAAAAAGATTGCTTAAATGCCAAGTGCTCAGAATGTGGTGGCTTTTTCAAGTTTAGAACATGTTTTCATGAGGGTTTGGAACACAATTTTGGAAAGACACTCGTCCAAAAAAGGTATATGAAACAGTGAAATGTACATTGAAGAGTGGAGGTGAAGGCTCTAGATGTGAGTTAGTTGCAAATGAATACAATGTTGCTGATTTTATCTCAGATTTCAAGACAAATCTTTTTTACAAGTATGAAAGGCATAGTCACAGGTCTCAATGGTTGGATCAACAATTCAGGACATGTAAGGACACTTTCCCCATTGGAACTATTATATCCATTGTAGACTTTGCGGAGAAATATACATTGCAGCCCCAAAATGAGACTCAAGCTCAATATTACAATTTGATTCAGGTTGCTATTTTTGTACACATCACATATAGACATTCCCCTGATAGCACAAAAGATGAGCAAAAGATAATCAGAGAGTACCATTTTTATATGAGCGACGACAGGTCTCACTCTCATGAGTTTGTTCAACATTGTTTCCTAGAACTATTTTGACTTCTTGCAGGAAAATGGTATTGCTATGGATAGGCATCTCATTTGATCGGATAATTGCACTGGTTAATTAAGAATGCTATAATGTTTTATTGGTTGTGTAGAATGCATGTGGAGAGAGGTGTACCTCATATTTGGAGTTTTTTTGAGTTAGGGCATGGGAAAGGGGAGCATGACAGAGCAGGTGCGTGTGTGAAGAGAGCTCTAGTTAAGGAGCAATTGAGGATTTTAGGTGTTGTACTTCTTGATGCTCATTCTATTGTTGATTGGTGTACTTTAGCATTATCACAGGGGGGACTCTTGATTCTACAATGCGTAGATTCTTTTGGTTGGTTGAGGAGGGAACTATAGGAGATAGATTGGATTGTCAAACAGTGAAGACTCTTAAAAAATGCATTCATTCTGAAGCTCCAATAGTAGTACATGGACCATTTGGACACGAGATTTGGCTTGTTTTTGCCCCATGTGTTTTCAGTATGATTGGGATCATTGCAAGTCAAGTGAGTGGGTGGATACATGGGTTCCACAGTATCTGACACCTTTATCTTTGACACTCTCTATAAGAAATGATGACATGGACACTTTAGTTGACTATGACCATCTTTTAGATCTTTTGAAGCCAGGATATGTTTTTGCATTGGTTGCACCACAAGGGAATGATGAGAGGTCAGATTATTGGTTAGCACATTGTGTACAAGGTAAACAAAAGATTGTACAACCGATGATAGATGGTGATGAGTTCACATATCCTACTGGTTCAGTTGTTGTTGCGGGAACATGGTTGCAAACATACATGATTAGAAAGAATGGAGTTCCCGCATTTGAAGACTATGAGAAGCACAAAACTATTCTGATGTATTCACACCTTGTTATAGCAACAAATGTCAAGTTGTCAAAGCATCATGGAAGACCAAAGACAAAAGAACTTTCAACTATTACTACTGCTGATCATGAAGCACTATTGGAGACCTTGAAGCAAAGAGATGACCCTTCAGGAACACTTGACTAGGTAATAAGTTAACTTAGTGTATTAATTTCTAAGTTTGTTAAGTTTAATTTCAATACATTAATTTGACCTTTCTTAGATTTTATTTTGAGTAAATAAACTTGGTTTTGTATGTGGAATGTAACTTGTGCAGGAGCACCTATGAAAACGCCTACGGTCACCATGGATCCAATCAGAGATAGAAGGACAAAAGGATCCTTAATGGTTAATTGAGATCTTTTGAAGCCTATAATGGCAATTTGTAACAATCAATTTGATTTAAAAGTTAAATGTCCTTAAACTCTTCATAAGGACTTATGACCAAAATCATGTATGGGTGACCAATAGTGCCAAGAAGAGATATTACATGTCATATACTTATGTCATTTGCATGGTTTGAATTCTTACATGTTTGATTGTTGTTTGTAATGCTTTAAGGATATTATTTTTTATTATTTCAAAAAATCTATAAAAGTTAAACCTCAAACATAATAAGCTCCACAGTTCAAATTTAACAAGCTTAATCATGATTAATTTCACAGTTCAAATTTCAAACATACCACTAATAGTCAGTTGAAAGCGGCTCATATCTTAGACCTTGTGAAAGGTATTGACAAAATATCAGGTGCTACAAGATCATGTTTTCAAGGTCTACAATAACCTCTCTCATTTTTGGGCGATTCGACTTCGTTACATTTGGCAAGGCGATCTCAGTCGATGCCAAAACTTGCAGTGAGGGTCAGTTGAAAGTGGCTCAGCAGCGTATCTTTCAAACTATCTGACTTGGCATCAAACTGTCTACTCCATCAACTCCGGTTGGCCGGGTAAATGCCAATGACAACCCCATTCTGCCCACAGAGTCATCGGAACACTCGCGACCACGCTCGACCCAAGTGACCCCAAGGTGCACTAAGCACGATTAGGCCGTGATCTCTAGGCTCGTATCTTGGACCTCATGAGAGGTATTGACAAACTGTCAAGTGTTACAGGATCATGCTTTTGAGGTCTACAATAACCTCTCTCAGCTTTGGGCGATTTGACTTTGTTTGCATTTGGCAAGGCGATCTTAGTCGATGCCAAAAGTTGCAGTGAGGGTCAATTGAAAGTGGCTCAGCAACGTATCTTTCAAACCGTCTGACTTGGCATTGAATCATCTTCTCCATCAGCTCTGGTTGGCCGGGTAAACACTAGTGACAACCCCATTCTACCCACAGAGTCACCGGAACGCTCACGACCACACTCGACCCAAGTAACCCCAAGGTGCACTAAGCATGATTGGCCAGCGATCTTCTAGGGCTCATATCTTGGACCTCATAAGAGGTATTGACAAACTATTAGGTGTTACAGGATCATGTTTTTGAGGTCTACAATAACCTCTCTCAGTTTTGGGTGATTTGACATCATTTGCATTTGGCAAGGCGATCTCAGTCGATGCCAAAACTTGCAGTGAGGGTCAGTTGAAAGTGGCTCAGCAGTGTATCTTTCAAACCGTCTGACCTGGCATCAAACCATCTACTCCATTAGCTCTGGTTGGCCAGGTAAACGCCAATGACAACCCCATTCTGCCCAAGTGACCCCAAGGTGCACTAAGCATGATTGGGCAGCAATCTTCTGGGGCTCGTATCTTGGACCTCGTGAGAGCTATCAAAAAACTATCAGGTGTTATAGGATCATGTTTTCAAGGTCTACAATAACCTCTCTCAATTTTGGGCGATTCGACTTCCTTTGCATTTGGCAAGGCGATCTCAGTCGATGCCAAAACTTGCAGTCAGGGTCAGTTGAAAGTGGCTCAGCAGCGTATCTTTCAAACTGTCCAACTTGGCATTGAATCTTCTACTCTATCAGCTCTAATTGGCCAGGTAAATGCCAGTGACAACCCATTCTACCCACAAAGTCACCGGAACGCTCACGACCACGCTCAACCCAAGTGACCCCAAGGTGCACTAAGCATGATTGGGCAGCGATCTTCTGGGGCTCATATCTCAGACCTCATGAGAGCTATCAACAAACTATTAGGTGCTATAGGATCATGTTTTTGAGGTCTACAATAACCTCTCTCAGTTTGGGTGATTCGACTTCGTTTGCATTTGGCAAGGTGATCTTAGTCGATGCCAAAACTTGCAGTCAGGGTCAGTTGAAAGTGGCTTAGCAGCGTATCTTTCAAACCGTCTGACTTGGCATTGAATCATCTACTCCATCAGCTCTGGTTGGCTGGGTAAACACTAGTGACAACCTGGTTCTACCCATAGAGTCACTGGAACGCTCGCGACCACGCTTGACCCAAGTGACCCCAAGGTGCACTAAGCCACGATTGGGCAGCGATCTTCTGGGGCTCGTATCTTGAACCTCGTGAGAGGTATCAAAAAATTGTCAAGTGTTACAGGATCATGTTTTTGAGGTCTACAATAACATCTCTCAATTTTGGGTGATTCGACTTCATTTGCATTTGGCAAGGCGATCTCAGTCGATGCCAAAACTTGCAGTCAGGGTCAGTTGAAAGTGGCTTAGCAATGTATCTTTTAAACCGTCTGACCTGGCATCGAATCTTCTGCTCCATCAGCTCTGATTGGCTGGTTAAACACTAGTGACAACCCTATTTTGCCCACAGAGTCACCGAAACACTCGCGACCATGCTTGACCCAAGTGACCCCAAGGTGCACTAAGCATGATTGGGAAGTAATCTTCTAGGGCTCGTATCTTGGACCTCGTGAGAGGTATCAACAAACTATCAAGTGTTACAAGATCATGTTTTTGAGGTCTACAATAACCTCTCTCAGTTTTGGGCGATTCGACTTCGTTTGCATTTGCAAGGTGATCTCAGTCGATGCCAAAACTCGCAGTGAGGGTCAGTTAAAAGTGGCTCAGCAGCGTATCTTTCAAACCGTCTGACCTGGCATCGAACCATCTACTCCATGGACTCTAGTTGGCTAGGTAAACACTAATGACAAACCCATTTTTCCCATAGAGTCACTGGAACGCTCGTGACCAAACTCGACCCAAGTGACCCCAAGGTGCACTAAGCATGATTGGGCAGTGATCTTCTGGGACTCGTATCTTAGACCTCGTGAGAGCTATCAACAAACTGTCAGGTGCTACGGGATCATTTTTTTGAGGTCTACAATAAGCTCTCTCAATTTTGGGCGATTTGATTTCCTTTGCATTTGGCAAGGCGATCTCAGTTGATGCCAAAACTTGTAGTCAGGGTCAGTTGAAAGTGGTTCAGCAGCGTATCTTTCAAACCGTCTGACCTGGAATTGAACTGTCTACTCCATCAAATCTGGTTGGCCAGGTAAACATCAATGACAACTCCATTCTTCCCACAGAGTCACTGAAACGCTCGCGATCACGCTCGACCCAAGTGACCCCAAGGTGCACTAAGCACGATTGGGCCGCGATCTTCTAGGGCTCGTATCTTAGACCTCGTGAGAGATATCAAAAAAAGTATTAGGTGCTATGGGATCATGTTTTTGAGTTCTACAATAATCTCTCTCAGCTTTGGGAAATTTGACTTCATTTTCATTTGGCAAGGCGATCTCAGTCGATGCCAAAACTTGCAGTCAGGGTCAATTGAAAGTGGCTCAGTAGCGTATCTTTCAAACCATCTGACCTAGCATCGAATCATCTACTCCATTAGCTCTGGTTGGCTGGGTAAATGTCAGTGACAACCTTGTTCTACCCACAGGAGTCACCAGAACGCTCGTGACCACACTAAACCCAAGTGACCCCAAGGTGCACTTAGCACGATTGGGCAGTGATCTTCTGGGGCTCATATCTTGGACCTTGTGAGAGGTATTGAAAAAACTATCAGGTGTTACAAGATCATTTTTTTGAGGTCTACAATAACCTCTCTCAATTTTGGGCGATTTGACTTCATTTGCATTTGGCAAGGCAATCTCAGTCGATGCCAAAACTTGCAGTGAGGGTCAGTTGAAAGTGGCTCAACATCGTATCTTTCAAACCGTCTAACCTAGCATCGAATCATCTGCTCCATTGGCTTTGGTTGGCCAAGTAAACACCAGTGACAACCTCATTCTGCCCATAGAGTCATCGGAATGCTCGCGACCACACTCGACCCAAGTGACCCACAGGTGCACTTAGCACGATTGGGTGGTGATCTTCTGGGACTCGTATCTCAAACCTCGTAAGAGATATTGAAAAATTGTTAGGTGCTATGAGATCATGTTTTCAAGGTCTACAATAACCTCTCTCAATTTTGGGTGATTCAACTTCGTTTTCATTTTGCAAGGTGATCTCAATAGATGCCAAAACTTGTAGTCAGGGTCAGTAGAAAGTGGCTCAGCAGCGTATCTTTCAAACCATCTAACCTGGTATCAAACCATCTGCTCCATCAGCTCCAGTTGGCTGGGTAAACGCTAGTGACAACCCCATTCTGCCCACAGAGTCACTGGAACACTCGCAACCACGCTCGACCCAAGTGACCCCAAGGTGCACTAAGCACGATTGGGTAGTGATCTTTTGGGGCTCGTATCTTGGACCTCATGAGAGGTATTGACAAACTGTTAGGTGCTACGAGATCATGTTTTTGAGGTCTACAATAACCTCTCTCAGTTTTGGGCGATTCGACTTCGTTTGCATTTGGCAAGGCGATCTCAGTCGATGCCAAAACTTGCAGTGAGGGTTAGTTGAAAGTGGCTTAGTAGCATATCTTTCAAACCGTCTGACTTGGCATCAAACTGTCTACTCCATCAGCTCTGATTGGCCAGGTAAATGCTAATGACAACCCGTTCTACCCACAGAGTTACCAGAACACTCGCGACCACACTCGACCCAAGTGACCCCAAGGTGCACTAAGCATGATTGGGCAGCAATTTTTTGGGGCTCATATCTTAGACCTCATGAGAGGTATCGACAAACTATCAGGTGTTACAGGATCATGTTTTTGAGGTCTATAATAACCTCTCTCAGGTTTAGGTGATTCGACTTCGTTTGCATTTGGCAAGGTAATCTTAGTCGATGCCAAAACTTGCAGTCAGGGTCAGTTGAAAGTGGCTCAGCATCATATCTTTCAAACCGTCTGACCTGGCATCGAATTGTCTACTCCATTGGCTCTGGTTGGCTGGGTAAACGCCAGTGACAACCTGGTTCTACCCACAGAGTCACCGGAAGGCTCACGACCACGCTCGACCCAAGTGACCCCAAGGTGCACTAAGCATGATTGGGCCGTGATCATCTGGGGGCTCATATCTCAGACCTCATGAGAGCTATCAACAAACTATTAGGTGCTACAAGATCATGTTTTTTAGGTCTACAATAACCTCTCTCAGCTTTGGGCGATTCAACTTCATTTGCATTTGGCAAGGCGATCTCAGTTGATGCCAAAACTTGCAGCCAGGGTCAGTTGAAAGTGGCTTAGCAGCGTATCTTTCAAACCGTTTGACCTGGCATTGAACTATCTACTCCATCAGCTCTAGTTGGCCAGATAAATGCCAATGACAACCCCGTTCTACCCACAGAGTCACCGAAACGCTCACAACCATGCTCGACCCAAGTGACCCCAAGGTGCACTAAGCACAATTGGGCAGCGATCTTTCGGGGCTCGTGGATCAAGTAGAAATTTTTCTGAGCAGACATTGTCCTATTTGGTATGGTTATGAAGGTAGATTGAAATGGTTGGAGAGGCTATCAATGCCACTATCTATCCAAGGACATGCCATCATCCTTGGGGTCGATTATAATTTTAACTATCGAGTCCCATAAAAATTGTGACTTGGAAGCATAGACAATATATGTAAACTATTCAACAAAATGCCCGCAAGCAGAGCATGGCATATGGAATTGCAGATAGGAGTAGTAGAACTAGTAAAAGGTATCCAAAAATGAAGTTTCCAAAGCTTTTTCAGGTTAGACTGGTCGATGACAATGAGAATTGGTTTTGCACATCGATAGTATTGGCATTCGAGAACATGATAATCTATAACGCAATTCCAATATTAAGACATTATCATTTCTTGAGAATGCCCCAACACTGAATGTCAAGGAGGACCTGACATCTTCCTTGATGGACATAACCTTGTTTCATGCTCGGTTGTTGGATTCATAGAGGTCTGGGACTATATCAGTGGGAAACTTAAGAGCGATTTTCAATACCAAGCTGATGATGCCTTCATGACACATGATAATGTAGTTCTTTGTGTTGACATCAGTCATGATTCAGAGATGTTGGCTTTAGGTTCATAGGGTGGGAAAATTGAGGAGGACGTGCTCGCAATTGAATCCCAAAATACATATGTATGATGGCTTCGACAAAATGTTTCTTGGTGTCACTTGCATGAAGCGGTATGTTTGTGGAGAGCCAAAAATGACACGCTCTAGTTATAGCACCAAGCGTCCAATCAAAACATAGAGGCATTAACACTTGTGTTGCAATAAGATCCAGATGGCACTATTCTATAGGAATAGATCCATTTTGAAAGATGTAGAGCACCAAGTAACATGGACTTTCATAAAAAAATATTACTAAGGCACTCACAAAGGGATACTTTAATGTATTCGAGAAAGAAGATGTGGATAGACACGTCCTCAAGAATTAGTTATTATAATAGGAAAGAAACTAACCGAAAGGGGAAAATAAGTAAGGCTCGTAGAGGAGATTTTGGGGGTTCCAGATTCTGCCTGACCCGAGAGACTTTGTGCCAGGGGAGGGATAGATTAGGATTTTTATTGTAATGTAGGGAAAGAGGGATTTTATTTTTAGATAATGATTAATGTACAGGAAACATCAGAATCTTTGTTGTTTTGCTGTGTTTAAGGAAGGATATGTCAGCATATTAAAACTTTGATTTTAGATGCTCACTTTCTGATTGATATTCATCTTTGAATGATATTGGTTTCTTTTGAATGCATATATGTTAAGTCTGATCATCAGCACGATCATCTGTGGACTTTATGCTATAGTTTTTCATGTATTTGGAAAGAACCATTCGTCTTTCTCTCTTAGTTTCTTTCTGTAATGCATTGTTTAGGCAAATGAAATTTGTAGCATTTACTATCCTTTTCATTTCAGTAAATTAGTCCCTTTGCGTCTATCTCATGTTTACGAATAGATGTTTGTAAGCCTTTATTGCTTTTAGGTTAAAACCATTATCATTTATAGTTTAGTTGATTCATTGTAAATCCTGCATGGGGAGCTGTATCCGGATAATTCAAAGGGCGCTTACGCTTCTCAATAGTGAAGTGACCCAACTGTTGGTGTTGGTTGAGTCTTTTTGTTTGGGCTTTAAGGGTCATTTTGTAAGTGTTTCTTTCGAAGACAAATCTGTTCACCAACAAGAAGTTAAACCTCAAACATAATAAGCTCCATGAACAGGGTATTCCAGAGTAAAGAAAAACAAATGTAACTTCAACAAGATATAATTTAAATCATAATGATAATCATAGTCAAGATATAACTTCACCATTCAATTCCATAAACATGAATAATAAATATGTATATACAAAAGATGACGCAAATATAACATATAAATGAATATGTTCTATATATGTATGAAATGTATCAAAAGTATGTCCATATACAAATATGGTACATGCCATTTCAAAATGTCTACAAAATCAATGTTTTAAGTTGTACAATGTGGCATATATGCCATCTCAAAATGTGCCAAGTGTCATCTCTAAATGACCACAAAACTAAAACTGCATCCTATGCTGTAGGGGGATCATCAAAATGTAGCCTCTTTGAAGGAGTGTTGGGCTCTGATTGATCCTGCATAAAAAATGAGTTCAAACCAAAGTTATATTGCTTACTTTATATGATTTGTACATATATATATATAATTCATAATTTTCAAACACAAATTTAATTAAAATTATAACTGAATACAAATAAATTTGTACCTGGTCTCTCGATCGCCTACCACGATCAGGTGTCCTAGCATAATTAATCTTAAACAATTAACTACCTTTCCTTTGTCGACACCTGATGAAGGAAACCCCTCACACCCCCCACTAATGTCGGTTGTAGCCTACAAGAACACAATAAGATGACAATAATATATTAGTAAATGTATGAATTTTATTGCTCTAATTGATAGAGATTTAAGCATGTACACCAAATGATATAAAAAAAAACTAATGGGTACATAATTTATAATATACCGTATAGTCATCAAGGCCAAATGAAATGGCCGAAAGTGTGGACTCATCCACCTGTCTCACCTCCTCCTGTGTCATCGACTGAACATAAATGGAAAAAATATATATACATAAGTGCATGCAATCATTAAAACTAATCTAAATAAATAAATTATTTTTAAATTAAATAATTCATGCGACAAATTTATTTATAATGTTTACTCTTACCGTATCAACAGGAGTCAATGGCTCTACATGCACCTCCTGAGCACTCTCATGAGATGTAGATGCTCCATGAGGTGTTGTAGCCTCTGCAGCAGCCTCTCCTGTATCTCCCTCATCAATATCATGAAACTGATAAATATCAGAATCAGTAAGCGGTCCGAGGCACATATGCCTGCACAATGCACATATGGGGCTCGCATACATGTGAACTCCGACGAGATGTCGATGCACCAACAACATCCACAGGAGGCAACACTGACCTAGTCTATGTGATCAACTGATCACTCAGTAATGAATGGCCATAACAGTCAGTTCAGCAGCCTCATAAATGATATCGGGATGCTGCACTGGAGGAGGGGGTGTGACATTAGTGGTGGGGACAAAGGTAGTGGCCTTTCAGCGCTGGGAAGATGGCCTAGTCTGAGGAGCTCCTCTGCCTACGCCCATGTTGGGCCTCATACTCCAATAATCAACATGGTGACCAAGCACAAACTCAGTATACAATTTTTTAAGGAAATAAAATGGGACCCTCCAAATTGCTATGTGGTGGTTTATCAAAAACCATCCGCCAGCAATCCCAAAAGTTTGTGTGCATTGCTTCATTTGTGCACCATTTTATTGATAATTTGGGCTTTTTGGGGTCAACTGGTATTCTAGTTTTAGGATCGACAAAAAGGGCAGCTATATCTTCCTTACTTATATTAAGGGCCGCAATCCCATCATGGTCAAGCCCATCATCAAATTGGGCGTGCATATCATCACGCCAATGAAGAGCAGCATTATGTTACTGCGTGAGTGTGTCAATATTTCCAACAATTGTATTTAGTGTGGCAAGCATGGGACCTAATGTAGGTATATTTTGATACGTGTTTTGGAAACCTCGTATTGTGTTCAAATTTTATTCTATCAAATCTTGTAAAGATTTAGGGTTTAGATATGGGGGATTGTTTTCGGGATTGTTGTTTGGAGGGTTTTTTTCTTTATTGTTGTCAGCCATGCTGATTAAATAAAAAATAAATCTAAGTTTCAAATATTATTACAAATATAAATACAAAATCCTATTTTTAAAAAAAATGCTACATTTATAATGAAAATGAAATAAATTAATAAAAATATGCAATTAACTACTTACCGAATATGCTCGGAGTCAAATTTGGGGTTTCCAATATTAGGTATCCAAAAATATATCGGGTATCAGAAAAATGCGGTTAGAAACTTGAAGAAATCGCGCTAGGAAATGAAGAATAGGGCTCGCGGGTGTCGGATATATGCCACAGTTATCGGGGTACCCGAAAATATCGGGTACCCGTATTTTCAGGTACCTGATTAGGTATGTGCTTTGGTGGCAACTTTGCCCAGGTGTACTGACACCCCAGGCCTACTAAAAAGTCAACAAGCACTTTCATGCGCTTTTGGACGAGTGAAAAGTGAATATTTTTCACATCGCCACTTTTTTGCCCCTCATGATCTTGCACAGACCCTTATATTATATAAATATATGTACAAAATTATATATATATATATAATGTTTTAAAGGGTATTAAGGGGTATTATGTAAATATTTTAATATATATTATATATAATTATCTAATAATATATATTTTATATTAAAATATTTTATATTGTAATATCTTAGAATATTTAAATTGTATGTCATATATATTTTATAGTATAATATTTTAAATTAATCTATTTTTTATATATTCATCTGTATTGTATATAAATATATTTAATGACTTATACTATATTTATATGTACAAATTATATATATGTATATATATATATATATATAATGTTTAAGGGGTATTATGTAAATATTTTATATATATTTTAATATGTATTATAGATATAATTACATATAAATATATATTTTATATAAGAATATATATATATTATATATATTATATATATATATATATATATATATATATATATATATATATATATATATATATAAACTTTATAGATCAAAATATTTAAATTGTATGTTGAAAGGGGTTACCAAGACTTCCTAGGGGTCCTAGTATGCCTTATCATGCGTTAGGACCCCTAGGAAGTCCCCATGACCCCTTTTCAAATATTGGAATGCTTGAGTATCTCTGAAGAGGTCCTATGACCCCTTCAGACACACTCAAGCATTCCAATGTGTCAAAAGGGGTCATCGGGACTTCCTAGGGGTCCTAACGCATTATAAGGTGTACTAGGAACACTAGAAAGTCCACATGACCCCTTCTAACACATTGGAACCCTCAAGTGTGTCCAAAAAGAGGTCGTAGGACCCCTTTGAACAGACTTGAGGGTTCTAATATGTCAAAAGGGGTCATGGGGACTTTGTAGGGGTGCTAGTACGCCTTATCATGCGTTAGGACCCCTAGGAAGTCCGCATGACTCCTTTGGACACATTAGAACCCTCAAGTGTGTCCTAAGAGGTCGTAGGACCCCTTTGGACACACTTGATGGTTCAAATATGTCAAAATGGTTCATGGGGACTTTCTAGGGGTCCTAGTATGCCTTATCATGCGTTAGGACCCCTAGGAAGTCCCCATGACCCCTTTTGACACATTGGAATGCTTGAGTGTGTCCGAAGGAGTGGTAGCACTCAAGCATTCCAATGTGTCAAAAGGGGTCATGGGGACTTCCTAGGGGTCCTAACACATGATAAGGTGTACTAGGACCATTATGAAGTCCCCATGACACCTTTTGACACATTTGAATGCTCAAGTGTGTCTGAAGGGGCCGTAGGAACCCCTTAGGACACACTTGAGTGTTCCAATGTGTCTACAAGGGTCACGGGGACTTCCTAGGGGTCCTAAATCGTAATAAGACCTACTAGGACCCCTAGGAAGTCCCCATGACCCCTTTTCACACATTGGAATGCTCAAGTGTGTCTGAAGGCATCATAGGATCCCTTAGGACACACTTGAGCATTCTAATGTGTCAAAAGGGGTCACAGAGACTTCCTAGGGGTCCTAACGTGCGATAAAGCCTATTAGGACCTCTAGGAAGTCCCCATGACCCCTTTTGACACATTGGAATGCTCAAGTGTGTCTGAAGGCATCGTAGGACCCCTTAGGACACACTTGAGTGTTCCAATGTGTCCACAAGTGTCACGGGGACTTCCTAGGGGTTCTAACTTGTGATAAGGCCTACTAAGACCCCTACGAAGTCCCCATGACCCCTTTTGACACATTGGAATGCTCAAGTGTGTCCAAAGGTGTTGTAGGATGCCTTCAGACACACTTGAGTATTCCAATGTGTCAAAAGGGGTCACGGGGACTTCCTAGGGGTCCTAACACGCGATAAGACATATCAGGACCCCTAAGAAGTCCCCATGACCCCTTTTAACATATTGGAATGCTCAAGTAGGTTTGAAGGCATTGTAGGACCCTTTAGGACACATTTGAGTGTTCCAATGTGTCCACATGTGTCACGGGGACATCCTAGGGGTCCTAATGTGCGATAAGGCCTATTAGGACCCCTAGGAAGTCCCCATGACCCCTTTTGTGACATTTGAATGCTCAAGTGTGTCTAAAGGGTCCGTAGGACCCCTTATGACACACTTAAGCATTCCAATGTGTCAAAAGGGGTCACAGGGACTTCCTAGGGGTCCTAACACATGATAAAGCCTATTAGGACCCCTAGAAAATCCCCATGACCCCTTTTGACATGTTGGAATGCTCAAGTGTGTCTGAAGGGGCTGGAGGACCCCTTATGACACACTTTAGCATTCCAATGTGTCAAAAGGGATCATGAAGACTTCCTAGGGGTCCTAATGTGTGATAAGGCCTATTAGGATGCCTAGGAAGTCCCCATGACCTTTTTTGACACATTTGATTGCTCAAGTGTATCCGAATGGGCCATAGGACCCGTTATGACACACTTGAACATTCCAATGTGTCCATAGGGGTCACGTGGACTTCCTATGGGTCCTAACACATGATAAGGCCTATTAGGACCCCTAGGAAGTCCCCATGAACCCTTTTGACACATTTGAATGCTCAAGTGTGTTTGAAGGGGCCATAGGGCCCCTTCAAACACACTTGAGCATTCAAATGTGTCAAAAGGGTTCATGGGGACTTCCTAGGGGTCCTAACACATGATAAGGCCTATTAGGACCCCTAGGAAGTCCCCATGACCCCTTTTGACACATTTGAATGCTCAAGTGTGTCTGAAGGAGCCGTAGGACCCCTTACGACACACTTGAGCATTCCAATGTGTCAAAAAGAGTCACGGGGACTTCGTAGGGGTCCTAATGTGAGATAAGGCCTATTAGGACCCCTAGGAAGTCCCCATGACCCCTTTTGACACATTTGAATGCTCAAGTGTCTGAAGGGTCTATAGGACCCCTTATGACACACTTGAGCATTCTAATGTGTCAAAAGGGGTCACGGGGACTTCCTAGGGGTCCTAATGCATGATAAGGCCTATTAGGACCCCTAGGAAGTCCCCATGATCCCTTTTGATAGATTTCAATGCTCAACTGTGTCCGAAGGGGCCGTAGGACCCCTTATCACACACTTGAGCATTCAAATGTGCCCACAAGGGTCATGGGGACTTCCTAGGGGTCCTAACACGTGATAAGGCCTACTAGGACCCCTAGGAAGTCCCCATGACCCCTTTTGACACATTGGAATTCTCAAGTGTGTCTAAAGGTGTTACAGGACCCCTTAGGACACACTTGAGCATTCTAATGTGTCAAAAGGGGTCACAGGGACTTCCTAGGGGTCCTAACTCATGATAATGCCTATTAGGACTCTTAGGAAGTCCCCATGACCCCTTTTGACATATTTGAATGGTCAAGTGTGTCTGAAGGCATCGTAGGACCCCTTAGGACACTCTTGAGCATATCAATGTATCAAAAGGGGTCACGGGGACTTCCTAGGGGTTGTAACACATGATAAGACCTATTAGGACCCCTAGGAAGTCCCCATGACCCCTTTTGACACATTGAAATGCTCAAGTATGTCTAAAGGTGTTGTAGGACCCCTTAAGGACACACTTGAGTGTTCCAATGTGTCAAAAGGTGTCACCGGGACTTCCTAGGGGTCCTAATTCGTGATAAGGCCTACTAGGACCTGTAGGAAGTCCCCATGACCCCTTTTGACACATTGGAATGATCAAGTGTGTTTGAAGGCATTGTAGGACCCCTTAGGACACACTTGAGCATTCCAATATGTCAAAAGGGGTCGCGGTGACTTCCTAGGGGTCCTAATGCGTGTCAAGGCCTATTAGGACCCCTAGGAAGTCCGCATCGGACCCTTCGGACACACTTGAGCATTCAAATGTGTCAAAATGGGTCATGGGGACTTCCTAGGGGTCCTAACATGTGATAAGGCCTATTAGGACCCCTAGGAAGTCCCCATGACCCCTTTTGAAATATTTTAATGCTCAAGTGTGTCTGAAGGGGTCGTAGGACCCTTTATGACACACTTGAGTATTCCAATGTGTCAAAAGCGGTCATGGAGACTTCCTAGGGGTCCTAATGTGTGATAAGGCCTATTAGGACCCCTATGAAGTCCCCATGATCCCTTTTGACACATTTGAATGCTCCAGTGTGTCTGAAGGGGCCGTAGGACCCATTAGGACACACTTGAGCATTCCAATGTGTCCATAGGGGTCACAAGCACTTCCTAGGGGTCCTAACATGTGATAAGGCCTATTAGGACCCCTAGAAAGTCCCCATGACCCCTTTTGACACATTTGAATGCTCAAGTGTGGTCGAAGGGGCCATAGGACCCCTTAGGACACACTTGAGTTTTCCAATTTGTCCACAAGGGTCATAGGGACTTCCTAGGGGTCCTAACTCATGATAAGGCCTACTAGGACCCCTAGGAAGTCCCCATGACCCCTTTTGACACATTGGAATGCTCAAGTGTGTCTGAAGGCATCGTAGGACCCTTTAGGATACACTTGAGCATATCAATGTGTCAAAAGGGGTCACAGGGACTTCCTAGGGGTTGTAACGCATGATAAGGCCTATTAGGACCCCTAGGAAGTCCCCATGACCCCTTTTGACACATTGAAATACTCAAGTATGTCTGAAGGTGTTGTAGGACCCCTTAAGGACACACTTGAGTATTCCAATGTGTCAAAAGGTGTCACCGAGACTTTCTAGGGGTCCTAACTCGTGATAAAGCCTACTAGGACCTCTAGGAAGTCCCCATGACCCCTTTTGACACATTGGAATGCTCAAGTGTGTTCGAAGGCATTGTAGGACCCCTTAGGAAACATTTGAGAGTTCTAATGTGTCAAAAGGGGTCACAGGGACTTCCTAGGGGTCGTAACATGTGATAAGGCATATTAAGACCCCTAGGAAGTCCCCATGACCCCTTTTGACACATTGGAATGCTCAAGTATGTCTGAAGGTATTGTAGGACCCCTTAGGACACACTTGAGTGTTCCAATGTGTCCACATGGGTCACGTGGAATTCCTAGGGGTACTAATGCATGATAAGGCCTATTAGGACCCCTAAGAAGTCCACATGACCCATTTTGAGATATTTGAAAGCTCAAGTGTGTCTGGAGGGGCCGTAGGACCCCTTATGACACACTTTAGCATTCTAATGTGTCAAAAGGGGTCATGGGGACTTCCTAGAGGTCCTAATGCATGATAAGGCCTATTAGGACCCCTAGGAAGTCCCCATGACCCCTTTTGACACATTTGAATGCTCAAGTGTGTCCAAAGGGGTTGTAGGACCCATTAGGACACACTTGAGCATTCCATTGTGTTCATAGGGGTCACGGGGACTTCCTAGGGGTCTTAACGCGTGATAAGGCCTATTAGGACCCCTAGGAAGTCCCCATGACCCCTTTTGACACATTTGAATGCTCAAGTGTGTCTGAAGGGGCCATGGGATCCCTTAGGACACACTTGAGCATTCCAATGTGTCTACAGGGGTCACAGGGACTTCCTAGGGGTCGTAACTCATGATAAGGCCTAGAAGGACCCCTAGGAAGTCCCCATGACCCCTTTTGACAAATTTGAATGCTCAAGTGTGTCTGAAGGGGCCGTAGGACCCCTTAGGAAACACTTGAGCATTCCAATGTGTCCACAAGGGTCATGGGGACTTCCTAGGCCTCCTAACTTGTGATAAGGCCTACTAGGACCCCTAGGAAGTCCCCATGACCCCTTTTGACACATTTGAATGATCAAGTGTGTTCAAAGGGTTTGTAGGACCCCTTATGACACACTTGAGCATTCTAATGTGTCAAAACAGGTCACGGGGACTTCCTAGGTGTTCTAACACATGATAAGTCCTATTAGGACCCCTAGGAAGTCCCCATGAGCCCTTTTGACACATTTGAATGCTAAAGTGTGTTTGAAGGGGCCGTAGGACCCCTTATGACACACTTGAGTGTTTCAATGTGTCAAAAGGGGTCACAGGGACTTCCTAGGGGTCCTAATGCATGATAAGGCCTATTAGGACCCCTAGGAAGTCCCCATGACCCCTTTTGACATATTTGAATGCTCAAATATGTCTGAAGGGGCCGTAGGACCTGTTAGGACACACTTGAGCATTCCAATGTGTTCATAGGGGTCACGAGGACTTCTTAGGGGTCCTAACAGGTGATAAGGCCTATTAGGAGCCCTAGGAAGTCCCCATGACCCCTTTTGACACATTTGAACGCTTAAGTGTGTCCGAAGGGGCCGTAGGACCCCTTAGGACATAGTTGAGAGTTCCAATGTGTGAAAAGGGTCACATGGACTTCCTAGGGGTCCTAACTCATGATAAGGCCTATTAGGACCCCTAGGAAGTCCTCATGACCACTTTTGACATATTTTAATGCTCAAGTGTGTCCGAAGGGGCCATAGGACCCCTTAGAACACACTTGAGCATTTCAATGTGTCAAAAGGGGTCACAAAGACTTCCTAGGGGTCCTAACACGTGATAAGGTGTACTAGGACCCCTAGGAAGTCCCCATGACCCCTTTTGACACATGAGAACCCTCAAGTGAGTCTAAAGGGGTGGACCCCTAGGAAGTCCCCATGACTCTTTTTGACACATTTGAACCCTCAAGTGTGTTTGAAGGGGTCGTAGGACCCCTTATGACACACTTGAGCATTCTAATGTGTCAAAAGGGGTCATGGGAACTTCCTAGGAGTCTTAGCACATTATAAGGCATACTAGGACCCCTAGGAATTCCTCATGACCCCTTTTGAAATATTTGAATGCACAACTATGTCTGAATGGGTCGTAGGACCCCTTAGGACACACTTGAGCATTCCAATGTGTCAATAGGGGTCATGGGGACTTCCTAGGGGTCCTAACGCATGATAAGGCATACTAGTACCCCTAAGAAGTCCCCATGACCCCTTTTGACATATTAGAACTCTCAAGTGTGTCATAAGGAGTCATAAGACCCCTTCGGACACACTTGAGTGTTGAAATGTTTCAAAAAGGGTCATGAAGACTTCCTAGGGGTCCTAATTCATGATAAGGTGTACTAGGACCCTTAGGAAGACCCCATGACCCCTTTCAACACATTAGAACTCTCAAGTGTGTCCTAAGGGGTCATACGACCCCTTGGGAAACACTTGAGTGTTGAAATATGTCAAAAGGGTCATCGGGACTTCCTGGGGGTCCTAACGTGTGATAAGGTGTACTAGGACCCCTGGAAAGTGCCCATGACCCCTTTCGACACATTAGAACACTCAAGTGTGTCCTAAGGGGTCATACGATCCCTTGGAACACACTTGAGTGTTGAAATGTGTCAAAAAGGGTCATGGGACTTCCTAGGGGTCCTAGTACACCTTATCACATGTTAGAACCCCTAGGAAGTCCCCATAACCCCTTTTGACATATTAGAACTCTCAAGTGTTTCATAATGGGTCATACAACCCCTTGCGACACACTTGAGTGTTGAAATGTGTCAAAAGGGGTCATGAAGACTTCCTAGGGGTCCTAACACGTGATAAGGCATACTAGGACCCCTAGGAAGTCCCCATGACCCCTTTTGACACATTAGAACTTTCAAGTGTGTCCTAAGGGGTCATACGACTCCTTGGGACACACTTGAGTGTTGAAATGTGTCAAAGGGGATCATCGATACTTCCTAGGGGTCCTAACGCGTGATAAGGCATACTAGGACCCCTAGGAAGTCCACATGACCCTTTTTGACATGTGAAAACACTCAAGTGTGTCCTAAGGGGTCATATGACCCCTTGGGACACACTTGAGTGTTGAAATATGTTGAAAGGGGTCATGGGGACTTCGTAGGGGTCCTAAAGTGTGATAAGGCGTACTAGGACTCCGAGGAATTCCCCATGACCCCTTTTGACACATACAGACACTCAAGCGTGTCCGAAGGGGTCATACGACCCCTTAGGACACACTTGAGTGTTGAAATGTGTCAAAAGGGGTCATGGGGACTTCCAAGGGGTCCTAGTATGCCTTATCATGTGTTAGGACACCTAGGAAGTCTCCATGACCCTTTTCGACACAATAGAACTCTCAAATTTTAACTAAGGAGTCATCGACCCCTTGGGACACACTTGACTATTGAATTGTGTCAAAAGGGGTCATCGGGACTTCCTAGGGGTCCTAACGTGTGATAAGGCATACTAGGATCCATAGGAAGTGCCCATGAGCCCTTTCGACACATTAGAACACTCAAGTGTGTCCTAAGGGGTCATACGACCCCTTGGGACACACTTGAGTGTTGGACCCCTTAGGACACACTTGAGTGTTCTAATGTGTCAAAAGGGGTCATGGGGACTTCCTAGGGGTCCTAGTATGCCTTATCATGTGTTAGGACCCCTAGGAAGTCCCCATGACCCCTTTTGACACATTAGAACTCTCAAGTGTGTCATAAGGGGTCATACAACCCCTTGGGACACACTTGAGTGTTGAAATATGTCAAAAGGAGTCATCAGGACTTTCTTGGAGTCCTAATGTGTGATATGGCATACTAGGACCTGTAGGAATTCCCACTGACCCCTTTCGACATGTGAGAACACTCAAGTGTTACCTAAGGGGTCATACGACCTCTTGGGATAAACTTAAGTGTTGAAATGTGTCAAAAGGGGTCATGGGGACTTCCTAGGGTTCCTAACATGTGATAAGGTGTACTAGGACCCCTATGAAGTCTCCATGACCCCTTTTGACACATTTCAACACTAAAGTGTGTCCCAAGAGGTTGTACGACCCCTTAGAACACAATTGAGTGCTCTAATGTGTTGTTGGGGATTACACCGGGACCTAAGGGGTCCTAGTACACTTTCTCAAGCCTTAGGACCCTTAGGAGCCCTCTATGACCCCTTTGGAAACCTTTTGGATGCCTTATATTGGTTTAATTAACCTATGTATTAATATGTCCTATATACATATATATATATATATATCTATATATATATATATATATCTATATATATATCTATATATATATATATATCTATATATATATATATATATATATATATATATATATATATATATATATATATATATATATATATATATATATATATATATATATATATATATATATATATATATATATATATACTATACTTGATTTTATTATATATACAACAATATTTTGTAAATAATATATAATATATATATATATATATATATATATATATATATTATAATATAAAATATATATTACATACAATTTAAATATGAAGATATCATGTGATATATTCTAAAATACATATTAATATATAATACATATAAAATAATATATAATATATGATGTATAATGTAACATTTAATATTAATATATATTATATAATATTTAATGTAAAATGTATATTATATAATATTTAATATATAATAGATATTATGTAATATTTAATATATATAATCTATATAACCTAATATATAATTTTTGATATGTAATATATTGAAGTATGGAGAAATTGGAGGGAGAAAGGGGAGGGAAAATTTAAAAAATCAGGTACCTGATTAGGCTCGGTATTGCTTTGTGCACCAAACCTACCTAGTCAACTCTTCAAATGTCACAAAAATGTGTTTTTCCCCTATTTCTCTGAGTTCTAGACTTCGACCATGTAGCTGACAATTTTTTTTTCACCCGAATTTGATGAAATAAAAAGGGTATTATAAGGAGATTATTAGCTTTCTATCGATATAATTGCTGTCAAATTTTGAATTCGGTAAGTAATTATTAGTTATTTTCTAATTAAGTTACCTATAAAGTGCTGATTTATATACTAATTGAAAAATGACTATAACTTTTAGATGGTATAACATTTTTGAAATCCAAAAAATGTGTCACATTCTATGCTTCGCCTACTATAAGGAAAAAAAATTAATTGAATTTTGTAAAGTTTTGAATGAGTTAAGGTGGTCAGACACGGGAGTTTTTTTATTCTGAAAATGTTGTAGTAGAAAATTCATAATTAATTATTTTTTTGGATTAAAATTATAAAAAAATATGCGTCACATCTGGGCATAAGTCTACTACTTATATATAAAATCTTATAAAAAAATATTATCATTTGATCATGATTAAGGTTGTCAGACATACACCTACTTATTTTTTTCCTGAAATTTTTGTACTGCTGTATTGAAATCTATACTTTTCACCAATTATATTAATTTTTTTATAGAAAAGGCCTAGTAGTTTAGAAACTAGATTCAATTTCCTACAGATTATATTCTTACAACTTTTTGGTATTAGGTTGATAGCTATTTCAAATTTTCACGTCAAGTTGACTAACCTTGATTTGCTAATTTTTCATTGCCACTTAAGGGCATAGTTTGGCCCCTCATGATCTTGCACATACCCATGTTTTAGTGTTTTTAAGCAAAATGACATGGGTCTAGACAATGTTTTCTTTTTAAGATGTTTGGTACTGAATTTTAGACATCCATCATGATATGTGCTGACATCTGGCTTGGGTTAATGGTTTGCAGGAGGTCTTTCCAGCATTACTCATTAGAGCGCCGAAGGTGACGGGGTTATGATTTGTCTGAGATTTGGATGATTTGGGCAAGGCAGATCTGAGGGCTATGGGCTTTGGGTACTTGCTACAGTTGCCCTACATTCAGGTGGACCATGGGTTGTTGACTGCACTAGCTGAGAGATGGCATAGCGAGCACAACACCTTCCATCTGCCTACTAGAGAGGCATCGATCACACTGGAGGATGTCTATTGGATTCTGTAGGTGCCTAGCCATGGCGATCCTGTAAGTATACTCATGTTTATAGATAGTCATAGATGTAACATTTCGAAATAATAGAAACTGACATGATTGTTTGATGACATAGGTATACTATGATTAGGATGCTATCGAGGGACGTCAGGCCATCCAGGCCATGTTCTAGGATGTTACGATTATAAATAGACACGTCAGCTGGGATCGATTGATGGATGATTTTGGCAGGGACTTCCCAATACCTTGCATTGTTGCGTCCATTATAGCACAGACCCTTATTACTGACAAGAGTCAGAAGGGTTTTCCACTGGGATGGGGCAGGTTGTTGGTGGATTTGGTAGCACACCCACGTTGGATGGCATGGGGCCTGAACATCCTAGCAGACATGTACCATGAGTTACATGAGATAGTCTACAGGGAGAGTAGGACATGGGCATGTGGTGCGATCTTAGCATAGGTGTGGGCATGGGAGCACATCGTTGTGGTGTGCCCCCAAGTATAGTCGAGGGAGAGGAGACATCCCTTTATCTATAGATATGCAAGATTCTTGTCACAGCCTCACAGCAGGGATGTGACATACTATAGGAGGATACTGGATGAGTTGACTTCATTCTAGTGGAGGCCATACAGGGCTATGGAGGTATGGGGAGATGCAGAGGATGAGCTTAGCTATATGTTGTACACCCAACCACTGGTAGGTCGGCACCCAGAGATTGTGGAGAGATTTTTTATCACTCAGGTCTAGAGGTAGTTCGGGCACCAGCAATGAGTATCTACTGAGACCATGACTTATGCATGGGCCAGAGATGAGGAGGGTCATAGGTGGCTACCGATGCTGGATTACCAGCAAGCAGTATAGGATACATGTTTGATTCATAGGGAGCCATGGGAGTATCTCCCAGAGATGGTAGATACAGGGGCTGATGTAGCCTACAGAGCAGAGCAGTGGAGGGTTCCATTTCCTTGATTTACTGTACTTGATGCACAACTAGCAGCTTAGGTGGATGATGATGATGGCGGGGATGGAGGAGATGGTGGAGGGAGAGGGAGAGTGAGGGAGACAGGGGAGGGCTCTTGATCAAGTGGCCAGAAATGGTCATGGGGATGGAGTTTTGCTGATGAGAGTGAGGATGTGGTGAGACCAGCTCACTGATAGGTAGAGGCTAGGCAGGATCAGCCTACAGGCAGAGAGGACCTGAGAGCTAGGATACAGGCTCCAGAGATAGAGATTCAGTAGCTTAGGATCACTATAGCTGTTAGAGATCAGTAGCTAATGGATCTAAGAGCAAAGAGAGATCAACATTTGGCTGATCTCAGAGCAGAGATAGCACGCTGGGAGAGGGTGACACAGGTGGACGCACTAGAGATCTGATGGGAGGCAATGAGAGCTGCGTACTATCATGGACTCTATCTTTAGGCTATTCCAGAGGGTCAAAGAGCACCAGCATAATCTCAGAGGGCAGGGATGTCTGATATGGTACCAAATAGGATAGCAGCACCACCTCCTCCTCCACCAGCTCCACATGATGGTGCTAGCGAGTCCTAGGTCTAGGGCTTAGGTGTTTAGATGTTGTAGCATATCATGAGACTTTGATCCAGATTTTGGGATCCCATATTGTATATTGTACTATGACATTCATATATATATGAGATTACTGGATTTGTGATGTATTTGTGTTATTTGTCTCACTTGTGATGGATGTATTAGTTTGTATATTGTCTTGTCATACTGCTCAAAATGTATGTTTATATGCTCATGTATGATCTCTCTCATAGATGTATGTTTGATTCTCATGTGTATATTATAGACTCATGTTTCTAAAAATGATCTCTTTAGGATATAGATATGATGATAAGATTAACCCCTTGTGATGACAGGAACAAGATGTGATGTAAAAGACAAGAAGCAAAAGACATGATCGAGAAAAGGAAAGGTGAGCGCAGTTGACTGACAAGTCCGTGAAAGATAAAAGGAGAGCTCTCTCCATATGCAAAGTGCAAAAACTAATCTAACATGAACCTACAAATGTAAGCTACTATGAAAAGTGGTTGACTTGCAAGGTCACAATGCCAATAGACATCTAATAATCATCATCGAGCTTTATTGGTAGCATCACAAGATCATACAATACACACTAGTATGACTATGGGTATATGAATATGATCTATATCAGATAGAATGTGGAAATCCCACCTAGGCACCAAAGATATGTAGGTCAAGATGACTAGTGCAATGAGATTACCTAAGTTTAATATGGCAAGATTATACTCACATTGAGACACAAGGAAAGTCAAGATGGCTATAAGTATGCACTTGCGCAAACAATCAAGGATAATACCTTGTAGATCCTATTGTCAGGTGGAACAAGCATAAATGCTAATGATAGTGAGAACCAAAAAAATATACCCACAAGCAGAAAAAGAAATAAAACATGTTCTCATGCCCTCAGTCTTCTAGCTATGCATCATTGAAAACTTCTTAGGGAGAGAACACTCATCAAAGAAATCATCATAGACAGCACACAAAGAAATAAAGTCAAAACAAGTCTCAGTGAGTTAAGTGTTTAAGTGTGTGTGTGTAGGTCATAGAGTCAAACTTTGAGTAGCACATCTACTAGGGAGAAATATTGCATCATACTAGACTATGGGTAGGATATCTGATAAGTGTTGAGAAACACTTGATGCTAGGGTAGTGTTGAAAAACATAGTTTGGGTTGGTGTTGAAAAATACTGTTTGTAAGATGTCCTAAAGACCAACGCATCATAGAGACCAAAGCTAACATAGTTATGCCCCCTAGACAAAGACAAAGACCAATTCCAAACCAAGGCAACAAGGACAAGGCTAAGTGTCGAGGACGCATGCTAAGAAACAAGGGTGCAAAAGGCCTCAAGTAGCGCCTGTTTCTAGGTTTTCACCACTTGGAGATTTTTTTATTTTTTAAATTTTTTTTTGTATTTTTGTTACCAAGGTGTCTGTTTCCAGGTTTTCACCAAGGCACTTTTTCTATTTTTTTGAATTTTGTGCATTTTTCAATTTTTTTGTATTTTTTTAGGACTTTATATGCTTTTAAAGATTTTTTCAGCATCATATATGAAATTTTTTAAAAAAATTTCAAGATCAATAAGTATGTACAAAAGATGCCCCCAGACTGAATAGGCATCATGAATAGAACTTCTTTAGGTGCAACACATTGATAGGATCAGGGAGCTACTCTCCCTTTTCATCAGATAGTAAGTAAGCACCTGTACCAAAAGCAGCAGTAATAATGTATGGTCCAAGCCAATTAGGTTCAAACTTCCCTTTTTGTTCTCTATACTGTTGGTTCTTAGGGTTTTCTCACAAGACAAGATCTCCCACTTGAAATTCTCTAGGGTGAACCTTCTTGTTGAATGCTTTGGACATACGCTTTTGGTAAACTCTCATGTGATCAAAAGATGCTTGACGCTTTTCATCTAGAAGTTCTAGTTCCTACAACCTCATGGCATGGTAGTCTTCATCTGTCACTAAACCTTTGAGAGAGACTCTAAGTGAAGGGATAAGGTAACACTGATTCAGCACCATAAGTGAGGGAAAAAGGTGTAGCCCCTATTGGAGTATGAATACTCATTCTGTAGGCCCACAAGGCTAGATTTATCTGTAGGTACCAGTCTCTACCATTCTTGTGAACTGTTCTATGAATAATTTTGAGAATGGTCTTATTTGAAGCCACTGCTTGTCCATTTCCTTGCAGGAAGTAAATGGAGGACCAATGCTATTTTATCTTGAATTTCTTGTAGAGATGTTTAAGGTCCTTGTTTTTAAACTGACCCCCATTGTCAGTGATTATCTCAGAAGGCACTCCATACTGACAGATGATATGGTTCAAAATAAACAAAGAAACTGTCTTGCCTGAGGCAACAAAAAGTGGGATAGCTTCTACCCATTTGGTAAAGTAATCAGTAGCAGTGACAATAAATTTGTGTCCACCTAATGAGTTGGGATGAATCTGCCCAACAAGGTCAAAGGCCCCGCACTGAAATGGCCAATGAGAAATAGAAGGAATAATCTCCCTACCTAGAGCATGTATCAGGTTTCCATGTTTCTGACACTTTTCACAAGATTTGGAAAAAGCTATTGCATCTATTTGCATGGTAGGCCAATAGTACCCCGCCCTTAGCAACCATCAGGCCATGGAAAGACCATTAGAATGTCCTCCACAAATGCCCTCATGAATGTCAACTAACGCTTGGTTGGACTCATCCTTTTCTTAACACCTAAGAAGCGTCCCATCTAAACCCCTCCTATATAGATCACCAAAGATAAGGGTATGGCGAGAGGCATTATGAACAAGGTTTCTTCATTTAGAACAATTGAAGGTTTCAGGAATAGTACCATCATAAAGATATGAATAAATGGCACCATAGCGAGATGATTCATGGCCAATAAGGGTGCAAACAACTTGGCTTTCTTCGGAGTCATAGATAGGGTAACGTAGCTCTTCCACTAGGAATTCAAATTTGGACTCATGTTATTCTAGCTAAAGAAGTGAAGCTAATGTAGCCATAGCATCAACTACTTTATTCTCTTCTCTAGGGATTTGTTGAAATGTAACAAAGGTGAAGTATCGTCGCAACGAATGAACCATTTTCTTATATGGTACTAGTTTTTCATCTTTGGTTTGATATTCTTCGTTAACTTGGTTGACTATCAATTATGAATCCCCATAAATATGTAGCTCAGTGATTCCCCATTCTATAGCCATTTTTAGTCCATTTGTTAAGGCCTCATACTCAACAATGTTATTTGTGCATGGGAACAATAGTTTGTAAGACTTGGGAATTGTGTACCCATGAGGAGAAACAAAAAACACTCTTGCTCATGAACCATTTTGCATGAAAGAGCCATGAAAGAACATCTTCCATGTTCTTGCAGTCATGTACATTATGTGCTCATTTGGAAATTCAACTTGAATTGGTGGCTTATCTCGAATTGGAAAATCAACTAATTGGTCTGCAATGACTTGTTCTTTTATAGCCTTACGCTCAACATACTCTATGTCAAATTCTAAAAGAATCATCATCCATTTAGCAAGTCTACCGTGAGAGAAGCCTTACCAAGCAAGTATTTTAGAGGATCAATTTTTGCAATGAGGTGTATTGTATGCACAAGCATGTAATGTCACAACTTTTGGAAAGCAAACACCACCACTAGGCAAGGATTTTCAATACTAGTGTAGTTAACCTCATATGACACAAGAGTTCGGCTGATGTAATAGATAGCTCTTTCTTTTCCAGTATCATCGAGTTGAGCCAATAATACCCCCAGGGAAGATTCTGTTGCTGAGACATATAATATAAGTGGCTTTCCTAGGATAGGAGGCATTAAGATTGGAGGATTAGCCAAGTACTGTTTGATTTGATCCATGCTTTGCTGGCATTCCTCATTCCAAACACATTTAACCCCTTTATGCAAAGTCTTATTAAAGGGTTGAGCTCTATCAGCCAATTGTGAAATAAACCTCCTTATAGACTGAAGGTGTCCTTGAAGACTCCTCATTTGACTGATGTTTGTGGGAGGCGGTATATCCATTATTGCTTGAACTTTTTCTGGGTCCACCTCTAATCCTTTAGCTGAAATAATAAATCCTAGGAGTTTTCCAGAGGTGACTCCAAATGCACACTTTTTGGGATTTAATCTGAGTTGAAACTATTCCATACGATCTAGAATTACTTCCAAATCGGCAAGGTGTGTATCCCTTTTCTTGGATTTTGCCAAGGTGTCATCCACATAGTCTTCCATATTCTTATGCATCATGTCATGGAAGATAGTAGTCATAACTCTTTGATATGTAGCTCCAGCATTTTTTAATCCAAATGGCATGACGTTCCAGCAATAGGTTCCCCATGCACAAGTGAATACAGTTTTCTCTTGGTCTTCAGGAGCTATTTTGATTTGATTATACCCAGAAAAGCCATCCATCAAAGAATAGATCTCATAGCCCACGGTCATGTCCACTATCATGTCTATGTTTGGAAGTGGAAAATCATCCTTTGGGCATGCTTTATTAAGATCTCTAAAGTCTGTGCAAACACGAATGGACTTGTCATGTTTTGAAACTGGTACAATATTGGATATCCATTCGACATAATCAATGGCTCTTATGAATCCTGCACTTAGGAGTTTCTCTAATTCATCTTTGACGAGAAGAGCTATGTGAGGATGCATTTTCCTCAATTTCTATTTTACTGGTTTGATTCCTGGAGTTATGGACAAATGATGCATAATGAGACTAGTGTCCAATCCTGGCATGTATGAGTAAGTCCAAGAAAAGTTAATTTTCTTTCTTTGTAGGAACTTGGTATATGCCTCTTTTTCTTGTGTTGATAGAGACTATGCTAAATGAATAATTTGTGGAGCCTCTTGTGTATTCAAATTAACTGGCTGTGTAGGCTCAATAAGTACTGAAGACCTATCCTGAAAATAGCTTGGAAGATGATCAAGTACCTCATCCTTAAGTGCCTTAGAGAGGTTTTCACCTTCGGATACATCCTTTATTTTTACTTTTTTAGGTTCTGATACCGCCACATAGTGGTTTTCGCCATCAGAACTCTTATTCTTCAAAAGCCTTGAAAATGACCAATGACACCCAACTCAGAAAAAATTAAAAGATTATGAGAAATTTCTTCCTCTGTTGCCTCATTCAAATCAATTGTAAGATTCTTGGATGAGGGGCATAACATAATCCCCAAATGCTCCAATTGCTGGTTCTCATAATCGCTGGAAACAATTGCTTGTTTTTGGGACACGCAGCCCGTCCCTGATTTAACACCCTTATCAATCATCAAGGGTTTCCCTCCCCAAATAGTGCCAAATCCATAAGGAACCCTATCAATATCCTCACATGTTCTCTTGTCCACAAGCTCTTGATCCTCTTAGCTCAACCCACCATCACCAGACAAATTTCCTGTCAAAAACCTAAACCCTAGTTTCAGCATTCGAATCGACAAGTTGTCGTTGTCACCCCTTCAAATAGGATCAGCCAAAATGGAGCCATCACTCCCTTGAGACCCTTGTGAGATGGCCCTTGCACGTTAAAAAAACTTCATCTTCTACCCTTGCTCGAAACTAGAAACCCTAGCCGTAGCACCCAGAATCTTCGGACAACTACGAAGCACCATTCTTATCATATAAAACTTTACTCTATTATTGATAAGGTGAAGGTGTACTTTTATATAGGAGTAATGAGAAACTGAAAAATAGTTAATGGGAAATCAACCCATAGTTACCTAGGGAAAATAGTTATGCATATCGATATTACGCCAATATTTCTTATTTAGTTATGAGATAGACTATAGGGAGAATTTATAGAGGAATAGACTGAGCTTATCCTATACAAATGAAAGACCCTATGAATCATTATGTTACAGAAATAAGGAAACACATTTTTATTGGTCAATGAAACAAAAGTGCATTTTTAAGTGTTGCAAATTTCTATGTTGTTAAATTTCCAATCCTTTTTAAAGATTTTGTCATAATTTTAATTGCTTTACTTTATTTAATTTTGAATATGTCCTTTGTGAAACAGTGAGATGAATTTCTATCTTCTTTCTCTTTTAGTGTAATTAGTATTTCTTATTTCTATTGTGATTTCCTTTCATTTGCTACTTTTTTTTTAAAAGAATATCCATTAAGAACTTAAGTTTCATCATATAAGGGACCTATACCTTTAAAATCTAGCTGAAGATTATTAATCTGGTTATGATCTCTCTAAGTATTGGTTCTTTTTTTGTTTCTCATCTGATGATTTAGAGTCATTTATTAAGGAAAAAACTAAAGTGACAAATCTATTAACCATCATATGCAAATAAAATCTTTAAAGAAAGATAATTCATTTCTTCGTCCTTTTCAAAAACTTGTTCATAGAGAGAACGAATTTGGAATTCAGAAATTATCTAGATAAACCCCTGGCTAGTTTTTGGAAAAGATCCAGTATAAACAAATAAAAAACTGATTTTGACTAATGAAATGCTTATTCAGCAATTGCCAGGATCAATTTATCATCCTATAGATCTTTTCCATCTGAAAATCCAAACAAATGATTTATCAAATCACTACAATCACATCAATTCATAAAAATATTATTTACTAAACTAATCATGGGTAGTGTAATTAGTAAAAGTTAGCTAAATTTTGATTTGAATTGAGTTTTAGAAACTAAGTGATCAATTATATGACATTAAGACATGAAAATAGTGAAATTAAGATATATAAAATATTTATTAAGATAGGTGCATGAATAAACATTGTTAATGCATGGTCTAGGTGAATGCATCAAAATGTATTCGTATGTAAATAAGGTGTTCTTATTTATGTATAGACAATGAGTCCAATTTTACACAAGATTATGTTATTTTTCAACATGTGAATACATTAATAAACTCTCTTGGGTGGTCCCACAATAGTGTGTCCCATTTTTTGGCCAACTTTGACACAAAAATCAACATTTTTAGAAAAAACTTCACTTTTCAACACATGTTGCCACAAAACTATTAGGAATTTGAAGATGATGTAAAATAGAGTCTTTAATAATTTTCTTTCTAGTTTTTAAATATATTTTAAAAAATAAAAATAAAATTCATTTAAATTCATTTTTCCTTCTCTTTCAAAAAGTGGTTTGTGTGAAAAAATTATGTTTTTAAGGAGTTACTGTCAGTTGGATCAGCATAACTTTTTTTTTAAATATGATAACGATGTAATTCTTTCAAGATTATATTTGTAACTTCAATATCTAAAGGATGCAATTGGTTTCATTCATTTTGGGTCAATATTTCATAGTTTATTAAGTTCTAAAGTGACAGTAATTGTAATTTAGACATAGGTCACTTGGATCGCTCTAACTTGATCAATGTATATCGAAATTTATTTTTTTATTTTTTATATGTAAAGGTAACATAAATACTCTTTTCCTACAAATTTTTCATAATTTTTTTTTTGTAATTTACTATTTTTCCCAAAGTCTTGAAGAGACAGGTTGTTGAATGACCAAACAACCTATGTTTAGTTAAAGTAATATTTAAAAGTGATAATTAGCTCAATATGTATTAAAATTATATTCATTAGAAATCTTGTTCCAAATATAATCATACTACATAGATAGGTTTTTCAAATAGATTCATTTGATATGCCAAAACATAAAGTCAAATTCATTTTTTGTCAGCATTTTAATAAGTGCGAAGGAGACTCCATTGTAGGTATATATGAGGAGTATAGATGTTATATCAATATTTTTTTAATCTAAGAGTCTTTGAGCTAACCATTTGTAATTAATTCTTTCAAATGGAACCTCTCAAGGCTTAAATCATCATATTTTATTAAAAATATGTTATTTCAGTAAAAATCAGCATGTCTAAAAAAGTGTAACCCATTATTGTGGGGTCACCCCCAAGTGGTAAAAAATTAAATTTAACAAATAAAATGAGTAGGAAAATAGGAAATGGATTGAGAAAATAGTAAATGCTCCACTGTTGGTGGTAGTCATGGGATAAAAAGGTGTGGATGAGGTGGTAAGTTTATATAAGATGATGATTCATATTACCATGATAGTGAGACTCTATGTAGCATATGCCAATATCTAAAATATTATCTTTATGATGTTAGTGCCAATATATTTCCCCTATAATTGGATATATCCATACATACAAGAAATTTTAGAAGAAGGAAAAAATTAAATGAAATATAAATTTTAACTAAAAATATGTATTTAAATCATGTAAATAAATAACTATATAAATGCATTATGTAATAAGAATTTTATCATCATAAAGCATAGAAATTATGTGGATTCAAAATAAATATGAAGGTATAGAGGCTACTATTAAAATGCCATGCTCCTATGTTGTAGGAGGGTGTGTGTAGGATCATGGTATGCCAAACTAGGCCCTTAAATGATAATGAAAATTCAGAAAATCAAGTTTAGGCAAGTTGACATAAAAATTTAAACAAATTATAAATATTATACCAAAAATATGTAAGAAGAGAATCTGTAGAAAATTGAATTTAGTTTCTAAGATACTAGGCTTTTTTTGAAAAATAATTATTCTATATGTTGAAAATTTTAATGTAGTAGTACGAAAATTTCAGGAAAAAAATAAGGTGTATGTTTGACCACCTTAAACACAATCAAATGATAAGTTTTTTTTACAAGATTCTAGCTATAAGTAGTAGAATCATGTCCGGATGTGACAGATATTTTTTTGTAATTTTTTTCCAACTAAATAATTAATTATGATTTTTCTTCTACAACTTTTTCAGAATACAAAAACTCTCGTGTCTGACAGTGTTAACTTAGTCTAAACTTTATCAAATTGAATTTATTTTTTCTTCTAGTAGGAAAAGCATAGAATGTGACACGTATTTTGGATTTCAAAAATATTATACAGTTTAAAAGTTATAGCTATTTTTCAATAAGTCTATCAATCAGGACTATAAAGATAACATTAAACAAAATTAAATGATAATATTTTTTATAATATTCTAGATAAAAGTAGTAGACTCATGTCTAGATGTGATGTATATTTTTTTGTATTTTTTTTCAATGTAAATAATAAATTATGATTTTTCTGCTACAAATTTTCTTAAATATAAAAACTCTCGTCTAACCACCTTAACTTAGTCTAAACTTCATCAAACTGAAAGAATTGTTTATTATTATTGTATTAGGTGAAGCATAGAATGTGTTGTATATGTCAGATTTCAAAAATATTATATTATTTAGAAGTTATAGTTATTTTTCAAAGATTTTATCAATCAGGACTTATTTTTCACATCGCCACTTTTTGGCATACCATGATCTTGTAGAAACCTAGGATGATCACATATTTAGGGAAAGGGGACATAAGATGTACTTTGTGGAAATCATGAGTTTGAGGTAATAAAAATTCATTACAGAGGAAGGTATGATGCCCTTGATGACAATAGTAATTATTAAGAGTGGTGTAAGAATGAAGTGTATGTTATAGTGGTTCTCACATATCATTATATAAAAATGAGGTATTCCACCTTGAAATAAACATTTTGATGTTTTTTTATAAAAAACATGGAAACATGATCATGTTTTTATATAAACATGATCAAAACTCTTTTATTCATCCAATAGGTCTTTATCATTGTAAAGATGGTTATATAACTTCCCTTCATATACTTATCTTTTTTTTTTTTGGCTTATTTCTTTTCATTTTCAATTGCCCGTGTTTCTTCATAGCATTTCTTTGTGCAACTTGCAATCAAATGATCAATCAATGTAACATTATAAACTTATTTTCCTACAATTTCATATTTCTTAACTTGTCATATAAGCATATAGTATAAGATTAATTTTATAATTTATACAATAAATTTGTAAGCATGCATACATAAGAATACAATGTTATGTTATACAATGACTATTGCTTATTAATTTTCCTTTCTAAATTTATTTGAGATGAACATGATCACAACTCTTATCTTCATCAAATAGGTAGTCATCATTGCAACAATAGTCATATAACTTTTCTTTATATTTATATATTTCATTGAATTCTTTAGCTCCTCTTGCGTTGCTTAAGTTTCTACATAGTTTTTCTTTGTGTCCTATTAAAAAAAATCAATCAGTATAACAATAGGAATTCCTTTTCCAACCCATTCATGTTTCTTAATTTGTCATATGCATAATTTTTTATTTGCAATTAATTTGTAAACAAGCACAAATAGCATAGAATGTTATACATGGATAAGAACAAATATATATTAATTTATATATAAATAATAACAATTTCATATTTTTACAAGCTCTATTACCCCGATCTGTATGCTTTGAATGGAAGCTTCAAAAGCTTAAAGCTTGTCTTACCAGGTCCCGTTCAAGCAAGTTCTACAGTGACGTCGAATGTTTTAAACCTTTGAGAGGTTTCTAGCAACTATCCAGCTTCATACACGCAACCTCTCCTGTGACGGCAAAGATTCGAAACATTGTATAAAGTCACTCCTGCATCACTCATGACATCAACAAATTCAAACATAACCTGTCGCATCAAATGACGAATCCAATTTACACTTGCGATGCGACTGTGTTCACAGAATCTCCGCGCGTTCTGTCGTTTATAAAGACGTATTTCCACGTGTTTGCCATTTATTAATTCCATGACAATGTCAATATCATATAATTTCAATGCACGGTATATTAAAAAAAATGGAAGTTTCAATATTGCACAAAAAATTCTCTTTGAATGGGCGAAAAAATCTCTGTGAATAGACGTCAGAATGTATGACCTGTGAAACATAGGATCGGGTGGGCGCATAAAAAAATTCTGTGTTCGCCCATGGAATTCGCCTATGTTGAATGTGAGGTATTGGAATGAAGCTTTTTGACTTATTATTTTAATAACTTGAGTCAGGCATGTGTTTTGACTGGGATACAACTAGAGCCCCTTAGCAACACGTATCTATCTTACGCCTTTGACTGCAAAATATATATAAACTATTAGACCTTTGTTGAGATAAACACCGAATTAACACATAGCAAAGAGAAGAGATTGTTAGTAATGGAGTTCGAGGAAGGTTTTATTCAGAGCAAAGAGCATCGGCCCAATCCGAAGCAATCCCGTGAGGTGAATAATAATCTGAAAGTGCCCATAATAGACATGGAAAAGAGCTCGGTAGAGGAAGTGGGGAAGGCGTGCAGAGAGTGGGGATTCTTCTACCTCATTAATCACGGCGTTCCTCATCATCTCATCCGCGGCCTCGAGTCCGCCGCACCCGATTTCTTCTCGTTGCCTCTCGAAGAAAAGAGACAAGTTTCGAGAGATGCTGAAAACCCATTGGGCTACTTCAACTCTGAGCGTACCAAAAATGTGAGGGATTGGAAAGAGGTCTTCGACTTTGCGCCGCGCGGGGAGATCGAGGTGCCCATATCTGTTGATCCCAATGACAATACTACGGTGACCGCCATTAACCGATGGCCGGATGGGCTTCCCCATTTCAGAGAAGCTTGCCTGGCCTATGCAGAGGCTGCGAGGGAGTTGTTGACTAGGGTGCTCCATTTGATAGCGCTCAGCCTTGGTTTACCTGAGAACCGGTTGGACAAGTATTTCAAAGATTGTATGAGCATTGCACGCCTGAATAGTTACCCGGAATGCCCGAATCCAGAGCTGGCGCTGGGCATAGGAAGACACAAGGACGTCGGAGCCCTCACTCTTCTTTACCAAGATGACGTCGGCGGATTGGAGGTGAAGTGCAAGAAGAATGGCCTCTGGGTCCCTGCTCCCCCCATCCCCAACTCCTTCGTCCTCAATGTTGCCGACTGCGTCCAGGTATGCATCACTTCACTTGCTCTCCATCTTCTTATTTCATTGAAACCCTAATATTGTGCACTCATTCCTTCACTTGCTTTCCATCTTCATATTTCGTTAAAACTCTAATATTGTGCACTCATTCCTTCACTTGCTCTAGTCCATCTTCATATTTCGTTAAAACCCTAATATTGTGCACTCATTCCTTCACTTGCTCTAGTCCATCTTCATATTTCGTTAAAACCCTAATATTGTGGACTCGTGATTTCTTGGACGGAATGAGATTGCAGGTGTTGACGAATGATAAGTACGAGAGCATAGAGCACAGAGCAGTGGTGAATGACACCCGAAGGCGCCTCTCCATCCCTCTATTCTTGATTCCTTCCCCCTCTGCGATGATAAAACCTATGGAGGAATTGGTGAATGAAGAGAATCCTCCCAAATTCAGGGAATTCAACTGGGGGAAGTTTACCAAGCAAAGGATGCGTGAAGGTCTTAAAAACTTGGGAGTTGCGGATATACAAATCGACAACTTTAGAATCTGATGCAGTGGAGTGATGATCTCATGGGAATGAAAATGTTTTAAACATGAATAACTACTAAAAACAAGAGCTCTGATGGAGCTTTAGTCTCTGTCATTTGTTTAAAAATTTTAAATTTTAAAATTATTTGTAGTTACATAGTTGTTCTTGTTTAAGCTGTAAACAAAGACAGTAGTACATGATATCAAATCATCAGGAGAAAAATAAAAATTTGCTTCATGAAACATAAATTCTCAGTTTGCACAAGAAAGAATATAAGCTACGATATAATCTAGAAATGATTTATAATTTAATTTTAAGACATGCAGTTTCAATATAAACTATTACTTGTATTTTGAAAGCAAAAGAAAGCAGGTTATCAAATAAAATGCAAGTATTTTTTATAGTATTAGAAACTAGAGCGATAACATGTTTTCCATTGGGACAAAATAGATACTAGGCTTTGGTTTTTTGTAGTGTAAGTTGAATTCAGAAATACAAAATCAATATCATGTTTTTATTAATTATATATTGCTGTGTATGTTTACAATGTCATGGATAAGTTTTTGAATAGTATGTTGGCTAAGCTAAGCTGCTGGTGGGAAAAGTGTACAAAAATTTTGGCTGCTTTGAGCTTCATTTTGCAAAAACCTGCAATTTGACCAAAATTGAAAAAGTTAGTAGGGTACAGTGCAGTTTGTGAGTGAAATTCAGATTTACGTAAAAGAAATAAAAGACTTTTTGTGTTTAAATGTGGCACAGTATTCTTAGTGACTAAATCTATAAGCTGCACATGTACTTGTCAAAATACTTAGTAAAAGTGGTTGTGATGCATCCAAAAACATAGGCATTGAATCCGCAAATGATCTGTTCAAAATTCTATATTTATCATTGTTTAAAGATGTCACTAAAATAGACTTAACAAAAGACAACTAATATGAACCATGTAATGAAGACAAGAAATGACTTATTTTATATTTTTAATGCATATGAACCATGTAATGAAGACAAGAAATGACTTATTTAATGTGGAGATGCATATCTATTCTTATACCCTCAGAGCAATAGCAGTGAGCAGGTCATATTTGAAATTTAATGAGTCTGTACTTGTCTTAAAGAGTTCAGGAAAATCTAGTATATCATATCCTGGAAGGAGTTTTTAAAATTGTACCTGAGTTGCCTCAACCACCTATTCTTAGTTCTGTCTAGATATGGCTAACAAACTACTTTATAAAAAGCTATTTGGTTTGGCAAGTGGGTTTTTTATACATATTTTTTAAAATTATGTGTGTTGGATAGAGGCACTGACTTTTTGAAATATAGATTGAGAATGTGGGTTGTCTTCCAATAAAATAAGTGAGAGCCATAGAATAACAAGGTTTGATTCCTACCCTTTGATTGGTTGGTTTTCATGCACAGGATGAAATGGAGACTGAAGTTAGAAAAGCTCGAAAAAGTGTCAATTTCCATGCCACTCCCATGACTAGTCTCTACAAAGAATCAGTACCACAAAAAATAGAAATTGATAAGGCGCCATGTACTGTTCTCTTACTATTTTTATGATTTTATTAACTGTAAGTCTATTATCTATTTCCTTGTAATATTTCAAACTGGACTTGCAGTTCAATTTCTACATATTACCTGCAAATTTTGTAGAATGGGTGGTACTACCTGAGGCTGTTAACAGAATTATGTGTATTTTCCTCTGTATGCTGCAAATATTTAGTATTTCAGTCTAATAAGCATTTAATGATCTTTGTAGATTCCTTTGACACGTGCAAAGTCATTATTCTTCTTTAAAAAACTTGGCCGTAGCTCTGGAAACTGCTAAAAACTCATACCTCAGTACACCCTGAACCATAAAGCCCAATACTTAAATGTATTGAAACCCTATCCGGTAAACTCAACATTCACACGCTAAACCATAAAGGTACCGTTTAAACCCTAGCTCCTGCACTGAATTCATCCCATTTGGACTCGGAACAATACTCAACTCTAAAATGGAATTTTAAAAATCTTTTGAATATAAACCACCTACTAATGCAGACCTCTGCACAAATTTTTTTGTGAGTTTTCGATCGATCTTAACACTATTTGGTGACTATTTATTAACACACAACATTAGAAAGTTTACAGTGTTTGAGTTCGAGGGCAGAATAATCACAAATAGTATGCATCGTAAGGGACAGTATTTATGGTATAAATCATGAATTTGCAATTCTAAAATCGAATAACGTGCGTAAATATAAAAATAGTAGCTCCTCGTACTATTGACGCTGTTCGAATTTGTTCCCAAACCACTCTATGGCAGATGTATTGACTGTTTATTTTCAACAAATTGTGATTATATATATAATGAAAAAGTCAATTGAATGAAATATAATAAAATTATGAGACAGATTGTATTTAATCATTAAAAAATAGTTCAAAATAAGAAACGACCTGCAAGTGTTCAGTATCTAAGAAAATTGAATTGAGTGTAGTGAGATTACCAAGATAATAATTGAACAAACTGGGCACAAGTAAAAAAAATTGTCGACTGTTTACTTTCTTTGAAATTACCAGAGCATGGTAACAATTTGGCGCCTGGGGATTCCCCTAAAGGTGGTGTTCCGCTTATGTTCAAGCACCCACACCACGATTCTAGTAAAGAGAAAGAACTTACATCAAGTTATCAACAATTAAACTTTCTCAGCATGATGTACGTAGAAAAAGGACCATGCCTCTCAAAATAATTTAACATTAATGGTTCTCTCTCACTCTAAAGCTATCATATTTTGAAACTTTTGCATTTTCCTTCTAATTAATGGATATTATGCTGTAGTTTTTAGAGACAAGGTTCTTGTATTGAGACTCAATATTCTCAGTGTCATAATGCTGAGTTAATCTAAAGCGTCATTCAACTCTTATCCCAGTAACCAACCTAGCTGTTTTAAACTATCTAAACCAAGCATCTTCGACTGAATTAATTGTTGGGAAAAGTGCGAATTTATAATCTAATCAGGAATTGGGGCCAGAGGAAAATATTTTTGAAAATAATTCTATTCTGATGCCAATAGTTTGGAAGAAGGATGACATCGAGAGTGGAGCAGATGGAGAAAGTATTACAGGAGGCAAGAGGGACGTGGTTGAAGACAATGTGTCCTATGATTTTGAAGAAATGGTGGTGGTACAAAATGTTCATGAGGCAATCAACAGTGACGAGGTTATGGATAAAAAAAGTTATATCTGCAACTGTGCAAGTGGAGGTAAAAATAAAACAAAAGGTCATCCACATTGCTCATCTTGTAGCAATCAAGACTCTAACGAGAGAGCTAGTAAGCTAGCAAAATATGACTGACAAAAGTCAGCTATGGTTACAGGAAATGGAAAAAAGGAAGCTATCAAAACTTTTCCCATAAGGCGTGTTAGTAAGGGTAGTACGGGATTGAACGCTTTTGTGACAGATGTAACTGTAGCTTCCTAAGGATGAAACATTGGTTTGCTACATGTAGTGGGAGGTAAAATCAGAGCTATATATTATATAAATCAGTACTTATTATTTCAAAGTAAAGTTATGCGAATAATATGATAAGAAAAGGAAAATGACATTTGAAGAAGAAAGATTTATTATTATTGTTGGCAGAGTTGATTTACCTTTAGAAGTACTATGCAGTAAAGCAAAATCTTGTCGCAGATGGCTACATGTCTTTAGATGCTCTGCATTTTTCATACAAGAGTTGGTTGAGTGTTAGTATTTGCCATAATTTTTTTTTAAATGATGTTTTGAAATTGTAGGAATAGACAAAGGGTGTTATGGAGAGCATTACATTGCTTGCTTCTTTTTCAATAGAAATGATGGAGTTGTTCATGGTGATTGTGAATATTCCTTGTATTTGAAACTTTCGCATTAGGAAGATAGCTTTTGACATGTTTTTTGTAGAAGTTTCATATGGTATTTTTGTAAGTTCTGTGAAGTTTTCTTGCAAGAGCTGAGTATGCAAGTTGCAGTCAAGAGTTCCATCATCAGTTTCAATTATGCATTGTAAGCAGGGCTGGTAGGTGAAACTTGTGGTTGCTGCACATTTGTTGCAGTGAGCAGTATTGTTAGTTGAAGTCTGGCATACAGAAACTGGCTGGTGGCACAAGTTGCAAAGCGGCTGGTATGGTGACAAGTATACATTTTTTGTTTTTAATGTTCCTGTAACCTGCAATGACAACAAAGATTGGAGAAGAGGTGTTAAAAACTGTTTTGAATTTAGGCAATAGTAATAACTATAGTGTTTTTTAGTTTTTGATTTTTTTGTATTACGTGGACATTGGACGAAGCAAGTGTTTGGAGGAAATCTTTGGTAGCTTCATCATGTAGTTTGTCGATGAATGTGGATAGGCTTGATCTAATGGTAGGTGAACCTCTTGGTCCAGTACGCACTATATTCTTTAACAAGAGTAGTGGTGTTGTAGGTGTTTGGGATGTAGTAAAGATTTTTGCCAAGCTTGTAAAAGTATTGACATGTGTTTTAGGAACTATTAGCTGCAAGAGAGAATTTTGTTAGTTGATATAATTGCTGAGTTGGAAAAGTTGAGTAGCATATAAATTGGTTTTATATTTATGGAATATCTTACCATTGCAGCATCAGTTGGGAATTCTCCATCTTTAACATGTAGCTAGAACTATGTTGGTTCTTGATTGTGAGATGTTACAAGAACACCTATGGTCCCGATTGGATAAGAATTTGCAGAGTGGATTAACTGGGCAATGGTTGTATCTGGTGCTAGTCTTTGTTGCTTGCAGACTTTGTCTATTTTCTCAATTTTGGTTTTAAAGCTTAGTTGAAGGCAACAATCAGCATCTCCTCGTTCATACTGTGTCTTTTTCTTCACTGTGAGCTGTGATAGTCGAACGCTGGACCCGGGCAAAAGCCAGGGCAAGAATGCATCAATCAATTTATTGCTCATGCTTGCTGTTATAGTCATTTGTCTGTGACTATCGATGAGATCAACATGAGCGATTTGTGTTTTTGGTTCGTTTGTTGCATTGTTTTTGCAAGCAGGGCCATATGCAACTAGTATATCACCTTCGAAAGTAACTGCAGATTGTGTTGTGCAAATTTCTATTATGCTAGATGGTGGAGTGATTTCTAATTTTGACCTGCAGTTCAGCAAATTATTTTAGTTTGTATGGTGTTGAGAAATACTTCCAACAATAATAGTAACATAAACAATTAACAATTATTAATTTCTTTAAATTAAGTGCAGGAAATGTATTTTTGCAATATGAAAAATCATTTACCTTTTATGATCTTGATCATCATTTGAAGAAACTGCATCGACTGGGGGGGTGTGTTCAGAAGGCTCCATTTGCAAACTGCAAAGGAATGAAGTTACATAGTTAGAACTGAGCAAGGAAAAATCATGAATGTTTATTTTTATTTCTGTTTAGTAGAAAAATAGTTAGGGCTACACACCAATTATATTTTAATAGAATATAAAAAGGAAAATCATCAAACTACCTTTTGTTATAGAAAAAGGGGATGCGTGCCTACAGTAGGAGCTCATTGAAATTGATGTGTCAAAAGATATGTTGAATGAGGATCTAAGAAGCCTGATAGAGCTTGTGTCAGGACTAGAACCTAGTTGTACAGAGTTGGTATCCTATACAATAGTAATTATAGCAACTAGTTGAGGTTGATGCTATAGCGTAGTGGTTGTTCTTAGTAAGTTTTTAAATTTTAAGCAAAGGTCTTAAACATTTTTGAAAGAGAACTCCATTGTAGTTGCTATACCTGTTTTAAGAATATTTCCATGGTCCAAAGTACAATATATTTGTTAGCTATGTATTCTCATTTTGTAGTTTTTGATGAAGCTTATTACAAATTAAATTTGCTAACCAAAAGTAATCAGTATATGATAGAGGAAACTATTACCTATTATCACAAATCATTTGGATTTGGTACAAACACCCCGGACATATTACTTTGAGATGATTTATTCAAATAGAAATACTTTGATTGTCTAAATTTATGCAAGCTGCTACTGCTAATATAGCAGATTCATGAGAATCTGAAGTACTTCTTCCTAACTATTGATACTCTGCCTAATAAATTTGTAGATTTTATTGGTTTATTAAAAATTTCGAGCATTTCCATTCTGATCTTCCTATTTTTTCTGAGACATAGGCACAATCTAGTGTTTTAAAATGATTTGGTACATTTATGTATATTGCACTTACTGTTGCTGGACTCTTGCTGGTAAATTTTCTTAGTTGAGGGATAGAACTATTTAATTAAGCACAATTAATTTTTTGTCTCGTAGATCTTATAAGCCAGGTACACTTGACAATTAACTATGTTTGCATAGTGTGACTGCATATGCCAATATCTGGAGATTTGTCAAACACCTAGATTTTTATAACCATGATTGGGTGCTATGAAAAGGCATAGCCTTATCGAGAATTTGAGTAAGTAATATGCAGTCATCATTAGTAAAACTAGTTTTGGGTTTGAAATTGTCATCCAGAGTGGACACTTCCATGAGACTGTTAAGCAGTAAAAATGGGAGACCAAAACCCTTCGATGGGACTGCATCTAGTAGATGTTAATGGAATAAAATATTCTCTACAAAATCTAGTATTTGGTGTCTGTTTTAGGTCACAACACCTATGCCCGAGATTCAAACCTGGACCAGACATGACAAACCTTTGCCAATCTACCTCTTATCCAAAGCCCTTGATACTACAATCTTAAAGTAAGCCGTAAATATATTCTAGATAGTGCATGGTCTACATACTGACCAAAATAGAAAACCCTCATATCCCATTGAAATGCAGTTACCGATCTCAGTGAAAAAAACCCAAAAACATAAGAAGTAACAGTTGAAAAAAAAGAGGTAACAGTGCAAAAAAAATGGAAGTGCACTATAAAATTTTTAAGAAAATATGTTGTAAAATTACAGATTTTTCATTTGTTGTGGGGGGAACTACTTTTGGTTAAAATTAACAACATATGATGATTATCTGAAATCAAGTGAGTTATCTACGAGCATTATAGGAACTGATTTTTGGTTTGAAATTAAGGGCACAGTACTCCATTGTCCATAATTACACTAAGTTCTCAGAGTCTAAAGAGGGAGAATATTTTCCATTTTCAAAAAGAACAAAGCAGAATTTGAGAGACAATTTTCATTCTTCTGTAAACTATTTTTTATTTGGAATAAAAAATGCACTAATATATAGATTAAGAGTGAGTTATTTCTTGTCATTAAGGAAAAAATCATTTGGGTTTAATATCAAAAATGTTATATTAACTAGACAGAAAACAACAAGCCAAAGAACTATTGAAATCAGACTTACTACTTAATTGTTGAAACTCGGCATTTTAAGACTCTCAATAGGAACTGTCAAACTGTGAGCTCTATCCACAATCAGGTGCAATGCTTGCAAAAAGCTGCATGTCAATAAAAAAAGGGATGAATAGGATTAGTGATTTTTTCAGTGGCATCTTCAATTATCCAGATTGAAGAGATAAAATCATCGATCTTATAATAGATTATATATGTATTTGCTTCAATGATATCTATAAACTTTTCATTGAATTCACCAAAAATATATCTTATTGTCAGATAATATTTTGCAACAACCTAAACAAGGATTCTTGGTAGATTTAGTTCATATTCAGTGACCTAAATCATCTAATAATGAGAGATAATAAGAATGAGAGATTATTGAATATGTGTGTTCTAAATTGAATTATGGAAATCAATCTTTTAAACCAATACTTAACACAAGGATATAGAATGAGAGATTATTGAATATGTGTGCTCTAAATTGAATTATGGAAATTAATTTTTTAAATCAATACTTAAGACCAGCATACAGAAGCATGAGTTTAGGTGATTATGGGAAAGGGTGTTGATAAACATATGAAATTTACTATCATTGTTTTATATATCTGTTTATCTATGAATTTTGTATTTCAAAATTTTTTAATTAAATGGGATATTTATATATGTTTTTAATACTATTTATCAAATTTACTATCTTCTTATTAGAATGAATTCTATTTATAAAATTTTAAAATCATAAGATTAGAATGAATTTTAGAAAAAAATCATTATAAATTTTTTTTTTAATTCTTATAATAATAAAAATAGACACTATCAATATTTTTCAGATTAACTTTGTATCTTTATAATTATATAAAATAAAAAATGTCAAATTAGTAAATGTGAAGTAAAGTAGAAATAAACGATGGCCATTGTACATACATGAGAAATGATTACAAAGAAAACGAGTGCCAAATTTTTCCTGGAGAGTTCAAAATATGTGTTAAAAGAAATCATTTTATGATTATGTCGTAACCATTGCAATTCATGAGGCTATATTTCGAAGGCAATGAGAAGTTTAAAATATCATAGCTTTTATTCAAGCTTTATTTTGATGCATATTTGATTGGATGTAGAGAGCTAGTAGACCAAAAGAAGTTTGAGTTGAATGAGGAGAAAATAAAGAGATGTGAGAAGTTGTATCTATTTGTGTTTTGTTAACTTAACAATGGCTTTAGCAACATGCTTGTAAATTTTGAAGCTATTTTTTTTGTGCAGTCTGCAAATATTATGTGCCTATAAACGTTGTATATTTTTTAAAGAAACAATGACTTTTTTTAGCGAGGTAGAACATTGTTTGAGTAAGAGCTATTACCTGGTGAAAGTTGTAGAGCTATTGCAAAGTGGTCTGTCCAATATGTTTCTAGTATAGTGAACTTTACGTTGGCAGCATCAACATTGTTTATCCAAAAATGATCTAACAAAGTACTTGCTTGTGTTGTTGGCTTGTCAACAACAAATGACAGTTTGTGTTTTTGCATAAATTCAATGAGCATTGTTCTCATTTTTGTCGAATTTAGCATATCAATATTGAAGTCTCCTGCAATAATCAATTTGAAATTGGATGGTTGTGAATTGAAGTTGTTTTGTATTAGATTGAATAAATCAGAAATTGGTGCTGCTGGTGTTAAATATAGATTTACAATGCGCAAGGCAATGTCAAGATGCAATAAGTCAATTGTCATGGATTCCAAATGCTTTGTTGTGTGTGTTTCAATCTTTTGCAGTGTGGTTTTTTTGCAACATGTTAAAAGACCATGAATAGCTAGTGAAGGATAGCAATCAAATTTTTCATTTAGCAAAGGAAAATGTTCTAGGCTGTTGTGTCTTGTTTCTTGGAAGCAGAGTACTGTTGCAGAAAGCAGATTGTGATCATGACATATTTCTTGTGCATGTAATGTAAAGGTACATGTATTTAGAGAGCATATGCTAAAATGGTTTGCTGATGCAAAAGGAAGGTTGTGTTGTAATTTCCATTGTTGTGATGTTTGGAGGCGTTGCATTTCATTTTCTACTTTTTGTGATACTTTGAAATTTTGTTTCTCTAATTTGTGTATTAAGTACAATGATTCAATATTTCTTACACGTGACAGGGCAGTGTAAACAAGACCATGTTGATAGACTTTGGAGGGGTCAAAAGCTAGTGCATCCATAGTCAAACCCTATGCTCTATGGATGGTTCTCGCACATGCTAATTGAAAAGGAAATTGTGTTCGAGTGACTACTTTTGTAGCTGTTTTGACTTTTCTAGAGATTCTTGTTATTGGTGTCCATGAAGGTAAAATATAATTTGTATATAGATTTTGCATTTTTTCTCGACGTAACTTGCCAATTGTGGGGTCATTGAATTGAATCCAAACAATATCTTCTTTCTCAGTTGTGTGCAATTGGAAAATTCCATCAGCACCATTGACTAGACCATCTTGTGTATCAAGATTTCCACCAATTAGCTCAACCAAGATTCCCGATTTTACAAAGATTGTGCTGGGTAATAATGACTTTTCAATTTGATAGCAGATATTTTCAATGGGTGTCTTCTTTATCTATAGCTTCTAATACGTAAAGCCTAGTAGGCAAGTGATTTAACATTTTTTTGTTGTGCTCATTGACAGATAAGTTTCTTTGGAACAAGTAGGGGAATTTTGGATTATTGGGGGGAGTCTTGAAGCATGTTGTATTCAAGTAGCAAATATCTTCATCAGTTTGTTAGGAAGTTCGTGTACAATTGAGAATGGAAATGAAATGTTGATTTGTTTGCCTAATGACAGTGTGTAGTTCAAAGTATTTGACATTATCAGTCCAAAATGTGTATGGAATTTTCTCATTGTTTATTGTTGGTTCTTCAAATATCCACGCATCGCATACAAGTTGTGCTTGGTAAAAGTCACCACAAAAGATTATATCGACATTGCCAAAAGGTTTTGTTGGTGTGTGTTTAATTTGTCGAAGTCTTCTGTTAATGTTGTAAAGCATTGTGGAGCCAATTAAGGAGACTTCATCAATAAGTAGAATTTGTAATTGTTCTAGTCTTTTGCTTAATGTATCAAGGGTGTTCGAGTCCAAAGGTCGCATTTTTGAAGTATTGCATGGCAAATGGAATATAGAATGTGTAGTGTTGCCACCTACATTAAATGCAGCTTTTCCTATTGAAGCTACAATAATGCCTTTCATCTTGAGTGGGTCACTATCTAGTTGCTTATCATAGTATCATATCATTGCTTCAAATAGTATTTTTGCTGTAAAGGTCTTTCCTATTCCAGCTCCGCCTGTCAAGAACAAGTGCAGTGGTTGTTGAGGTGCAAATCTCTTTATCATTAGTACATCTTTGACTATGGATTGTTGTTCTATATTCAATTGTCTTCATAAATTGAAGTAATCATGGTTAGTTAGTAAAAATGGATGTGGTATTTCTGAGTATAGTGACTTGCAATAATCATTTGTGGTTTTTTTATTTCTTGAATGTGTCAAGTCAGCTATAATGTCATAGTTTTCTATTTCATTTTGCTGATTATTTTGTTCAATTTCATTTTCAAACTGTATTACTGGACAATTGTCAATGTTAGCTTGTGTGGCAGCTTCTTCAATGTCACCCCATCTATAATCAATTTGTGCATTAAATAGTTTTTCAATATTTGTGATTTGTATCTTTTTTTTGTTGAATGTTGCAGCCCATGTTTTATGTCCGATTAATAGTGTTTGTTCACTAGTTCTAAAAGGGACATATAACATAAGTTTTTCTCTGCAATAATTTTCATAATTGATGTGTGGATTATATCTTACATAGCGTATGATCTGTGCCTTTTTTCATTTTTGTAACTTAGTTCCATTGTTGGAGTAGAAAGATGTATATTCAGCAAGGGACAGTTGGTCAAATGTTTTTTGTCATTGTATGTATTTGTCTATTACAGATGCATACATTATGTTTTTAGAATTATCCTATTCTTTTGCCAATAGTTTTGGACTTTTTAACATGAAAACTCTACTCTCTAATGGAGCTATGTTGATAAAAACAGTATTTCTTGAACATTTACGTAGGGGCAATGACAAAACAATGTGTACAGCTTGCCGACTAGACATTTGTTGGTAGTTAAGTAATGTGTTGCCTAGTTTGTGTATGAATTGTGTCTTTTCTTCATAAGTGTATGTGCATTGTTGTCGCAGTTGGCGAAATGCAAGAGACAATGTTCTATCTTGTTTTGTCATATATGAACAACAATAAGATGTTGCAGCATATGCATCTAATATGAATTGTGTATCTATATTTGCATACCATAAAGATGGGACTTGCTTTGCAAATGCATTTATCCAAATATCAGATGGATGCCTTTTCAACATAACAGTTCTCTTTGACAATGTTGATTGTAGCATTGCAATGTAATTAGCTTCATCCATTTGGAATTCGTTTAAGAAATTATCAAATGTAATTTCCTTTGTATAGTGTTTATTTTGTAGTTGCTTGAAGAAATTTCTTGCTTTTTCTTTTATAAGAGTATTTTCAGTTGTCAAGGGCTCTAGTATTGTTGTTCTTCTCATGGGAGGCAAAGGAAAACTAAATCGACAATTGTAGTTTTTGTATTTTTTACAAGTTCTTGTATGGTGATGTGTTTGCATCTTAACAAGGTTTGCATCAAGCAATGAAGAATCACATGAAATGTACTTGTCAACAAAGATTTCTATTTCAGGATTTTGACAATTTCCATATACAGGTGCATCTTTAATCCACAACATGAAATGTACATGTTCATTTCCTCAGTTTTGGAATTCTGTGACAAAGAAGTAGTCCAATACTTTGCCAAATAGTTGATTATTGTTTAGCATCATTTTACGAAATGCATTGACCCTATGATTGAAGTATCGACTGCAAACAACTGGGTTTTTCCTAATTTCAAAGTCTAAATCCCTGTTCTGAATAGTTTCATTGCACTTGGATTGCTGGTCTGTAGATATAACATACAATGCTTGGCACAATGGCTCCCAAAAGTGCTCGGCACTTGTTAGTGTCACAAAGAAAGTTGGAGGCCCTAACTATCTTATCATTGCAAATATGTTTTTTCTTGTGTTTTCTAGATAGTTTGGAGATGTGTGGATGTTCTTCAATGATCTAAAAACTAATGGAGATCTTAATATCTTTTCCAAATTTACAGAGTTACATACGTCTTTTGCAAGTAACTTTCTATCTTTTAATTCATATTTTCTTATACAAACCCATGCTAGTGAAGATATTTGTTGGATAATGATTTTGATGGCTTTGAAAAAAATATTTGTTATGTGTGTTGCAAAGTCATTGTCTTTATGCATGAGCTCCCATTTTGCTATCTTTTGGAATGAAAGGTTTTTGCTGATGTCAATGAGTCGAGCGAAACCATAAAATAAAGTTGGAAAGTTCATTTCTTTTGAGTAGGCATCTTGGAAAATGCCAAGTGGCTTAAAACCTTCTGATGGTGCAATTTCAATTATTGTTATATCAAGATCTCTAATTGAATGTGGTTCATTGAACCAATGTATAAGTGATTCAGCTATTGGGTCTTCATCAAGTTCAGTATTGTCATTGTGGATTTCTATTTCTATTTCAATATCACTATGCTCTTGCTCTTTATTGGTTTTAAGTAAAGATTCCCAATCTTTGTTTATGGAGATATTCTCTTGTGTATATAATGGCATTTTTTATAAAGTTAACAAAGCATTCATTACACAAGCAGGCCTAACATTACCTTGTGCATATGCATTTTCGTATTGTAGCTTTCATTTTAGTTTTATTGCCATTGTTTTAGTTTCATCTATTTGTCTAGGCAATGCTTGTTGCACCTTATCAAAGTCTACAGGGACATTGATGATTGTTCCGTTTAAGCCATATTGTGATCTTTTATATCCCAATTATCTTATCTGTGCAAAGGCAATACGCAAAGAGACAAGTCTTTCTTCTAGAGAACTCAATGTATGGACAACATCTATTCGTGCATTGCATCTTATTTTCCATGGTGTAGCAAAATAAGGGATTTTGCCAGATTGAGTAGCTTTTATACATTGTTTGCAAACAGGTTGTCCAATTTCAATTTTTTTTTGGTCAGTTGCAATGGAAAGTAAAGAGAAAGTCTCAACAAATGCATTATTAATTTTGTGGATATTTTTGTGAAAATGAAGCATTTCGCAAATACTACATGATTGAGAGGGTGTGTCATTAATAGTTTTCAAGTATATGTTGACAGATTTTTGGATTACATTCTTTTTTGATGATTGTTTTCTATGTTGTGCTTGTTGATTGTCAGATCTTGTCTTAGAAGATATAGAATGCATGTCTTTTGTAGATGTAGCATTTGAGATTGATGAAGCTTGTTGTTTTGGACTAGTTGTAAATACCTTAGTTTGTAAACATGTGGTTTGTTGATTTGCAATGTTCATTGTTTGGAGAATTTGTTGATTGGCTATATCATTTTGTTGCTTTTGTCTATTGCGGATAGCAGTTTTAATGCATCTCAATGAGCGAGGGGGTTTGAAATTTGTGCTAGATAATGTTGTAATGCTTTGAGCATTCATGGTAGTCTGATTTACAATGTTATTTGTTTGAGCCATTTGTTTATTGTCTATGTCTTTTCCTTGGCTAGTTTTGTCACGCATTGCTGTTTTTAGACATCGCAATGATTGAGGGGCTTTCAATTCTTTGATTGGGAAAGTTGTCATTCTTTGTACTAATGAACTTGTAGCAGGTGCAACAATTGTATTATTTATTGTGGTGGACTGTAAAATCATTGTATTTGATTGATTGTTGTTACTCGATTCAATAGTTGAAAAAACAAATAAGTGGTTGGGATTTTGATGAGGTGTATGTGGTAGTTGATATGAAGGTGCAATCGCATTGATTTCTACCAAACCAGGTTGGTTTATTTGCATGTTATATATTAATTGTTGTTTTTTACAAAGTGCTTCATAATGGCAATGTCCCGAGCTGCTCTTGAACACAATTAAGTTAATATTTTTTTCTGGTTCCATGCAATTGCAATATACCTTGGCTTTGGGTTGTGGTTCTACTTGCCATACACATATGGTTGTATGAAATATGTGTGAAAGCCATAGCAAGAAAAATTTAGAACCTTCAAGCTTGCTTTCTACATATGGTATTCCAATCTTAGAAATGAGCGATTGCAATTGCAATACAAAATTGCAATTTGTTATAGTAGGTTGTGTAGACATGTCGAAACATGACAATGCAAATTTGTCATGCACTTTCAATGCGTTGGCTAAAGTTTGGGCCATAAATAACCGTAAAGTAGTTGCATCGAACCGTTTGTCAATTAGCAAAGCCACAGCAGCAAACATACTTTCGCCACATGAGGAAGCAACTGCTCCAAGTTGACAAAGTCTGATAGTATGGAATGAATGTGCAATTGAAGTCCAAGCATTGTCAAAATTGCAAGTAATGCTTGGCAAATGTGGTTGCATGTTTTGAATGCAATAGTGCATGGTTTTCCTTGAAAAGATGGGCTCATAATGTCCAGCAATTGGATTTGCATCATGAAAAAGAATTGATATTGTAGAATGAGTAGCATCTTTATTGAAATGCAAATATGTTTTTTTCCTTGTCAAAGACCAAATGCATATGGGGATATTCAACCAACGTGCCAACCATTGCACACAAAATACGTCACCCCAAAGTCCAATTTCGCCATTGACATTGGTTTCTGTTGTTGAAAGCCTCATTCTACACAAATATGTGTTTTTGTCATGTATCTTGTGTAGGTCATAAAGCATTGTAGGGTGCAATTCATGTTCGAAAGAGCTCAAAGCTGCAAGGCAACCATGCTGAAGACAATGCAAGAAATGATTGACAAGTCCATTGCACAACTCATTAGGTGTATATCTACAATGAACTAAGACATGGATTGTATCAAATAGGCAGTCACCAACTTTGTAGTTGAATGAGTTAATCCGAAAATAATGTGCATTGTCTAAAGCTTTATCAATTGACAGCATTTCTGGTTGTTTTTGCGATTTATATGTTTCTACTCTAATTGGATTTTCTGGCTGATTTATTGTGTGTGCAATAGTGTTTGAAACCATTTTGCTAAATTAGGTTATCAGTTTCTGAGACTTTGTACTAGAAATTATGGATGTCTGAATTTACGAATATGAAATCAAAACAAAGAAAATGGCTTAAAGAAGGTGATTTTAATTAGCACTAACATGCAAATTTCAATATTGGACATAGAAGATGGAAAATATTTGTTCAAATGCTAAGTCAAACTGTCTATAACATTGAATTACTGACCTTCAATAGCAGACTTGTGAGGACTCATATAGTCAACTAAGCTTTCAAGAACTTGAGGAGGAGCAACATTTTGCAATTAGCATTCTATTCTATGTTTTAATTATGATGTGATGTACAAATATAGAGAAAGAGAAAAGCATGTATGCTTGAAGAAATGAACTTTGTAAATCATCCAAGATTCATTACTCATTGGGAGTAACAAGTATGTGCAAGCTGAGAGATTGTATCATGCAGATAATAGGCTTCAAGCCAAAATAACAATGACATTGTAATGCCAAATTTGGAAGTGTAGATTTTGAACTTTATTTGTACAGTTTATTGTCTGAATACTTATGCAGATGCAAATTTCAAATTCATTATAGGCACCTACGTCACTAGTCATGTATAGGTTTTATATGTTGACTTAATCTACAAGAAAGACAAACAATATATAGATAAAGATATTGAAATTTAAATATAACATAAATAATGATTTTTTCAAGTGCATCAATTTGGTTTATATTGGGTAGGGATGGTTGATAAATTATATCAAGACTACAAATGAAGAATTCAATTTACTATGATAAACTAAAAAATTCTACATTTAATTTGTATCTAGTATCTAATAGAGGGAATTTAAATTTCTTGCACAAAATGGAAAGAAAATAGAATAATGAAATATTTTTTCTAATTTTTTTAAAATTGTTTATTTGCAAGCAAAAGCAGCCAGGGAAAACAATGGAAAATAAACCTAACAAATGGAAGTTGTAGAAGGCAATTACATAGCAATAGGTCAAAATCATACCTAGCAATGCAAATGTCCAAGCAAAAATCTTTAAAGAGTTGTCAAATGTTTGCGCTCACGTTTTGGAATCTCCTCAAGACAAGGAACGACAACCTATTTTATTCACACCCAAATTTTAGCTACAAAATATTTTGCCAAAGAATGTCTAATAAGAAAGTAGATTCAACCATAAATTTGATGATGAGAAGGAAAAACAACATTAATCTCTACCTTATATAGGTAGGGGCTAATAGGCAGGGGCTAACAAAATGAAGACTTTGTTTTTTATTAGCAGTTAACATATGTTAATAGAAACTGGAAAAAGTAAGCAATTAATTGTATGTGGTGTTAAGATTTTCAATCTTGGAATATGTAGTGTGTGAAAGATGTTCAAGCAAGTCTTACATAGAATATTTTGTGCAAATAGCAAAGCAATACAAGCTCCAAAAACATACATACTGAATTTTATCAAGGACTATTTAGTTTTACTAATTTTTATTATTGTTAATTTATTTATAGGAAAAGGTATGGATAAACATCAAATCTTTCAACAAATAATGAATATTATTGATCTTAGTACATTATCTTGTACCCATATATTGTTTGTTGCTTCTATGATGGCAATATTGAAATGTATAGAAGAATAAGATTTACAGAAGAATAAGATTTACGCATTGAAGCATTAACATTTATCTAAATAAGACAATGATCTAAATACTATGATAAAAGAAATTTAAAGAGAGAGAGAAAGGGAAGAGTAGATAATAGAGGACACAATGTTAAGATGTGAACAAAAAAATAGATAATAAATTAATGACAAGTGAAATGCAGAAAGAGATCATAAAAGGGATTCCATTCTCTATCCAATGATGGAGTCAAAATAGGGATTTTGGATATTACAAATTATTATCTTAAATAAGAAAGAAGAGTAATTAGCAAAAGGAAGAGATTTTGTATAAAAAGCTTTCATTCTTTAATAATATTAGCTCTATCTACTAGATTTTTCATTTTTAATATGCATATAATTATGGTAAGACTTATTTAAAAAATCATATAAATTTACACTTAAGGAACCTTCTACAAATATGTTTCCAAATTTATTCTTCATATACATTGTTATATTATTGCACTCATTTTTTAAAACTATTTATGTCTAATTTTTCTTTTCCCTAAATAGAATCTTGCTATTATATAAAGTCAAATAAAGATTTTATTGTTTAACAATTGAATTAATTTCTAATTATTATCTTTTTTTTTAATATTCTAATGAAATATTATAATAAAAAATATTTATAATTTTAAATTAAAAATAAAAATAAAAATCAATATACTCTATAAAGATTTCATGATTTTAATAATCTCAAGTGTCCTCTATTAAATTTAATTGATAGTTAGTACGATTTTAGGTAGATTTAGACACGTACTATCTAATATGCCATACCTAGACATAACCATATGCTGTAGTATAAATAAAAATAAAATACTAGTTAAATTAATCACATTTCCATTAAAATTTTAACATATTAATTTTGAGTTAGTGATTTTAATTTTATTACTATTAAAATTAAGATTAAGGTTAGATAATAATAATATTTTAATGATACTATAAAAAAATTATATAAAACTATATTATAAAAATTATATATAATATTTTATAATATACTTATTATAATATAAATATAAATTTAAAATTTAGAATAATATATTAAAATTTTAATAATGTGATTGTTTTGGCTTTTAATATTAATATTTTATGTTAATTGTTTTAATAATATTAGCTAAAAATAACAAAAATAATAAATATTAAATGACACTTATATAACTAATAAAGCTAATTTACTAAGAAAATAACACTTTAAAATTTTAAAAAATAAACGATAATTAAATAAAGAATTAAAAATATTAAAAATGGCCTTAATTAAGAATGTGTGATATTGATACAATTTTTGTCTATGACTACATGACCAGTCGTGCAATCAAGTAAAAAATTAAACAACTAAAATATCATTCAGAACACTGGAAAAGTTACAAAATAATTATATTTATTAAGAACTTATTATACATTTTAAAATGACTAATTTGCCTATTATATGTTACAATATAATCTTTAAAATACTAAATCAATAATAATAGATAAAAATTTTAAAATAAAAAACAAAAATATATCATAAAATTGCATTAAAAAGAGGTATGGAATGACAATCAAGAGAAAGTTCATGTTATATTATTTGGGTTTTACACTAAACCAAAATACTCATAATGCAAAAACTATTAATAATAAATGAGTTATATGTGCCACCAATCTCATTTAACATTGAAATGATTTTAATTTTTGTAAATTGAGTGAAAGCTAAAATCAACTTTAGGTCAAGCAATGGTAATTTTAAGACTTCCATAGCATGTGATACATCTATATCCTTCTCTGAAATGAGGAAAATATCTCCTTCATACAAACTTATATTTTGGAGATTTTTTCATTTTAATGAAATTGTATCAAATAAATTGGGTTATATAATTATTTTTTTTTAAATTTGAAAAAAAAACTTGTAAAACAAGGTTGCAAACGAAAATGATGGTAGTGATGTTTAATTCTTTTTATATTTGAAAGTACTAGTTATTGATGACATATAATATTATGCTATACAATTCAGTTGTTTAATTTTTATGTCACATTTAAAAATATTTTAAATAGAAATATTAATAATAAATTTTTAATAATAATAATAATAATAATTATTATTTAATATTATTGAAGTTGATATAAATTTTAAAGTTAATTATTAAAAAAATAAGTAAAATATCTAATTATTTGATATAAATTTCAATTTATTTTTGAAATTGAATATAATGTATTATGAGATGTAAAAACTAATTTTTAAATAAAAAGCAAAACACAAATGAACATAAATGCATGTGATTATTTTTAATCAAATATCAAATTTAAAAATAACTCTTTTGATTAAATAAATTATTTGATATAACTATAAATATAGTCTTTTAAAAGTATTTATTTAAAAATATTTTTTTTAAAAAAAGTTTAATTATTTTTAATCTAAAAATTACATTATGATTGAAATAAAAAATGTCAAATTTTAAAATGAATAAATAATAAAAATTAGATAAAAAATATTTATCATTTATTAATTATCTAAATTATTTTATATAAATTAAAAATGTTATATTATAAATTATTTAGAAAATATCCATATTAGCCACCACTATATTTCCCCACCATTGTACTAAATATTATAACATTCCTTCAATAGATTTGCAAATTAAACCTATGGCATAAGTTTTGACTACTAAAACAAGTTAAATTGAACCTATGGTATAAGTACTTGTGTCACGATTAGGCTCTACTTGGATAACGTTATTATTTGTAATGTGATGATTAGTTGGTTGTACATAGGTTGTTTGACCACTCTTTTAGTAGTTGCTTACTCCTGACTACTCTCTATATAGTTTTTGAAATTTTTATACTATTATTTTTTACAACATTAGATTATAGTTCTATAAAGGCCAGTACTCTTCTTTTGTTACCGATTAATATAAAAAACAATAAACCTCAACCCTTTCTACTCTATGTAACCTAAAAAACATTGTGACTTATTTGATATTTATTTTTATTAAACATAATTATAACTCTCCATTTTTTCCAATTCAATCATGCATAAAATCAACTAGAAATACCAAACCTACAAACCTACTAAATATGAAATTCATCCCCACCGTTTATAAAATAAAGAGTTTTAAAGTATGGGGTGAGCATAAAGAGGGCCCAAACCAATGGATGAGGAGTCAAATCCATCTTTGGTTAGTAATGTTTTTGAGGAATTTGCACTTCATATAAAATACAGCACTAGCTTTTTATACATTTTAACAAACACATTTTTCCATTATAACACAATAAAAATTAAATTGATAGAATAATATAATAATAATAATAAGATGGTCCACACTATGCTCCCTCAATTGATGAGTCAAATGGAATGAATATATATATACTTTCACCGATACATATATTTTAACAATAAATTAAATATTTTTAGGTGGTGCGCTCAATATCATATGGTAGAATATTTTACAAAATAATTATTAAATTAAAAGTGAGAAGTACCATCAAATATTTAGATGGTGTGTTGATATATTTGAGAAACACTTACGCAAGTATGAAGATACAGATGTTGCAATGCATTGTAGCATACGTTGCAATATTAAACGTCAACACGCGAAGGTTTTCATGGCCTCCACGCTAAACTCAATTTGGAACAAACAATAAAATAAAAATTAGCACAGAGATGAAGATTTATACGGCAAAAGCAAATCAAGATTCAATTTGACATACTATCAGTAGCAATAATTCAGGAAACCTTCTTTGATTTTCAGACATAATAGTATTGCAGAGATAGAAAAGATTGATTCATAAATTGCAAGGTTATGGCAGAGGAGTAACAGATAAAGCTGAGGCGGTGGGAAGTTCCGAGCATCCATGACATCTCGACATTCCATACTAACAAACTAAGGAATGTCACTTACAGGATTTGAGAGTTCCCATTTCGTTCAGATTACCATGTTTGCTATGAGAGAGCCAACAAAGTCATCTAAATATGGCACGGTGAACAAAGTACCAATAAAATTCTGGGTAACATGAAAGGTATAAATAAAAACTAAATTATCAAAATTAAAGTGAGAAATAATACAAAAGATCAACAATTTGTCTTTCTTTTCAATTCTACACTGTTTCAATTGTAACCTTACGGCCCATTTGGTGCATGGAATACCAAATGTCAGATATGGATTTCCTTGCCAAAACTGACTATATTGTTGAGGCTAATGATAGCTACGGCATTTGGTGGCCTGATCTCCGCAGACACTGGAATTGGTCTGTTTCCAGCTGACAACTTGGAACTGAAGCTTCAGTGTGGATGCCTAAATGATGTGGGTGTTATGACCTATGTGGTTGCCTCAGGCGATACTGGGTATGGCCTTGAAACTCGATTCCATACAAGCTGGAACAGGGTAGTTAACCTAAACAGACTACTGAATGGAAGCACAATTGGCATTGGTCAGATCCTTTTTTTCTGCCAATGGCTTGTAAGTATCCTTACGAATTTTTGTTTATTTAAAGAGTTAAAGAATGGTCACTTTAAAATTTATTAGCACAATTTCAATTAGCGTAGTTCTTTTAACCCAAAACAATCAGTCTCAGTTCTTTTGAAACCTTGATTTTGTGGGCACAATATAGTATTTTAAATAATACATAACAAATAATTTGAGGAAAACCTGTTAATTAAATTTTGCAAGAGGATTTTTGTAAATAAAATGTACCCCAAAGAAGGAATGAACAGCCCAAGTGGAGAAAAAAGAAACAAATGAACAGTCCAAGTAGAGAACCAAAATCCTCAGGCGTCAGGAATTTTTTCCTATTACCTTGACCTTTTGTTCAAACTCTGCATTTTAAGTGCCAAGAGTATAAAGGTAAAGACTCCTTTCGTATACTTCTATATATGTTCATAATCCCAAGCTGAACCATACCGTGCCTGCCATTTTTTCTATGCAGATATACTCTCAGGCATCTAGAATGCGAAATAAAAAAGGCATTCAATCTCACCCACAAAATAAGCGAATATGAACAAAACATTATCGAGTCAAAACTAGGTAAATTTGTTTTGACATCTCTTCCTCTTTTATTTGAAAACAGGGATAACGTGGTTCTCCATTACACTCAGACCACGCCAGTGAACGGAATACATGGAAAACTCCTATTTTTAAGATTCAATGGATATAGCCACAAGAAAATGATCAGACCAACATGGATAAATGAATGTATGAGCTAACAAAGAAACAAAAAAAATCTGACCCATCTCTGCACATAAGAATCCTAGCATGCCCAACTCAGGAAAATCGTCTTACCTAACAATAGTGTTTAAGTGGCCACTGTAACTTAATCCAACAAAATTTTAAAATATCAATAAATAAATGAAAATGAAAAATCTAGAATCCCTCTATTTGCTAAAGAAAAACTCCTAAAACTCGACTTTCGAACACAAATTTTCCAAAAAATCATCAGCTAGTTTCTAAAAATGCAAAAAAATAAAACATAACATAACATGCACAGGAAGCCAAAACAAAATTGTTGTTCCCAAAAATTGATGAAAAGAACGCAAATAAAATCCAGAGCCCCTAGATTTGCCGAAGGAAACTCACAAAACTCAACTTTAAAACAAATTATCCAAAATGACCAACAAATTCTAAAAATGCAGAAGAACAAAACAAATATAAAATCACTACGGACTTCCGCAAACAATATTTCAAAACACATAAAAAATGGATCAAATGCCACTGTAGAATTTATTTGAGGACTATGTGCTGGAAAAAACTTCTGATAAATTTCTTTTTAATATTTTTCAGCAAAAAAGTCAGACACAACAAAACCCAAGAGGGGAGGTGGGAAGAAGCTTACATTCAATCATTCAGATTACACCCACCCTAAGAATCGTAAAAAATGTACACCCCACCTCCATCTCCCCTGTTACTTTCTTTTACAGAAAGAAACAACGGCTACTAATGTCAGAATCGATAATCAGCTTGCCTTGGTAAGCGCTTCGATGTGGGTGTTACTGTAGCAAAAGCATGGGGAGCTAATTAGGTATGTACCCATTTCAATTTACAGATGAGTTCAGGACTCCAGCGAAAAAATCTCAAATCTCAATAATTGAATTGCTAAGGTCCAAGCCCTTAGCCAATCCTTCAATGACTTTCATTACAAGTCATGAGAATGCACGGAAAAGAGGGACCCCCAACCATCATCAATACTTTTGTTTTGGCTTTGTGCAGAATCTCAGAGAATTGGTAATGGGGATAAATGCATTTGGATTTGACAAAGTAAATCCAAAACAACAATAATTGCATACCTCTTCTTCCTATTTTTTGGGTTCAGAAAACCTTGTGTAATTTATCAGCATTGAGAATTTGGGCCACTCTTTGCAATAGCATACTAAATCACAAACACCCTGAAAATGATTCAAGCTTTGACAATTCATAGAAATTATTAAATTCATTCGGGGTAAAAAAAATTATGTTGAACTAGATGAAATACAAAATTAAAATAGTTTAAGAAAACATTCAAATAGTACAGCTTCAAAATACTTCAACTTACCTCTGAGGTGAGGTTCTGAAGAAGATGATCCACCTGAAATTCAGCTTCTAAACCAGTGTAAGAATTTGCGATCACAGGTGAAATGCAATAGTTTGTCAATGCAGGACCATAAATTGTTTAAGCTTCGGCAAAATATGTGCGAGGAAGAGTTCTCCGAGGTGGTTAAATGCAAGGTGGTGATGAGCTGGTAACAGATGCCAACTTAATTACATTTAATTCATTCAGACATCGTTTATTGTGCACTGAAGAAATGTTTAAAACATTATAAAAGGCTTTGATTTTTCATTTGCCTCCTCCTTATTGGTTGCCATTATAAATGCCATCAGCCAATGACAAAAAAAAGAAAAAGTAAGGAAAAAATACTTTTAATACAGACATAATCGAAAATCATAGAATATAACATTCAACACGGTTTCCAAAGTAGAGTTTAATAGGAACGAGCAACTTGAAAACATTAGTCTCCTGCTTAAGGCAAGGATTAATAAAACTATTTCTATGTATAAGCCATCGGAATGAAAATGTTTTAAACGTGAATAATTAATAGCAACAAAACCTTTATACGTGTAAGCCATCTTCTGTTTAGAAAGATTGCAATTCTACCGTGTCTTTTTATCATATCTATTCATATTAGTTGATTTTCTACTGTGGAGTGGTCCTCTTCTCGATTAAAATTGGTACAATGACGTAGTAACTTAATTTGAATCATTTTAGAAGGCTTTAAATATTATTTAGTGGGTTTGCTTTTCAATTAGCATATATTCTAATGTGTCTTTTATTAGTATTTGCTGATAGGCTAAGCAAGTACTTTTGCATCAGATTTTGGATTTCTTCCATTAACTAGTGATTAAAATTAATTTTTTCCACCAATTATAATTTAGTTTAATTTTATTTTGTTAAAAATAAAACATTTGCAATAGTCTATATGTAAATTTTTTAAATTTATAAATTGTAAAAAATATTTTTTGATCAAATGATTGGCTAAAACATTTAAGGTCTTATAGACCTATTTTTTTGACATGAATAGATTTTATAGAAGTTTTTTAGAATTTATAAGAATTTTTTAAGTTTTTTTTTTTGTTTTAAATTATTTTGTTAAGTTGTCATGAAGTTTTTTAAAAAAAATTTTATTAATATATTTATAAATTAAAAATTATGTTATTTAAATTTATTCTTGTTTATACTATTAATTTTACAATATATTATAATTTAAATAAAAACCTATTATATTATAATACATATTTATTTTTATTCATATTTTTAAAGTTTTTTAAATTTTATTTTTATTATATATTAATTATACATTAACAACTACTTATGTTAAAAAATTATGTGATTTTATTTGCTTATAATTTTTAGTTTTTCTTTAAAAAATATTAATATTTAAATTAAACTATATTAAATTAATAGTTAATATTATTATAATAGTTTTATTTTTAAAAACTTATTAAATTTAGTTCAAAATATCGATTTATTTAAATTTATTTATTTATAATAGTTTTAATGAAAATTCTTCATTATTATAATTACAATTATATTTTGCTGTATACTAAGTAAACTAAAATGACAAGTAAAATTAGTCATAAAAAAATTAATATAATTAATTTTATAGGTGTTCAATTTAAAAACAAAAATTATTCATTATTATAATTATAATTATATAAATTTATATTAAATAGAATTATATTTAATAAAATATAATAAATTTGTTAAAATTATAATTATATTTCACAATATAATTACAATTGATTAGGCAAGTACTAGCCACTATGTGGCACTTGTTATATTTATTGTTAGTGTATTTATTTTATTTATTTACACTTAGGCTTATTAAGTCTATTTAGTCATCAATATTTATTTGACACTTGTTCATACAAGTTGACATCATTTAGGAGTTAATTAGAGAGGTGTGGAATCTATTTCGACACATCATGCTAGTTTAGTAGGAGGCAACTCGTTACCACTCATTGAGTGTTGGGTTCAACTTTTGATTCGATCCAATCACTCTTCCTATATGTATATTTCTTCTCCAAAGCTGCACCCACAATGTCTCATCATGACGTTGTGAGCAGCACCTTTAGCATCTCGCTTGTCCTCCTACCAATGGATTTCCTATGGGCGCTGACCATTCGGGTATGAACGTGACTACCCCTGGCTTCGACCATCGAGTGGCCCGCATTCAGCCTCTATGCTTATAATTTTTAACTTTTTTTATGCCATAAGAAACTCGGGGGGTGATGTCATGGTGCAGGGGGGACTCTTTTTGGAATTTAGCCCTTGTTCATATCATATTTTATCCTTTAGTTCTTTCCAACCCAAGAGGGCTTAAATTGGTCCATTCTTATCTGGCAATTTTTTTTGGTGAAACTAAATGTTTTTACCATAGTTTTTTTTTATGATGTAGGATCAATTTTGTAAAAAAGGAAACTTGCATTGCTCATAACTTTTGTTCAAAAAATTGAAATTAAGTGTTATTCTTTTACAAAAGTGCATTTTTTTTGTCACATATTCAAAGGGCACACTCACACACTCATTATAAAGTGTCAGTTTCAGTATTTTTTTTTTTTTTTTTTTTTTTTGGGGGGGGGGGGTGTTGTGTATAGTCTACTTTTTTAGACTTCCTCAATAAGTTATCTTCATTTTCGCATTATACAAAGAAACAATCTAAGTCTAGCAACATGGATTTTACTGTGACTATACAACCCCTAAATTCTTTCAATTATCATGATTGGAAGTTTAAAATAATTCTTGTACTTAAGAATACAAGCTTATTTAGAGTAACAATGAAAATAGAAAAAGAACCTAATGTAGCTAACGACAATAATTTTTTCTTAATAAGCATGACCAACAATTTAGTTTCTTATGTTTAAATCTATCTCCTGAATTAGTATTCCATGTTGAGAACTTGAAAACACCCAACTAAGTTTAGGAAGCTCTCAAAATATTATTTGGGACAATTGATGAACTCAGAAGTCATGAGTTGGAAAATCAACTCTTAGGTGTTAGTCCTTCATATTTTTCAACTTTGAAGGACTTCTTCACTATATTTAATTCTTTCAAGTTGTAATTAAAATAATGTAGAATTGACAAGAAAGAGGATCTATTAATCCTTTCTGTACTTTCCAAAATAGGTTCTAAATTTTGTGTGTTTGTCTCTACTTTCTATTCTACTAAAAGATCCCTTGGCAGCTCATGAAAAATGCCCACAGTAGATGACTTCATTTCTAATCTTACAAGGGAGCAAGAAAAGTTAATTCAAATGGGTACTTTGAAATCTACTAAGGCACAAGCTCTAATTGTAGGAAATTAAAAGAAACAAAATGCTAAAGGAAAGAAAAAAACACTAAAAAGGACAAGGAAGGGAAGAAAGAAGATAAAATTGACAACTTCTAAAAGGATAGCTAATCTCAACAAAGTAAATTAACTATTGAGAGATTTTAATGTTTCTTTTGTAATAAAAGTAGCCATGAAGAGCATTAGCAAATGAAAAATCAAATTTAGCACCTCACTTTTCTACTCAAAAAGAATAATATTGAGGTAACTGATTCTGTCAAAGCATCTTCTTCAAATTAAGAAAATACTAAGGACATGTAGAAATTGAAAGGTAAGTCCTTATTTTCTAAAGAATCTTCATCTTCACCATGAATTATTGATTCTAGTGCTACACACCATATGGGTACCCAGCTTGATGTAGACTCTTCATATCCTAATTACAGTACTAAAAGTTTAGATGATTCACAATAGAGTTCTAAAGAAGAATCTTCATCTTCTAGTTCCTATGGTGACGATAGTGATGAAGACTCATCTTCATATAGTTAAGGGATTCCATTGGAGGTTGAAATTTTTGCATCACCCATGCATGACACTCTACACAGGACAAATTTTAGAGTACATGATTCTGTAAATAATAGTCATATTCAAGCAGATTTTCAAGAAGGGACACAAGCTCTTCTTAGTGTGTAGTCTACATCAGTAACAAAATCATCCTTTGGGGGGGGTTGGTTTTTTCTCTTCATATGTATTTTTTGGAGTGTTAGTGTATTTATTTAATTATACTTAGGCTTATTAAACCTTCTTAGTTGTCTATGCTTATTTGACACTTGTTCATGAAGTTGCCAACATTTAGGAGTCTATTAGAGAGGTGTCAATTTCATTTCAACACCTCATCCTAGGTACATTAGAGGCAACTCACCACCACTCATTGTGTGTTGGGTTTGACTTTTGATTCGATCCAATCACTCTTCCTATATGTACACTTCCTCTATGCATTATTCTACAGGTCAAATTTTCTCATTGTGATTTTGTGCTTCACTTTATCTCTTATAGATCCTCGCTTTTAACATGGAGGATAGTTTTTTTCACTAGGTTGTCTATCTTTCTCCATTTATCAGAGATTTCATTATACATGGGTACCTCACTAGGCTAGTAGATGAGACCCATTTTTATATTTTCCTCCTAAGTTACACTTAAGGGGGGTTTTAGTGTATTTATTTTTTTATCTACACTTAGGCTTATTAATCCTATTTAGTCATCCATATTTTTTTGACACTTGTTCATATAAGTTCTCATCATTTAGGATTTAATTAGAGAGTTGACCATTCTATTTCAACACCTCATCCTAATTTACTGGGAGGCAACTCGCTCGCACTCATTGAGTGTTGGGTTCAACTTCTATTTGAGCCAATCACTCTTCCTATATGTACATCTCATCTCCAATTAATTGAAGGTCTACTTTGGCTCTCATTTTGTTATTGTGTTTCTTATTTTATCTCTTATAGATCTTGGAGTTCTACATCTATTTATATTAATTGATGATGGGAATGATAACTAGCTTATCTTTATTGTAGCTTGGATCAATGAATTTTTTTCTATGCGTAGTTGTGTGTGTGTGTGTGTGTGTGAAAATTATACCTAGTTGTGGACACAACACTTCAGTAAAATATTAAAGGTTAGCAAAATTGAAATCTGCAATATAAATAAAACTAGCTAACCAGGTGATTTACTGCCTTCTAGTAGGTGCGAGTATGGTATTCTCATATTAGACTGAGATTAGTGACGATGCAATACCTAAACGAAGGATTTAAAATGCAAATGATAATGAATGCAAATTAATCTATCATTTTGTATTTTCTATGCAATAATATAAAAACTATATGAATCTGATCTAGAATTGAATGGAAATGATATGCAGATTATTCTAATAATGCTATGAATTGATATGAAAATGAATGTGAAACTATGATAAAAAATGAAAGATCTCACAAAATCGCCTGTCGCAAATGCTTGATTCTTCAGATGCAATTTTGTGAGAGTATTCGTGCAAATTCAAGAGATGTAATTGTGAAGAGATGAGCCTTGATTTTATAGAAATCCAGGGCTTGAGGATGCATTGAGAAAAGCCATAAATCACTCTTGATAAACTCAGGTTGATTTTTCAGTTAACAAGAAATCATAATTAATTAACTCATAAAATCATGCAGAATCATGCAAAAATGGCTTTTTGACTCAAATCGGAAGTTTATATCAGCTTTCAACTCAAAATAGATGTTGAGTTTCAAAAAGATAACAACTTGAATTGATTTTCTGATTTAAAGTTTAACTGCTCTTTGAATGTGCATAGATAATCATGAATTAATTTTAAAATAAAATGATTTATTCTCAACTTAACTGATTTTGAATTTAAAAATAACTAATTTATGGGTTAATCAATTATTTAATCAAACTTTTATTCAAAACTATATTATTAAATATTGACAACTTGATTTAATTAATTAAATAAGAATTAAATCAATTATTCATAGGATATTTTGATTTATCGTCAAAATTAAATAATATAATTAAGAATAAATAGAATTAAATCAAATTAAATGATTAAGTGGTAGGATTAAATTAAGTAATTAAATATTCAACATATTCAATTAATCAACTTTAGGATAAATGAGATTTATCGCCAAATAATATTCAATTAAAGATAATTAGATAAATTAGGAATATTCCCCGATGTAGAATTAAGATAATCAATTAGGGTTTCGATGAACTGATGTGCAGATGTGCCTTAGGTTAGGACTTCAATGTCAATTTCATTCGATTTGAAGATGTAGGAGGTTAATGAACCTATAGCCCATTTTTGGGGTATTATATTTTGCCCCTCTTTGAATCACTATGCGAAGCATAGTGGTTAAAAGAATAATCTATTTTTGATGTTGTTCGGACTCAGTTATGTGGTGGAGAAACTGATCCAGAAAGATTAACCGATTTCAAGACATAAACCGATTGATAGATTTGAAGATGTTGTGATCCAGGTCCTGATTGACCAAAGAATCGAGATGGTGCTAACTATATCAACAATGAACAGGTGATTATGAAGATGTATCAAAATACTTGATTTTGAACCTATGATTACGAAGAAGTGACTGTCCTGACTCCAAACCTGATTGTCCAAAGGAATCGAAAAGGATGCCAAATCTGAACCCTTCAATTACAAAGAACCAATGAAATACCACAACTGAAACGATGGTTATGAAGAGGTGGTACAGTTCGCAAGATAAAGATAATACCAGATTGATATGGATCTTCAATGAATTTGATATGCCCCAAGCAGTGTACCCCAAGAAACAAGGACTTTCAATGAATCAACAACTAGATGTGGTTGTTGTCTTGATTACTGAAAGAAAGATTTGATTGATGTGCAATACCATGCCCCCTTCGGGATGAAAATCAAAACCTGACAAGAAAAGTCAGCGTTAAATGGTTTAGAAGCATGTAAATTGATTTGAGAATTGGTTGTACACGTTTGGGAACGTGTTCTGCATCATTTACAGGTCCTAGAGACCAAGTTTGACTAGGTTTGACCATGAGTTGACCATGGTTAACCAAGTGGAAATTTGAATAGTTTGATGTTAGATAATTAGTTAAGTTGAATGCTGGATTTCATTGATATTAGAAGGTCGATTATGCAAGGAGTCGGTTGTCCTGGGTCTGAAAATTTTAAATCATGTTTTTGACAAAGTAAACAATCTCAAATTTTGATTTTGATCCCAAAAATGGGTTCTAGAAAGTCGAAATTGGCCAGGGGTGCAATTTTCGTGGAAAACAAAGAACTTTGAAAAATTAGGTCAAAACCTATATAAGGGCCAAAAGGGTCATTTTCAATTCATTATTCACTTTTGACTTTAGAAACTGTCATGGAGCCCTCTAAGAGAAAAATGGCTGAGATGAAAGTTCCAGTCTCTTCACACTGATTTGAGTGCAATCGATGATACCAATGACCTCCCCAGTATGGGAACTCGGTAAGTGGACCTCTGTGCCTCTCTGTGAATTTAAATTTTTCATGTTTTTATGCTTTTAGGATCTTTTTTGTATGCTTTTTAATTTTTGAATTTTTCCACCACTAAAAGTCGTACGACAGTCCACTGGGGATCGTACGAGTTTCCATTTTCATTTCAATTGTCATCTCAAAAATACCTGAAACTCATATGAGAGGGACCCATGTGTCGTATGACATTTCATAGGGTCCCTCAATTGTTGCATAGGAACATATGCTTTGTCGTGTACTCATGGATTATCATATGGCAACCTGTAGAAACTTGTACAAGTTTCAATACCAGTCTGAAATATCGTATGGAAAATAGAGAGCAGTTTTCACCTCCTTAGGTAAAATTTTTTATTTTTCTGATTTCATAGGCTGATTCCATAGCATTTAATGTACCTTCTAAAGTATTCAAATTTTCAATTTTTGTACTTGAAGCCTGAATTTTGACCAAGTTACTGATAGGGTACCCTATTTCTGTGTTGTGTAGGTCATCTACCCTAATGTTCATGTCTAGATTTTGCACCCGGTGACCCAAAGATTGTGTGTTTCATTGCTTGACCTGATGAGGGTTCACTTAGCTTCATGTGGATTTGAGTACTTGATATGGTTGCCTAAGAATCAGGTGAACCATGATTTATTGACTGCTCTGATAGAGAGATTCCACTTCGAGACACAGACCTTCCACCTACCTACTAGAGAGCTCACAATTACTCCTGAGGATGTCTACCAGATATTGCGGATACCATTCCATGGTGCTTGACCTGATTATGTCAGTTCAGGGAACTCTGGCCTTCATGCCTTTAGGAGATCATTCGGTGATGACACACAGTTGACTCGGTCTATTTCATGGGAGTCATTAGTCCAAAGATATGGGCACACACATAGATTAGAGTGCATCATAGCTAGGATGATTGGTGGGATCATCATGTCTGACCGTTAGCAGAACGGTCTTTTGATGGACTGGGCCCCAATGGTGGCTCGATTGATGGCGACTCCTTTTGAGTTGGGTTGGGGATAGTGCATGCTTGCCCATATTTTCTCTAAGATGCATGAGATAGTGTATCAGGAGAGAAAATCATTTGATTCTGGTGCTTTAGTTCTTCAGATTCGGGCATGGGAGCATATCTTGATATGTTGTCCGGTATGTCAATCACAGAGATAGCTATAGGAGCCCATGATATATGTTTATTATGGATATGTCACACAGGTGCGCATGGGCATTACTGAGTATTAAAGGCATGTCCTTGATTACTTGACCTATTGTATATGGAGACCTTACTTACTGGTTGAGGCCTGGCCTACTGCTCGGGCATAGTTTGGTTATTTCTGCCAGAGTCAGGTACTGATAGGTAGATCCACCACTATTATTGAGTGTTTCCTTATTTTACAGGTGTGGAGATAGTACAGCCTCATCCAGGATGTACCATAGGAGCATGCTACTTATGCACGGTTAGTTCAAGAGCTTCGATTGGGATGGACAGTTCATATATCTTATGCTCTTTGCATGCAAGAGTATACAGGTATTGTTCCGAGAGATTGGGACTATAGACCATAGGTGGTTGATGTTGGGTTTACAAATGCTTTCATTTCTTGGTTGGCAGAGCATCCGATGTGGAGGTTTTCTGATCCCACTGAGTTGATACCTTCTATGGAGGAGGCTGCAGATGTCACAGGTGCACCCATGGGCCGAGGTCAAAGGCATTGTGAGGTTCAAATTCTGATTGTACAACCTACACCTTCGAGGCCTAGAGCTCTTATTACTCCATGGAGGCCATTCAGACATATGAGACCACCTTGCCCCTCTTGCTCTACAGCAAGTAGGCCTATAGGTTTGAAGAGGGGATCTACTAGAGGAGAGCATGGTACACTTGGCAGTATTGGTAGTGCAGATGAGGTATTGGGTGCACAGTAGGATGTAGGCATTGATACTGATGCTGCTCAGATGGATACTAATTTTGATCTTGGTGTAGAGATTAGACGTCATAAGGTGTGCAGAGCAGAGGCTACTGATAAGCCAGGTGAGGACACTAATATGCCCACCATAGATGTAGATCCTAGATTGGCTTAGACTCTGCAAGATATTATTAGATGGATTAGATTATAGATTCAAGATTTAAGATTGCAGAGCGCTAGACTTGAGGTACACCTCAAGGAGTCTGAGAGGTAGCATTTAGAGCAGTAGGTAGAGAACAGATGGTTACAGGTAGAGGTTACTCATCAGACTACACAAAGTGCCTACTATGTCTCTGTGTATTATGTTGTTGTTCCTGCTAGACAAGGAGTACCTACATAATCTTATTATATGATTGCCTCAGAGGGAGCCAGAGCACCGCGGGCAAAGGCAGTGCCAGATGCACCACCACCACCTCCACTAAATGTAGAGGATCAGCTAGGCAGCTGATTTGTCTTAGTTTTCTGATCATTTTTGTCATTTTTTTCATAGATATTGATCTGACTCTGATAGCCCACATGAGATCATTCTTTCATATATTGTGCCATTAGTGCACCCCTGACTATTCTGAGGTTTTATGATATATATATGAGATCAAGTTTTGGTTATGACATCATTTGTACTTGTCATTTTGTGTATGATGATATCATGTGATGTAAATTTTTTTATTAGTGTAGAATGTATGGAATATGCAATGCAATGATTTCTTTTCAAATGTATGGATTTGTGCAAATGTATGTGATTATGGAAAATGTATGACAATGTATGTTTTTTTATTATGCTATGCAATGATAAATGCACATGTATGTAATGCAATGTAATAGATGGGATGAGTATGATATGTAATGTAAATGCAATGATACACATGATATGTTTTTGTAGGTATTGATGAAGACAAGTACTCAGTCTTTTGTCAAAAAGGATGTCTAACCCAAGATGGTGACTGCTTGCGGATCTGTGAAGAGACCTACATGTGAGATTCAGCTCTTGTGAGATGTTTAGCATTGTTTGAAGAATCATTTAAGCCTTCAAGTTTATTCAGTGATTGTGAGATCATGCAATCATGAAAAGTGCAAAAATGACATGTAGAATTAAATGCAAACCTAAGACCTAGGACCTAGTCACTGATCATGTGTCGATCATTTTCATCACTCAATTTTTAGGTAATCGGATATCTCAATACAACATCCACTAGTTAGGAAACTAAAGATATATGAATATTGATTTGTGTGCTCAAAAGTCAATGCAAAGCCCACTGGCTTAGACAACCATCCACCTAACATACGAATATTGACTTTGTTGTCGAAATGTCAAATTAGATATAAGCACCAAGGTACAAACCCCAGGATGACCTAAATATCATGTCCATTTTAATATAGAAATTTGTATAAGAATCAAAACATAGACATTGTGATGACCTAAATATGCCTTGCGGTGCAAACACATTAAGTAGTCAAGAGATCATTCTAAATCCAATGTGAATTACCCGTAGTGACCCTTTATTGTTCACATCCTTAGGTAAGATTGTGTTTCACAGTAGGAGTAAGAACTCACTCAAAAATATAATAGTTAGATCAAACTTCCTTGAATCTTTCGAGTATCAATGGTCGAGGTACTCATGGCCATCCAATATGAGATGGAGGCTCTTACAGATGGACACCATTTCAATCCAGAATTTCCAAAGTTGTTAGATTTTCACATACAAGCAGAAGACAAAGAAAAGATTATGCCCCCAGTCATTACTCTCTAAATCATATAAAGGACATCATCAAAGAGCTCGAGGGGACACAATTTGCAAAAATCTCAATGCGAAGTAGTAAGCATACAAGGAGATAAAAGTAGGTGAAGCATAGATTGTTTTCAATTTGTTGTTGATGTTTGTTTGTGTTTGATTGCAAAATCCTTTCTGGTAAGGAGACTGACTGACTAACTTAGATGTAGCTTTGGAAGGACCTTGACTAGATATGAATCATCTGAGGTATACTGGAGACCATAAGATATGACACTGATTACCCCCAAGTTTGAGCATTGATAGGATATAGACATTTGAGCCGATTGGTGTACAGACTGACTTTATTGAAAATAGGAATGTGGAAACAAACCAAAAAATATGTACAAACTAAAGCAAGATTGAAAGCTGGGAAAGACCAAGATTGCATTGATAGATGAAGGATTTTGAACAAGTGGCACCTGTTTGCCAGGTTTTCACCATCTTGGCAGAGATTTCAATTTTTACTACCAAGGTGCCTGTTTCCAGGTTTTCACCAAGACACTATTTCTTTTTCTCATTTCTTTTTTTTTTTTTGTATTTTCATTTTTTTTTGTGAATCATCAAGGTGCCTATTGTTAGGTTTTCACCAAGATGATCATTTTTTTAGGACTTTTTCTAATTTTTATGATTTTTTCAGGACATTTTACCATAGACTGAATATCTTAGGCATATAATTTCTTCAGATGGAGAATTTTGATTGATTCTTGGAGTTTTTCTCCTTCATTCGTTGAGAGTTGATAGGCTCCAGAGCTAAAATTAGTAGTGATAACAAAGGGACCCAGCCATTTGGGTTCAAACTTCCCCTTGCATTCTCCATGTGATTGATTTTTAGGATTTTCTCTCAAGACTAGATCGCCAACCTGAAATTCTCTATGTCTAACTTTCTTGTTGTAGCCTCTAGACATTCTTTTCTGATATACTTTGAGATGATCATATGTTGCTTGTCTGTGCTCATCTAGTAGTTCAAGTTCTTGCAACCTAGACACTATCTAGTCATCATCAATTACTAGACCATGCATTCTAACTCTTAGTGATGGGATTTCAACCTCAATAGGCAATATCGCTTCAGACCCATAAACTAAAGTGAATGGTGTAGCCCCAGTGGGCATTCTGATACTTGTTCTGTAGGCCCAGAGAGCTAGATTGATCATGAGATGCCAGTCTCTTCCTATTTTATTAACTGTGCGATGTAAGATTTTCAATAGATTCTTATTTGAAGCCTCTACTTGTCCATTCCCTTGAGGATAGTAGATTGATGACCAATATTGTGTAATCTTGAATTTGGCACATAGCTCATCTAAGTCTTTGTTCTTGAATTGACCACATTATCTATGACTATTGAATGTGGGATACCATGCTGACATATGATGTAGTTCAGGATAAACATAGATATTTTCTCGCCGGTTGATTGAGTCAAAGGGAATGCTTCTACCCATTTTGTAAAATAGTCTATAGCTGTAACTATATGGGTATGTCCATTAGAAGAATGGGGATGTATGTCTCCGATGAGATCAAATGCCCATTGTTGAAAATGCCATTGTGTAGTAAAGGGAATAAGATCTCTCCCTGGTGCATGAATCAAGTTTCCATGTACTTGACACTTTTGATAGTTCTTAGAAAATTTGATAGCATCTTTCTCCATTTCAAGCCAATAATACCCAGCCCTAATAATTTTTCAATCTAGTGTTAAACCGTTGGAATGTGATCGACATATATGATCTTTGTGGACTTCCTCTAATGCACATTGAGACTCTTCGTGTTCTAAACACCTAAGTAGTGTACCATCTAGATTCTGTTTGTACACATCATTACCAATGATGACATATTGAGATGCGTTTTGGATAAGGTTTCATTTCTCATACTGGTTGAAGGAATCAGGAATGATTTGGTCTTGAAGGTAGGAGAAAAGGTTTTTATATCTAGAGGAATCATGAGCAACAACAGTGCAGATCATGTGGGTTTCAGGGGAATCATATGTAGGGAATGACAATGCTTCCACCAGGAACTCATAACGTAGCTCATGTTCGGGCTATTGTAGTAGAGATGATAGTGTTGCCATAGCATTAGCAACCTTATTCTCCATTCTAGGAATCTATTCAAATGTGACTGAGATGAAATATTTCTTGAGGTCATCAACCATTCTCTTGTATGGAACTAGTTTTTCATCTTTTGTTTGGTACACATCATTGACTTGGTGTATGACTAGTTGTGAGTCTCCATGAATGTGTAATTCTATCACTCGCCACTCAATTTCTATCTTCATGCCATTAAGTAGAGCTTCATATTTAGAAATATTGTTTGTGAAAGGAAACTTGATTCTGAATGCTTTAGGTATTGAGTATCCTTGAGGTGTTATGAATAGTATGCTGACTCCCGATCCATTCTATGTGTAAGATCCATCAAAGAAAAGTTTCCAAGTCCTAGAAGAGATGTGCATGATGGATGAATCAGGAAATTCCATCTGTAATGGTGTATCATCAAACAATGGTGCTTTAGCCAGTTGGTCTGCAATGACTTGGCCTTTAATAGCTTTTCTTTCAACATATTCAATGTCAAATTTTCTCAATAGCATCACCCATTTAGCTAGTCTATCTGTGAGGGCAGCTTTGCTTAATAGGTACCTTAGTGGATCAATCTTAGCTATTAGTTGTGCTATGTGAGCTAACATATAGTGTTTCAATTTTTGTGATGTAAAGATCATAGCTAGACAAGCTTTCTCAATCATTGAATAGTTCTTCTCATAAGCTACCAATGTTCTGCTAATGTAGTAGATAGCTCTCTCCTTATTCTCATCATGTTGTGCTAGTAATGCCCCTAGTGATGTATATGTGGCAAAGACATATAGCATCAATGGCTTCCCTTGAATAGGAGGCATCAAAATAGGAGGATTCACCAAATACTGCTTGATATGGTTGAAGTTCTTTTCACATTCCTCGTTCCATGCAAAAGTCACACCTTTATGTAATTTTTTTGTAAAAGGTTGTGATATGTCTGCTAACTGAGATATGAAACATCTGATAGACTGCACTCTTCCTTTTAAAGTCCTCATTTGACTGATATTTTTAGGAGGTTGCATCTCCATGATAGCTTTGACTTTAGCAGGATCTACTTCAATGCCCTTCTTTGAAACAATGTAACCTGGGAGCTTTCCTAAAGTGACACCAAAAGCACACTTTTTAGGGTTCAGTCTAAGACTAAACTTATCCATTCTATCCAGTATTTTTCTTAAGTTATTCAAATGTTCAGATCTTATCATAGACTTAGCTAAGGTGTCATCGACATAGTCTTCCATGGTTCAATGCATCATGTCATGAAAGATAGATGTCATAGCTTGTTGATATGTAGCACCAGCATTTTTAAGACCAAATGGCATGACATTCCAACAAAAGGTACCCCATGCACATGTAAAATTTGTTTTCTCTTGATCTTTTGGAGCAATTTTGATTTGGTTGTATCCAAAGAAACCATCCATTAAAGAGTACATTTCAAAGCCCGCAGTCATGTCCACTATCATATTGATGTTTGGTAATGAAAAATCATCCTTAGGGCATGCTTTGTTTACATCTCTAAAATATGTGCACACTTTGATTTCTTTGTCTAGTTTTGAAATAGGAACAATGTTGGAGATCCATTCTGCATAATCTACGACTTGGATAAATCCGGCTTTTAGTAGTTTGTCTAATTCAACTTTCACTAAGAGTGCAACGTGTGGATGCATCTTTCTCAACTTCTATTTTATAGGTTTGACTCCTCGAGAAATAGATAAATGGTGCATTATGAGGTCAGGATCTAATCCAAGCATATCTAAATATTTCCATGCAAAATTGATCTTCTTTTCTATTAAGAAAGTAGTGAATGCTTGTTTTTCTTCTTCTGAAAGAGATTGTGCTACATGAATCAGTTGTGGTTCTTCTGTTGTACCCAAGTTGAAAGATTGAGTGGGCTCTATCAATACTGGAGATTTGTCCTGTAAATAACTCAGAAGGACATCAAATATCTCATCCTTAGATTCCTTAGAGAGGTTTTCACCTTTAGATACGCCTTTTATTTTTACTATTTTAGGTTCTGAGACTACCACAAAGTGGTTTTCACCCTCAGAACTCTTTTTCTTTTTTCTTTTATTCTTTTGACTGAGATATTTGATATTTGACTCTATCATGCTAATGCTTGGTTCACTGATGGAAGTCATCATAGGTTCAACTGCATTGAGGTAGCAAGAAAGGGCATAGTCATTTTGAAAGGTATAAATATCTTGGCTCAGATCAGTAGATGTCTGGTTAATAAGTTCTGGATGTTGGATAGTCAATGTAGGGAAGGATTGGGAAATTATGTTCATGCATATGGTGTTGTCATCATTGGTCCTAACCTGACTCTAGAATTCAAAGGTGATATTACTCCTCAAAATGTTCAATTCACGAATAGTCTCAATGTCATTATTGGATTCCACTTTGGTAGTAGGTGGATCAGACTCGTTAGGTTCATCATTTCTCTTTAGACTTACGTTGAATTTAGGTAAATATTGGTGAATGAAATCAATTTGTTTCTTAGTGATAAGTTCATCTTCTTCTGGAATAACTCTCCATTCATAGTCATTTGATTCATCTTCTAATTCTTCATCTAAACCTCTGGGAAATCTAAGAACATGTGTAAAGTCAGGATGAATCCCCCAAGCAGGATTTCCTTCTGATTCTGATTTGAATTCATACTCATGAGAGTATTTCAAAATCACTATTGTATCCCAAATTTTTCAGCTATTCTGATAGGTTTACCTTCCTCTTGTTTAGTAGTAGGTTCTTGTGTAGCTACCACATTGATATTCTCCTTAGGTTTTTCTTCATCTTTAAGGAGATCTAGTATTTCTTGAGGTAAACATTCATAAGGAATAAGTTTAGAGCTATCTGAATCATCACTATCTGATTGTTGTGTTTCTTCCTCTAGCTGAGTTTTTGTTGATGGTTCAATCTGTTCTAAGACATGTGGAGAATTTTTGCTGAGATGAAAAGGCTTCTTTTGATATCCCAAGCTTGTAGTATCTTCGGTCATCCTTCCATAATGTTCAACTGGTTTTACAATGCCTTGGCCTCTTGTTCCTAGAGGTCCTTTTCTAGTGTATCCCATTTTAGACATGAGTTTATGACATGGTCCATAATATTTGACAAAGATTTTAGGTGTTTTAGAGTCACATTTCTAAACTTTCTCGGATTGAGACTCATCTTTGTACAACCATGCTAATATAGATTCTTCCTCATCAGATTCTTGCTTGGACACTTTTTTTGTGATAAAACTCCCATTAAATATGACTAGAGTTTCTTTAGCAGTAGGTTTCACTTTGTCTAAAGGTTGTCCATAAGATTTCAGGGACAACGGGAGAGATGTGAGAGACAAGACTGATTCCATAGTATATTCTCCCATTCATGTGTCCTTGATTTTGACTTCTTTAGCAATTTCTTCCATCTTGGATGTAGATGCAATGTCTATTTGCTTGGTGAAAGATTCTCTATTATGTAGAGCAAGTTTGTCAGCACTTTCTTTCAAGGCATTGCAAGATGTGGATGTGTTAGCTGGAATTATGACCTCTACTCCATCATAAGGAAATTTCACACATTTATGGTATGTTGATGGAATAGCTTGCATTTCATGTATCCAAGGCCTTCCTAAAAGAACGTTGTAAGCCAATGGAAGATCTAGAACTTGACAAGTGATGTCTTTGATAACAAGTCTTGTTCTGATAGGTAGGACAATTGTTCCTTTGGAAGATATTTCATGTTCATCATATGCTTTTATGGTTATCTTCTTTTAGGATCAATAGCATCTTTTGACAATCCCAGTTGTGTGATCAATTTGTAGGAATAGATATTTAGACCAATGCCTCCATCTATCAACACACGTTTGACACAATGGTTTTGGATCAAGAATTCAATGTGCAAGGGTTGGTTATGTGGATGACTCAATGAATTGTCACTGTCCTTTGAAAAGGAGATATACTGGGGTGATGTCAGATGACCAACCATAGTCTGGATTCTGTCTAGATCAAGATTGTCAGGAACATTGGAACTGAGTAGAGCTTTATCCAGAATAGCTCTATGAGCAGGAGATATTCGAAGCAACTCAAACATGGATATTTTTGCATTGGTATACTGGAGTTTTTGGACAATACTGTATGATGTTGGCCTGGTCTCTTTAGGATTTGATGATTTTGAGGTAGCCCTTTGTTTAGAAGAAGATGAAAGATTGAAAGGCACCTTAGGGGTATTGGATGAATTCAATTTTTGTCCTTGTAGATGTGCCTGAGCTTGTGATCATGTTACTGCATTTTATGATTAATTATCTCCATCCTTTCTTATAATTATGATAACATTACAATGTTCACATAGGCATAGTTCAACCATATTTATGATAGCATTATTTCCAGAGTAGGCGCAATTGACTTTAGCACCCATATTAGGCTGAGAAGATGAATCTCCTTGGCCATGTTTCAAAAATGGTTTCTTGAATGTTGTATGATCATTATTGCTCTTATGATTGTCAATTATAATTTCTCCATTATCAATCTTGTCTTGTATGAGATGCTTCAAGTGTATGCAGTTATTGGTTTTATGACCCTTATTGTGATGGAAATCATAGAAATCATTCTCTTTCCACCATTTTGGTTTAGGTTCAAGATCAAATGGTCAGATCTCAGGTAATGTGATGATTTTGTTGGCCAATAGAGTTTTCATGGTAGACTCTAAGGATTCTCCAAGAGGAGTAAACTTACGTTTAGGATCTGTAGCCCAAGGTTTGTAGTCAGATGGCTTCTTGTTTGATTCTATGGCCTTTACCTCTAAGGCTTTGATGGCTTGGGTACCAACAGTGAGATTGAAAGCGGGTGCCTTAGATGGGTTATGGACATTGTCAACAACACCATCCACGACGATGCCTTTATTCTTGTTCCATTTTTTGTTCTTGTCTTTGGAACTAGATCCAGATTCATACTTCTCTTTTTGAAGTGATATGTCTCCTTTTTTCACAAGTGCTTTCTCAATTTTGATTGCATTTTCTACCATATTATCGAAGGATGTGTGATCTTGCATTTGTAAAGGGTAGTTGATTTCTGGAACAAGATTGTTGATGAAAATTTCTAGCTTCTCTATTTCTGGAATGGGTCTAGCATATAGAGAAAACTTCTTCCTCCATCGTTTGAGGAAAGTCAGGAATGGTTCTCCTAGGTATTGTTTCAGATTACAAATGTCGATCATGGTGACTAGATGTTTGATGTTGTAGGAGTATTTTTTATAGAATAACTTGATTAACTCCTCAAAGGTCTTGATTGTTGGAGGCATTTTTGAGAACTAATGAATGGTTTCTCCCCCCAAAGAGCATGGGAAAAGATGCATTAAGTAAGTTGGTTCATGCATGAAATCCATGGATTGAGTACAGAATTCTCTAACATGATCTTGGGGATCAGAATTTCCATCGTATTTGTCATATTTGGGCATTTCCACTCTTTTTGGGAATGGTGGCATGTACAAGTTTTTATCAAACGGAAAAGGACATAGAGCCTCCATGGAGACTCCTTAAGTTCCTTCTCTTTTTCAAGTATATTGAGCTTGACTTGAATGACATGCATATGTTTCATCATAGCTGTGATAGGAGTTTCTTCCTCTTCATGAGTAATGATATCTTCGACATTAAAGTTTGGAGGAAGTTTAGCTCCTTGTTGAGCTAACTCTAGAAAGTATGTGTCTCTGTCTTCCCTCAAGAATTTTCTCATCATTCTCTTGAAGTTATCGTCATTCTGATATTGGGAAATTTTAGAGGGTGGTGGTTCAACATCTCCACCATGATTAGAGTGATGGCCTTGGGAGCCTTGGTTTAGTCCACCTTGAGACATAGTGTTGTCGTGAGGACTGTTTGGAATTGATTGAGGTGGGGTTGGTTGATTATCTATGTGAATCGATGCAAGAGGGGTGATGTAACCACCTTTCAAGAAAATATTTCCAAGAGCATCCTATCTAAATTTAGTAGTATTAGAGGGTTGATGAAATGTTTGAGCAATCGCATAAGATGTTGCTGAAGAGGGTTTCAGTTTTCCTCCCTATTTTCTTTGTGATGAAGCTCTAGTTTCCACCATTAACCTTAGGTGATGAAAAAGAGAAAGATGCAGATAGCTGAATAATGAATTGATTCAAGAAGATCGAATGATGCAACCTTGTCAAGATTGGATTTATTAGATGTAAATAAAGGATATTATGCCCTAGTTGTATGGGTAGATGCCCAAAAGATGGGGGACACGAGCTTCAAAACTTAGCCATTTTGAGGATTGATTCTAAAGATGATGTTGACAAGGTTTTGACACAAGATGAACAAGATTCAAATCGATAGATTAGGAGGCTGGTTCTAACTCAAGAGACCACTTTTGGAAAATAGGTCGAATTCTTCTAGTTTCTGCTATGTTCCTGACACAATGAATTTTCTGACAAAATCCAGAATTAGGCTATAAAAACTAGATTTTTGATAAATTCTGGAGTTTTCTAACAACTTTTGAAAATTATGATACGAGTTTCTCTAGGCTCGTACGAGTCTGGGTTGGCACTGGCATGACTTTTGACAAAGCTCGTACAACAATTGACACCAAGGTTTTTTATTTTGCTTGACTTTGAGACAAAACTCGTACGACAATGTATAGGCTCCTGTACGATAATCTGGGGGTTTTGAAATGACTTTTTGGGTAAAAATCGTATGACTTTCTAAGATTGTGGGACAAATTTTGACTCCAAAAAGGATTTTTGCTTCAGATTTTCAATTTTTTTATTTTTTTTATTTTTAGATCATTTGCAAAGTTTTATGTCTAGGTTTGAAGATCTGTGCAATATTTCATCTCGGGTTCATTCATTTTGGGTTTGTTCATTTCAAGTAACCAAGTAGATATCAAACACGCGGAACATCAAGCAAGGGAAGCAAGAAATCATCTTAAAACAATGAGCAAGGGTAAAAGCAACCTTGCACATGAATAAGCAATAGTGTCTTATTATGATAATCCCTAGGAATGCTACTTGTGTATGTTCTCAAGAGTTTTTCAATAATGCACATAGTCCTAGAAAATAAAAAATTGGCCTCGCTAAGGTTTTTAGTAATGGTTTGACTCTGCAACTTTTGTGATCTCAAGAGGGTGAACTCCAATCCAGATGCATTGGGATTTTGACACAGTCCACGAATTTAATCAATCAGGAGTTGTTAGGGAGATCTGACAGCCCAACAAGAGACCACACTTGTGGAGATTTCTTCCACAAAGACATTTATATAGTGGTTGTTGCTACCACGGTGAAAATGTCTATTACCGCTTGAGGTTCCATCCATATGGTTGGCCCAATAAAGGGAATGGCCACTACCATTAACCCTCTCTAAAAGTGACACAAAATATACCACATAGGGACTTGGTCCAGATTCAAGGATCTGAGTTTCTGATACTACCCAAAAAGGGAGTAGAGCATAGTCCTCTAGCCTTTTCACTTTTACAAAAACACAGCAAACAGATTCTTTGACACGCTAAGACTTAAATCACCTCACTAAGGCTTGTGATGTAAACAAGAATGTCTACCGAGATCTCTAAGTGGGACCAAGAGAGAATGTACCGATCAAAGTTGAGGACCAAACCTAGTGAATGTGAGATAATCTCAGTAACCTCCCTACCTACAAGGGGATCTTTCATCAAGAAAGACTTTGCATGAAAAACAATTGAATGAAGCCCACTCTCTCAAGATCATCCCCAGATAGTGTTCATAGGGTATAATTACTATGTGTAATAGATATGCAAAAAGAAAATCTATGTTTGTTTTATAGCCCAAAACTGAAGCCTATTTTATGAAAGTGGGAAAGACACACCAACCTGACATGTGAGATTTTGTTTTATATTCCAAATTGAAGTGTTATCAGATGCAACAGAATACCTGAGTTCATTTGTAACGTACTTAGTAGATTTTTACCTGATTTTTAGCTATGTTGAGAAATCCCACAAGAAAAGAGGTGTTAGGAATGAATGCTAAATATATCCTATGCGAGTATTGGTAGCCATTCTATAGTAGTTGTTTTTGCATTCATGACTATGATTCTCATTGATGTCAACACAATGATCTACTGGAGATTAGTAAAGGAGCAGATAGTGTTTTGATTAGCGCATGTGGGATATTGTAGATCAAGCTACGCGATGTTGAGGATTTACTCTTTGATATGTTATATGTTCATGGTTAAGAGCGCAAATAGTAATTCATTATTCATGATAGTTATGAGCATTTTGGTGGAAGCAGTATTCACCCAGTGTTCCTGAGTAGCGATTTATGGAAATCAAATGATATCTCCTAATCGGGATGGAATTTGGTTTTGTGCAGTTAAAGAGAAATTGAAGACATATTGTTAGTGACGTGGATGACAGTGCAAATTTTGAGGTCGCATGAGTGAAGAATTATTCTAATTGGAAGCTGATAGTTTTGTGTAATTTTTGTTGTAACGTGTAGAAACTTTTATTTTGTAATTGGATGTCAACTCATTTGTAATTACTTGAGTGTGGTATAAAGTAAGGAATGTTTTTCCTTGTTGTAAGTGTGATGTGTGGAATTGATAAAGTGAATGAAGTTGTGAAATAAAATTTGTGAAAGAGGATATGCGAGGTACATAGATCTGGAATTGAGATCTACTGTTGCAGTGAGTGTGGTTTGGCATAGTCAGATACGAGGTAACATATTATTGAGATCAGTAATGATTTGATATTATTCTGTTGAATAATCTAAAGATCAGTTGGACAGTGTGTTTAGTGATCTTTCCATTGAAGTTGTTTGGGCAGTGGGTCCTTCTGTCTTCCATAACTCCTAACAGAGTTAGAATCTTTTAACACGAATTCATATGTACTGAATGTATTTCATAAGACTCCTAACATATTCCATCCTTTCACAAGGAATATTCATATCAGTGCATCTTTTGTGGGCATCATTCCCACTGGGGTTTACTCTTTGATCAAGAGGTTCCCTAGTCAACATATCTTGTGTCATTGTGTTATTATGTATGAATATCTTTCTATGGTTGGTAATTATATTGCTTACATGGTTAAAATATATTTAAGTTGATAAAATTTATAATTATCAGATAACTGATTCAACCCCCCCCCCTCTCAGTTATCTTAGCGGACTTTACTTTCTAATAATTGGTATCAGAGCAATAGGTCCTTGAAAGAAAATTTTAGTAGCTTAAGGAGATCCATGGTGAATTTCAGGAAAGAAAGCCCTAAGTTTGATGGAGTGAATTTTGACAGCTGGAAAGAAAAGATGAAGACACATCTACTGTGTTTAGGACTAGGTTATTGGTTGAATACAAAGAATGAGAAGACTATCATTGATGAGGATAATCTTGAAACATGTTCTAATGATGAGAGAGATCTATTCATGTGTAACACACTTTCCAGAGAAGTAATTTTGACAACCCTTCCGGAGAATGAATATAGTCAGGTAAAATATTTGAAAACATCTCATGAAATTTGGAAAATTGTACACTCTACTTTTGAAGGTGATGAACATGCAAAGAAAGTTAGATTAAATAATTGGATATGTGCATTTGAAGATATAAGAATGATGGAAGATGAATCTGTTAGAAGCTATATTGGTAGAATGTTAGAAATTATTGTAGACATAAAATCTTGTGGAGGAACAAAGATAGAAAATGAAGTTATATAGAAAATTCTGAGGACATTGACTCCTACGTTTAAGCAGAAAACATAGATGATTGAACAATTTATACCTTGTACTTAGAAATTTAGAAGAGATACTCTTCTTGGAATATTGGAAGCAATAGAAATGAACCTGAGGTTATCAGGAGATTTGCCTAGAATGGAGACAGCATTCAGTGCTCTTAGTGTTCACCCTACTTTGTCAAGAAGCATCAGTGTGAGCGGAGATTATGTTGGTAGCAACAGATCTAGAAATGAAGAAGATAGGAAGATTGAAGAAGGTATTACCTTAGTTGTGAAGAGAGAACCAGACGGTAAGAAATTTTTTAAATGTTAGACTTGTCAAGAATATGGACATTTTGCATCTAAATGTCCTAAGAGAGTTAAAAAGTACAGAAACAATTTCAAGCCTAGAAGATCTAAGGAATGTTATTATGTTAATGATGAAGATCTTGAAGCTAGTATAGAGAGAACTTTAAGTGAAAGTGATACTGAGAATAATGATGACATAGGATTTGTAGCAATTAAAGAAGAAAATCTTGAAATAGATGTTAAGGAAGAAAAATCCCTAGTTTCTCAAGTTGAAAAGAAAGCCGATTGGATTATAGATAGTGGTCATTCACATCATATTATTGGAGACATGAAAAAGTTCATAAAGTTTAACAATTATGATGGAGGAGTTGTTAGAGTTGGAAACAATGCACCTTGTTTGATTAAAGGTATAGGATCTATTACTCTTGATGAGAAGACTAATATTGATAATGCTTACTTTGTGGATGGTTTGAAACATAATCTTTTGAGTGTTGGATAGTTAGTTGATAAGGGATATCAAGTTTGGTTTACTGAGAAAACTTGTGTGATAAAAGATAAAGATGGAAATTTGATCAGAATTGGATCTAGAACCAGAGGTAATGTATTTCAATTGAATCCTACTGAGATGACATGTTTGATTACTAAGATTGATGGTAGTTGGTTATGGCACAGAAGATTTTGTCATATAAACTTTGATAACATTGTGAAAATAAGTACTACACTTGCAATAAGAGATTTGCCTAAAATTATGAAGCCTACTAACATGATTTGCAACAAATGTGTGATGGCAAAATAGAAGAGAAGTTCATTTCCCAGTAAGAAGTTTATATCTACAAAGAAGTTGGAGATTGTTCATATAGATTTGAGTGATCCTACAAGGACTAGAGGATTCTATGGAGAAAGGTATTTTATGATTCTTGTTGATGATTTTACAAGAATGATGTGGATTGCATTTCTTAAAGAAAAGTCTGAAGCATTTGATAAGTTTAAGATCATTAAGAATAAAGTTGAGAATGAATCCAGAATGAAAATTAAATGTTTGAGATGTGATAGAGGTGGAGAATTTACTTCTAGAGAGTTTAACACCTTTTGTGAAGTGAATGGTATTAAGAGATAGTTTTCATCCCCTATAACACTTGAACAAAATGGTATTGCAAAAAGAAGAAACAGATCAGTGACTGAAGCAGTGTTAAAATAATAACAAAATATAGAGAGAAATAGGAAATTGTTTAATCAATGAGCTTAGGAATAAAGAGATATACCATGAATAATCACAACTCTAGGAGCATTCACCAAAGAAAGAAGCAACAAGGAGACAATATTTTGAAGGGGGAAAAGCATGAAAAAACCCCCATGATATAATAAAAGTGGAAAAAATGCCTAAGAAGGAGAGAGAGAAAGAGAGAGAGAGAGAGATAGAGTAAGAGCTTAGCTCATACAATAATAATGAAGAAGAAGAAGTATCTCATAAGATGAGAGAAAGAGAGCCATCTCTTAATAGAGATGTGAGAAAGGAGTTACATTGTAACTCCCATTTCTGTGTATGCCACATTTCACTAGTGTGTGAGACAAGTGTAGGATTCCTCATAAGGAGGAATATCTATTTTCCTTAATAAAGAAAATTACAAATATGTCATGTCCTCCCACTTGGACTAGAGGATGAATATAATAGGATACCTTGGTTTATCTTTTAAATACATAATTTACCAAGGAAAGATTAAATTCTAACACCCCCCTTTAATCTTTACTTGGGGTAATTACATCAAGGGGTATCAAACTCAAATTGTAATAATGAAATTCAAATTTCTCTTTAGAAAGAGGTTTTGTCAAAATATCTGCAACTTGATCTTCACCTTTACAATGGAAGAGGGAAACTTTCTTTTCTGCAATGTGCTCTCTAATGAAGTGGTGGTGGACAGAAATGTGCTTTGACTTTGCATGGTAAACTGGATTCTTTGCCAAGGCTATTGCACTTTGATTGTCACAATACAAAGGTGTAGGTTCTTGTTGAGGTAGACCCAAATCTTCAAGTATTCTTCTAAGCCATAGATCTTCTTTAGAGGCACGAGTACAACTTTTATATTCAGCTTCAGAAGAACATAGAGACACAGATTATTCTTTTTTACTTTTCCAAGATATAGAACCTAAACCAAGAGAAAAACAGTACCTAAAAGTAGATTTCCCATCATTGGGGTCTCCACCTAGATCTAAATCAGTAAAGCCTTTTAAAGAAAAATCAGAATTTGCATCATAAAATAATCCTAAGTTAATAGTACCTTTAATGTAACATAATATTCTTTTAGCGATTTTGAAGTGAGTTTGTTGAGGTTTGGACATGAATCTTGAAACTAAACCAACACTAAAAGATAAATCAGGTCTAGTGAGGGTTAGATAAATTAAGCTACCTACAAGTTCTCTATAAGGAGTAGCATCTATGAAAGGAGATTCCATATCTATCATTAACTTAGTTCCTAAATCACATGGAATTGAAACAGGATTAGCATCATTCATATGAAATCTATCTCTACGAGATCTTTAGCATATTTACTTTGAGAGATAAAAATACCCTTATGGGTTTGCCAAATTTGCATTCCTAAGAAATAATGTAAAAAACTTAAATCTGTCATTTGAAATTTTTGGTTGAGTTGAAACTTAATATCAGAAATTAACTGGTTAGAACTAGAAGTAAGAATCAAATCATCAACATACAGAATGATAATAATAATGTCATTTTCACTATGCTTGATATACAAGTTAGGATCATTTTGACTTGTTTCAAAACCTTGAGAAATAAAGAAAGCATTAATTTTGGAATACCACTCTCTAGGAGATTGTTTTAAACCATAAATAGACTTCTTTAGTTTGCAGACTAAATGTTCATTACCTTGTTGAATAAAACTAGGAGGTTGAGACATATAGATTTCTTCATGAAAATCACCATTTAAGAAGGCACTTTTAACATCCATTTGGTGAATAGGCCAATTCATTTTAGCAGCTAAAGCAAGAACAACTTTAATGGTAGGCATTTTAGCAATAAGAGAAAAAGTTTTATTATAGTCCATTCCTTCAATTTGAGAAAAACCACGTGTAACTAATCTAGCCTTAAATTTACTAATTTCATTATTGGAATTTAATTTAGTTTCATATAACCATTTACAGGAAACTAGATTTTTACCATGAGGTAAAGTAACTAAATCCCAAGTATTATTAGAAATTAAAGAGTCATTCTTCTTGCATAGCAGTTTGCCAATGAGGTTGATTTTTAGCTTGAGAAAACGTTTGAGGATCATTAGAATTAGAGAGAGAAGTCATAAGAGCATAATTACAGTAGTTTATCCTTCTAGGTTTAAGTCCACCCATTCTAGCAATGTAATCATCACCTTCATTAAGTAAATCTTTAAACCATTTAGGATTTCTCCTAGAATTAACAAAAATATTACTAGGAGGAGTAAACAAATTATTACCTTCATCATCATCATCACTGCTACTACTAGAAGGAACAAAATCATTAGAAGGAGTATCATTACTATCTATTTGTTCAACATTATCCTTTTGAAGAGTATTAGTATTATCCTTAGTATTAGGAGTAGAAACAGAAGGAACAAAAACATTAGGAGCAAAAATTTGAGGAGTAGGGTTGAGAGACGGAGGTTGGTCCTCCACAAGAACTATGTTGCTATGACTAAAATGAGAATCTAAAATTTGAGAACAGTCATGGACACCATTTTCAACAATGCAAACATCTCTAGCTATGTGAAATTTATTAGTAAGAGGATCATAAACTCTATAACCTTTAGTGTTCTCAGAATAGCCAAAAAATATATGAGGTGAGGATTTAGGATCTAACTTTTTCCTTTTCTGTTTAGGTGTGTGAACATAAGCAATGGAGCCAAAAATCCGTAAATGAGACAAATTGGATTTTCTTCGTGACCAAAATTCTTCAGGAGTTTTATTTGGTAGGGCCTTAGTAGGAGTTATATTAAGAATATAGGTGGCACATGCCATGGCTTCAGCCCAAAATTTATAATCCATATTTCTAGCATGTAAAAAACATCTGCCCATTTCAACTATAGTTATATGCTTCCGTTCTGCCACACCATTCTATTCTGGTGTATAAGGAATGGTAAGCTCATGTTTGATACCAAAGGATCTTAAATAAGTTTGGAAAGCATGATTAACATATTCAGTACCATTATTAGTCCTAAGAATCTAAATTTAACAACCACTTTGTCTTTCTACAAAAACATGAAATTCAGCAAAAACATCAAGCACTTGATCTTTACTATGTAGGAAATAAATCCAAGTTCTACGAGAATAATCATCAACAAAAGTTAAAGCATATTTAGAACCTGAAATAGAAGTATTTTCCATAGGACCTAAAAGATCACTATGAATCAGAAATAACTTATTATTAGCTCTCCAAGATGATTTATGGGGAAAAGATTCTCTATGCATTTTACCACTCATACATCCATTGCAATCAAACTTAGAAGTAGTAAACTTAGGTAGCCCATCTACCATATTTTCTTTTTGCATTAATGAGATATAATCAAAATTTAAATGTCCTATCCTTTCATGCCAAATGTGAAAATCAATAGTAGTGAGTTATGAATATCTAGGAGAAACAAATTGATAAAATTTAAAGAGATTATCATCATCCAATTTAGCATCAGCAACTATCTGATCAGTATTGGGATCAATGATATGGCAATTATTTTTATGAAACTCAACCTTATAATCTTGACATAATTGAGGAACAGAAATAAGGTTAGCTTTCAAATCAGGAACATAAAGAACATCATGTAATTTACCATTTGGAATAGAAACATTACCAGTTCCTTCAACTTGACAGCAATAATTATTAGCTAAAGAAATAGGAATATTCATAGAATCAGGTCGCAAAGAATCAAAGACTTCCTTATGAGATGTAACATGTTGATATGCACCACTATCAATAATCCATTGAAGTGGTTTAGAAGCATTAAAATAGACAGTAAAAGCAGAACAAGATTGATTTCCATTAGGTTTTCCATTATGTTGATCATCCTTTTGTTTCTTAAAACAGTTATGTATTAAGTGACCATTTTTACCGCAATAGGTGCAATATGGCCTATTTGACTGATTACTATTATGATAGTTATTGGAAGGCCAAGAATTGTAATGATCATTAAATTGTTGGCCTGAGTTATTATTTGAATTATTAGTATTGTTAGATCGTTGATAGTTTTGGTTATTTTGATTAGTATTAGAAGATCTATTATTATTATGAGTTTGAGAGACATATGCATGTTCATGAGATTTAAGTATGCCAAATTGAATTAATTTAGCTTCCTCTTGATGCAACATATTTTGAAAAATAACATAAGTTAGTTGAGATGCTAAAGAAGGAATAGCTAACTGAGAATAAATATTAGTGATAAACTGTTGAAACTGTCTAGGCAAACATTTAAGAATAATTATATGGATTATCCTTAAATCAGAAAGAGGAACTTGTAAACCAATTAGTAAAACTTTAATAGAATCAAACTTTCAGAGCAAGAAATCATCAACAAAGTTGAAATTGGTATACCTGAGGTTTTCAAGTTGGTCTTGAAGCTGGATTTTTTGAGTCTCATCTGCACTGTCATAGGTATTTTTTAGGATGTCCCAAGCCTGATGGGCTTCTATACAAGTAGAGATTAAAACATACAATTCGGGAATTAAGGAGATCCCTATTAGACCAAGTGCTTCCTCATTTTTAGTCTGCCAAGCAGTTTGGTCAGCTTGAGGAGTAGAGGTTGCTGGTTTAGAACTGACATCAGTAGCAATATCTAAGATATGTCAGAATCTAAAGATGAAGGTCATGTGAGTTTTCCATGCATGATAATTTGTACTAGTTAATTTCATTTTCAGCATCAGGGTATTCATGGTTAAAAACTAAGATTTAAAGAAAACTTAAGATAAATAAATGGAAAAAACTTTAACAGAACTTAGAAAAGAAACTCAGATCAAACGCAAACAAAAGAAACTATAGACACTTGCATGCAATAGCCAAAAGCTAAAAAAGCTTACGCCAAGGAGGCATGCAAGGAAAGGACAACTACCAACAAAAATAATTATTGCAGGCAAGGGAAAAAGACTAAATCTATAGCATGCAAAATGTAAATACTGAATAAGATTCGAACTTGCAAGGAAATGTTAAGAAATTGGTTATACTAAAAAAAGTTAATAATAAAACTACAATGAAATGTTAGTTAATAATAAAAAGATTGATAAAATAAAACCAATATAAAACTGTGAATCAAAAGTGATAGCTAGAGAATTTGATTCGTAGATAAACAGAGCCGGTCTTTGATCTTATAAATAGAATAAGAGAAAAAAACAAGAAGAGTTATTAAAAAGCAAGGGAATCCCAGATAGAATATAAAATAAAACCTAATGTAAGAAGATTTAGATTCGAGAGAATTTGAGAGCTTAAGCTAAACTAAAAAACATAGACCCAAAAAAACTCCAACAAAACTAATAAACTAATCTAAAATGAATGAACAAAAAAAGATTAAGCCAAAAGCAAGAAGGCACCTAAACTCTACTTGCCGAGATTAAATTTACCTTTCAGACAAAACAGATTACATTCTGCAGTTATCTCTTTACAAAAAAGATAAAAAAATACCTCCCAAATGAATCACCAATACTAAAACTATCAACAAAAGCACGTAGATCCAAATCTATGCAATGGGTACTAAGCCAAATCGAAAAAATAGAGGGGTGAGAACACCCAAAATAAAATCAAAGGACAGAAATCTGAGACATGCCAAAAGTTATGACATGGTCTAGGAAAGAAATCTTTGTACCATGCTTTTAAAAAAGGGTTAGATGGTTTACATGAAATCTCACATAGAAGGAGGGTGAGAAGATCAACAAAAAAGAATGGCCAGAGATAACGTGAAGAGGTTAAGATGCCTCAAGGCACGTCCACTAGTGTAGTTAGAGATACATGGTGATTATCAGGTGGAGAGCGATCTTTCTCTTGCTTTACATGAAATGACAGAGGCTACCTTCCGTGCTATGGATGAATTTGATGTGATAATGGAAGCTGTAAGAAAAAAAGAAGAAGCTAGGATACTGTTATCGACTTTCCCAAGGCACACAGTTCTCAATGGATAATAGCATGCAAATAATAACCAAACCTACAACCGAAAAACTGAAGCAAATTTACAATGATTACACTAGAAACCTTGAAACGCATTGAAACAAAAAAATAGTGCATGCAATTTAAACGCATACCAACCAATGGTAATAAAAGGCTCGTATATCATCTTCTCGCGCTGATGAAAGGAAAGCTTAGATGTAAAGGAAGATGAAACTATGTCATGCAAATACGCATACCAAATACGCATAAAACTAAAACATCAACTGCAAAGGTAAAGGAAACCAAAAATATGCAAAACAAAGATTTTTTTAAAAAAATTTAAAAAATAGAGCTCTTCTAAATATGATACGAAGAATATGAAACAAAAAAACTTTGTGATATGAAGATCAAAGAAGATTCCAAATTTGCAGATTTAGAGAAAAAAAATAGCGAGGCCTATGATAACTTCAATAAAATCACACTAGAGTCAATTGAAAGCTTTCAATGCTGCATACGAGAGATAAAAAACTTAAAAGCCTACAAAACTAAATGCTATAAAGCTATTTTGGAACTATTCCATGCATGCAAAAAAATGGTTAGATAAGAATGACAGTAATAATGAAGGACGTTATAATTGCAAGAAAGAAAAAAATATTCTTTACATGCGTGAACCAGAATTAGAAACAAATGATTTGCAATATGAAAAAAAAAATTATATACAGGAATGAAACCGAAATTAGAAAAAAGGAATAAACTTTTAATCCTTTTAAATCTTTTAATATTAAAAAAGATTTTGATAAATTTAATTTTGTATTATTTTCTTTATCAATAAAGTATCCAAACTTGCACAAAACAAATCAATAATGTATACAAAAAAAAATTTGATTTTTCTCTCTTAATCAGATTAGTCAAAAAAAAAAAAAAAAAATAGCAATAAACTCTCTCAAGAGTCTCCAATATTTGAGTGCTCCAAAATATGGTAGCTCCTTCACCTGTACACTCAATAATGGATTAAACCAACCTGCTTTGATACCATGTTAAAATAATAACAAAATATAGAGAGAAATAGGAAATTGTTTAATCAATGAGCTTAGGAATAAAGAGATATACCATGAATAATCACAACTCTAGGAGCATTCACCAAAGAAAGAAGCAACAACGAGACAATATTTTGAAGGGGGAAAAGCATGAAAAAACCCCCGTGATATAATGAAAGTGGAAAAATTCTTAAGAAGGAGAGAGAGAGAGTGTGTGTGAGAGAGATTAGCTCATACAATAATAATCAAGAAGAAGAAGTATCTCATAAGATGAGAGAAGGAGAGCCATCTCTTAATAGAGATGTGAGAAAGGAGTTACATTGTAACTCCCATTTCTGTGTATGCCACATTTCACTAGTGTGTGAGACAAGTGTAGGATTCCTCATAAGGAGGAATGTCTATTTTCCTTAATAAAGAAAATTACAAATATGACATGTCCTCCCACTTGGACTAGAAGACGAATACAATAGGATACCTTGGTTTATCCTTTAAATACATAATTTCCTAAGGAAAGATTAAATTCTAACAAGCAGCAAGAGCTATGTTATTTGAGAATGATTTAACAAAGATATTCTGGAGAGAAGCAGTAAGCACAATAATATATACAATGAACAGAGTACAAATCAGAGCAGACACAGAAAACACACCCTATGAATTATGGTTTGGACGTGCACCCTCAGTTAAGTATTTTAAAATTTTTGGAAGCAAATGTTATATAAAGAGAGATGATGATATTGGAAAGTTTGATCCTAGAAGTGATGAAGGTATATTTCTTGGATATTCTTTGAAGAGAAAAGCTTATAGATGTTATAAAAAGAGAACTAAGACTATTGTTGAGAGCGCAAATGTTAAATTTGATGAAAGGTTCAAAATTTAGGAAAGAATGATTGATTATGAATCTGATGAAGGAACTCATCCTAAACCTAACATTGAAACTACTGAATTATTATATGAAACTGGCAGTGATTTGTTGAATGAAAGCCACAGTGAAATCATTGAAGAACCGACACCTGAAGTAAGATCTGAGACAGTGACACCTAACAGGAACCTATCAAGGAATCATCCTGTTGAGCAGATTATTGGAAGCATAGAAAAAGGAGTTCTAACTCAACATAATGTACCAGAACACTTATGTTTGATTTCTCAAATTGAACCCAAATCTACTAGTGAAGCTTGTGTTCAGATGAACATTGGGTTAAAGCTATGAAAGAAGAACTAGATCAGATTGAAAAGAACAAGACATGGGAATTGGTCCCTAGACCTAAAGATAAGAATGTTATTGGAACTAAATGGGTATTTAGAAACAAGATGAATGAACAAGGAGAAGTAGTAAGAAACAAAACAAGATTGGTATGTAAGGGATACTCACAACAAGAAGGAATTGATTATGAAGAAACTTTTGCACTAGTAGCAAGAATTGAAGTAGCAAGAATGTTTTTGGCCTATGCAGCTTTTAAGAGATTCAAAGTATATCAGATGGATGTGAAGTCAACATTTTTGAATGGAGAATTGGAAGAAGAAGTCTACATTGAGCAACTTGAAGGTTTTCATTTGACTCAAGAAGGAGACATGGTATGTAAACTGAAGAAAGCCTTATATGGACTAAAGCAAGCACCTAGAACTTCGTATGCAAGATTGGATAAGTAATAGCTGATAGCAACCTATACACAAAAGAAATTGAAAATGGTTTGTTAATTATAGTTATTTTTGTTGATGACATTATTTTTGGAGGAGAAGATGAAGCTAGTGATAAATTTGTTGATAAAATGAAAACTGAATTTGAAATGAGTATGATTGGTGAAATGAAATACTTTTTGGGATTACAGATAACACAGAACAGTGATAGTATCTTTGTAAGCCAGATAAAGTACTTTAATTATTCATTAAAGATATTTGGAATGGATAATTGTAAATCAATTGGAACACCTATGGTAACTGGACATAAATTATCTAGCACAGATGAGACTCCTACAGTTGAACAAAAGAAGTACAGATCTATGATTGGAGGATTGCAGTACTTGACACATACAAGACCTGCTATAGCACATTCAGTTGGAATTGTAGCAAGATTTCAAGCTAAACCTAGAGAATCACATTATGCAGTAGTAAAGAGAATACTGAGATATTTAAGAGGCACAATGGACTATGGATTGTGGTATGAAAATTCTGATGATTTTACCCTATGTGCATATATAGATGCTGATTGGGGAGGCAATGTTGATGATAAAAAGAGCACCAGTGATGGAGCATTTTTCCTTGGAGGAAGATTAGCTTCTTGGCTAAGCAAGAAGCATAATTGTATTTCACAGAGCACATCAGAAGAAGAATATGTAGCAGCAGCAAACAATTGCAACTAGATAATTTGGATGAAGCAGATGCTAAAGGATATTGGAATAAAGTTTGTTGAGCCTATTGTTATACATTGTGATAACACCAGCATAGTTAGTATGTCTAAGAACCCTGTATTACATTCTAAGACAAAGCATATAGAGCTTAAGTATCATGTAGTAAGAGAGAAAGTTGCTGAGAAAGAAGTCAGACTTGAGTACATAAGCACAAAGGAGAAGATTGCATACATATTTACAAAGCCTTTGCCTAAGGATACATTTGAGTATCTGAGAGGTATGCTTAGGGTTATGCCCCAGCCTACTTTTGAGAAGTGATGTAGATTGTTGCATCCATCTAGTGGTATATGAGTCCTATCTTTCTTTAGGACTGGATGTTGGTACTTCCTATATGGGGGAGTATCTGTATCTGAGTTGAGTCATGAGGACTCTAGTGAATGTATTTTCTGAACAGTGTCTTTTGACATTAGAGTTGTTGTTGACATAATGATGAAATTTCTATCATTGATGTCAATGGGGGAGAAGTGTACATGAAAAACCATTTGTACCATCTATTGGAGAGAACTGAATAGGAAAATGAAGCAAGATTTGACTGAAGAAGAGGATTTGAAAATATTTTTTGAAGAGCAGCAGAATTGCAGTATTGGATTTATGGAACATTGGATGTTTTTCATCTATGTTGCCATCAATGCTAATGGGGGAGATTGTTAGGAATGAGTACTAAATATATCCTATGGGAGTATTGGTAGCCATTCTGTAGCAGTTGTTGTTGCATTCATGACTATGATTGTCATTGATGTCAACACAGTGATTTACTGGAGATTAGCAGAGGAGCGGACAATGTTTTGATTAGCGCATGTGAGATATTCCAAATCAAGCTATAAGATGTTGAGGATTTACTCTTTGATATGTTATATATTCATGGTTAAGAGTGTAGATAGTAATTCATTTATTCATGACAGTTATGAGCATTTTGGTGGAAGCAATATTCACGCAGTGTTCCTGAGTAGCGGTTTGTGGAAATTGGATGATATGTCCTAATCGGGATGGAATCTGGTTTTTCATAGTTAAAGAGAAGTTGAAGACATATTTTTAGTGATGTCGATGATAGTGCAAACTTTGAGGTCACATGAGTGAAGAATTATTCTAATTGGAAGTCAACATTTTTTTGTAATTTTTGTTGTAATGTGTGGAAACATTTATTTTGTAATTGGATGCCGACTCAGTTGTAATTATTTGAGTGTGGTATAAAGGAATGAATGTTTTTCCTTTTTGTAAGTGTGATGTGTGGAATTGATAAAGTGAATGAAGTTGTGAAAGTGAATTTGTGAAAGAGGATATGCGAGGTACAAAGATCTGGAATTGAGATTTGGTGTAGCAGTGAGTGCAGTTTGGCACAATCAGAGAAGAGGTAACATATTCTTGAGATTAGTAATTATTTGATATTATTCTATTGAATAATCTAGAGATCAGTTGGATAGTGTGTTCAGTGATCTTACCATTGAAGTTGTTTGGGTAGTGGGTCCTTGTGTCTTCCATAACTCCTAACAGAGTTAGAATCTTTTAACACGGATTCAAATCTCCTAATAGGGGTTCATATGTACTGAATATATTTCATAAGACTCCTAACAAAGTCCATCCTTTAACAAGGAATATTCATCTTAGTGCATCTTTTTTGGGCATCATTCCCATTGGGGTTTACTATTTGATCAAGAGGTTCCCTAGTCAACATATCTTGTGTCATTGTGTTATTGTGTATGAATATCTTTCTATGGTTGGTAATTATATTGCTTACATGGTTAAAATCTATTGAAGTTGATAAAAGTTATAATTATCAGATGAATAGAGGTAAAATGGAATCACCTCTATTGAGTGTGTGTAATTGTAAATTGTATGGGGAAATATGAGATTCACTCTTAAATCTAAATTCCCAATGGAGAGATCTGATTTGTTCAACCAAAAGGTTAATACATAATCGAATCAATCTATGGAGAATATGAAAGAGAGAGAGAAGAACCCTATATTTCCCTATGGAGAATTGTACTTGAAATCTGAAATAATTTAAATACAAGTACTAACCTCAAAATAGGGAAAATCTAGAAAATGCTAATTTCTGATGTTTGTGTGTACTTTCAGGTAATTCTCTAACCTATTTCAGACTGGAAATGTCAAGATGAAGAAAACCCAGAAATCTTTTGTCTTTCCGATGGCAGGTAGTCTTTGACCCTCATAAAAGGTCAAAGGCTACATTCTTTATTTGAAGGTCGATTCTAACCTTGTTCGCAGATCCTGGAAGTTCACCGAAAAGGGTATCCAAATCTACTCTCAGATCTAAAATTCTCAAACCCCGGTTTGGAATCAACCTTAATATTGGAATTGAAATAAGAATGCTAGAAAGTAGTAGAAATGGATCTATCAATGAAGTTATGCAATTCGATAGGTATGTAATTGTATTTTGAATGTAAACAAGTATATTGATATGAAAGCTTGAACACAACAATGGTAAATGTAAACCAAAACCATGAAAGTAAATACAAAACCTCCATGCTTATATGCTTGGAATCCACCTTGATAGAAGAATGAATAGATCTCAAAGATGAACAAAAAGGATCTTGAAGGAAGATCACACCATCATGATGGCTAGCTCTAGGGTTTGAATGATGAATCTTGAATGCTTGAACCAAATCCCTTCAATTGCTTGAATGCTTGAATCCTTGATCTTCAATGGACAACTTGGATGGGGAAGAAGACTCAAATGCTTGGATGGGTGCTTGCTTGATCACCTTGAGATCTTGAGAGAGGAGATTGCAAACTTGATGCCTTGATCATGAGATTGCTTGGAAACTTGATTGAGAAAATGAGAGAGAAAGGCCTGCTTTTATAGTGAACTAGGGCACAATCCTCTAGAGGGGCCACCTTGGAGAATTAAATCCCAATTAGGTCCTAACCTTTAGAAAATATACCTAGATTAAATTCAATTTAAGGATTTACCATTCTGAAACCCAAAATGGCCGACCCGGAGGCGGGAAAACAAATATCCCCGAAACCTGACACCCAAAAATCAAGGAAATTTGAAATCTGGACAGGGGGTCAAGGATGAGCTTGGAATTGACCAGGTCAGGGTTGAGGTTGATCCTGACTAGGTCAGGGTTGAGGTCGATCCTGACTAGGTCAAGGTTGAGGTCAACTTTGAGCCCATAAGGTTGACTTTTACCTTATGGTCAAAAACCTTAGGATCCTAACCCAGAATGCTAGGAAATGCAGATTGAAGTGAAAATCAGGGGTAGATAGAAGCAGAATGAGGAGAAAAAGTATGATCCAAGAAAAGAGTTAATTCCAGGTGCTTGACATGACCCATACTAATCACTCAGAGGGTTAAACTCTCTTAACATGGAAGTGCTTCCATTCTAAGATGATACATTAAGCCCCCACTTTAGCTAGAGTATGGAGTCAATGCAAACTCTTGGTAAAGGAGAAGGAAGAAGAGATCCCAGTGGATTTGAAATGAGATGGAATGACACTTAGTTATGGATACAAGCCCCCAGGCTAAGGATTCTAACTCAACATACGTGCACGAGGGTGTGAAAAACAAAAGAAGACAAAAGAGGGGTTAGTACAAACCCAAATCAACTAGCATAAGAAACCTTGCTAAGAAACATTTCTTATACTAACATCATATTTGGAAAGCTATCATAAAAGCATAAATGTTTACATAAGAAAGACAAGAACAACACTATAAATGACATAGCTTCATGATCCAGTCCTACTAGCATGAAAATGAAAAGAGAGAAAGGGAAAAGAGTGATTACCTCGCCTAGTAAGATGCCCACCTTACCATGAATCAGCCTGGAGGGAAAGCCCAATAGGTTCACCCATAAACTATACTTGCAATTGTAATGCATCTTCTGAAAACTTCTGGAATACTCATAGATCCACCTTCTTATTTAACTATGAATATGAAATGAGTGTCTTACCTTCAGAAGATTTAGCATATAAATGCGTGTCTTTTTAGGATTTAGCAACTTATGTGTCTTACCTTCCAAGATTTAGCATATTGAATTTTTTTTTGAAAAATGCATGTCTCCTCAGGATTTAGCAACTTATGTGCATTACCATCGGAAGATTTAGCATATAAATGCATGTCTTTTCAGTATTTAGCAACTTGTGTGTGTTACCTTCCAAGATTTAGCATGTAAAAATAAAAAACTATAGTACAAGGGAGGCCCTATATATGCCCCCCTCCTTAATATGGAAAAAACATACTATTTTTACATGTTAAGGAAAGGAAAGAACAACGATAAAGCCTTCTTCAACATCAAGACAATATCCATAGACAACACCCAGTCCAAGCCAAGAAGGTCATAGCTCCTATGAGGCCATGGAAGGGACGAATGCAAAGATATATCATGCAAGAAGTGAAAAGAAAGTAACCCTTATGAGGGATAGCACACTATTTAGTTTCCAGGGTGAGAGATATATCAATCATGGAAACCCAATGTCAAACAACAAAATAGGTTGTGATCAAGGACAAAGATCCTCAATGCAAACCAATATTTTCATGTATGATTGGATATCATATAATAGATAAATACTACTTACCCAAGGAAAAAGGTGAATCCCGGAAAGATAGAAAAGAAGGGGATGGCATCCTTGCCCCCCCAAGTGTAGGAACAAAGATGGAAGAGGATACCTACTTCACAATGCAAGGAGATATCCTATTTAGCAACAATGTACACCATATCCTAAGTGAGGGATATTGACCCCTACATCCAAGAATATAGATAATCATGAAAAAGGATATGTCACTCATGGAAAAGGATCCTCAAAGAAAGAGATCTTATCAACAAGACCCCCCACCAAAGAGAAGTGCTTTGGATAAAATATCAACATCTTTCAATAGTGGGAACAAAGATTCAATCATCAAGCCCCCTACAATCAAGAGGATGAGGAATCTTTGAAATGAGGGAAATAACTCTAACACCAAAGCAAGGGTGAGAGTTTATAAAGAACATAATTTGCAACATAGAGAAGAAATGATGACTTAGGACAAAAACTTCTCATATAAAAAGGTTATCCATAGTCAAAACATCTATCAATATGATGAAATAATATTGCAATATAAACAAATACCACTAAGCTAAGGAAAGAAGTTCCCTAGACAAAGAGAAAGAAAGAGGTACCTTGCCCCCCAGAGATAAGGACAAGGGATACCTTTGCAAAACAAATATCTTAGAAAAGATATCTTGAAAAGAAAAGATAGATGAACTATGGATGATTAAAAACATATTGCAAAGCCATAGAAAAATAGGAGAGAAAGAATACCAATTAAGCCCCAATAAAAAGACCTAATGGATCCTAGGAGACTGGATGAAGATACACCTCTTGCCCCCCAGTCGTCAGACAAGAGGGGAAGAACATCTATATTATATCTAAAGGAAGGGAATCCCCTATATCAAAATCATGATAGAATTGTAAAACTGTAAGAGAGTGAGATATAATTCCTAAAGCAGCTCATTCTCTAACATATAACTTGAAATGTTTACAATCAGCAAGTAAATGTTTGTTACTATAATGAAAAGGACATTTGTATTTGTATAAAGCATCAATCATCATAGGTCTAAAGATTTCTTTCTTGGAATTCATTAGCTCAACATATACCTTCTTAGCCACTTCTTGACGAGTATTAGGGTTATCTAAGATAGGTGTGAGGAGAAGAATATGAAGAGGAGGACAATGCTTAGCATCACCAACCTTAACTTGAGATCTTGAACAACCAACACCATACATATCCGGTTTAGGGGTAATATGAACTGGAAATCTAATACCATGCTCATTAACCCCAAGCCGTAAACCTTTATAACCTTGTTTAGTCACCATATTATATCCGGTAGGGTACATATTATGTAAAGCATCTACAGGAGGTGATTGTTTATCATGTTCATGAGTAAAGGTTGCATAAGGTGGGATAATAGGTTTTGAAGAAGTTTCTTTACCCTTTCCTTTAATATCATCATGAATCAGAGGAGAAGGTAAATCAAAGAAATCTTGCACATCCGCATCCTAAACTATAGCTTGAATCCCATCATAAGTATGGGAAGAGCGAGGATGAACAGATGGAGAATTAGGTATCAGATTAGGATTAGGAAAATTAGGATTAGGGTTGATAGGATTAAGATTAGGATTGATAGTATTAGGATTAGGATTGATAGGATTTGGATTAGGAAGATTAGGAGATGGTGTATCATCTACCAAATTTTTCACATAATCCAAAAGATTAATAAGGCTGCCACATAAATCTTTAATGAAGATTTTAAATGTAGGTAGACTAGTGTCGGTCATCTACACAAAAGCATAAGCAAGAGCAAAGTGAAGGGTCATCAACATAATGAAGTGAATGATACTCTCATAAACATCATAGGTATTATAAAGAGATGCCAAAAGAAGAGTAATAAAGAACATAACTACACACCAAAGCATCTTAACAATTGCCATAGAAAATGAAATGCAAGAAATATTTTTGGATTTTATTGATTATATAGATTTTTTTGTATTTTTGAATTTTAAAATGCAAGAGCATAAACTAGATCTAATCTAAATGAAAGAAAGGATCTAAAATCTAACACAATAGGGCATCTAATTCCACAAAATAAAGGAGAGTAAGTATGTCAGGTTCACCAAAATAAATAGTGAAGGTGAACACACACAATAAAACAAAGGGAAATCTAACACCAAAAAGAAAGAGAGTAAGCTAGTCGGGTTCACCAAAATGAATAGATGAAGGTGAACACACACACAATAAGACAAAGGGATATCTAACACCAAAAAGAAAGAGAGTAAGCTTGTCAGGTTCACCAAAATAAATTTAGAAGTAAAATGGAATCACCTCTATTGAGTGTGTGTAATTGTAAATTGTATGGGGGAAATATGAGATTTACTCTTAAATCCAAATTCCCAATGGAGAGTTCCGATTTGATCAACCAAAAGGTTAATACATAATTGAATCAATCTATGGAGAATATGAAAGAGAGAGAAAACCCCTATATTTCCCTACGGAGAATTGTGCTTGAAATCTGAAATAATTGAAATACAAGTACTAACCTCAAAATAGGGAAAATCTGGAAAATGTCAATTTCTGATGTCTGTGTGTACTTTCGGGCAATTCTGCAACCTGTTTTGAACTGGAAATTCCAAGACGAAGAAAACCTAGAAATCTTTTGTCTTTCTGACGGTAGGTAGTCTTTGATCCTCATAAAAGGTCAAAGGCTACATTCTTTATTTAAAGGTCGATTCTAACTTTGTTCGCAGATCCTGGAAGTTCGCCAAAAAGGGTATCCAAATCTACTCTCAGATCTAAAATTCCACACCTGTACCTACAAGAAAAAGAGGATTTGTGTTGTTTGTTTGAGGGGTTTGCCTTGGTCAAACCCCAATTTGGAATCAACCTTAATATTGGAATTGAAATAAGAATGCTAGCAAGTAGTAGAAATGGATCTAACAATGAAACTATGCAATTCGATAGGTATGTAATTGTATTTTGAATGTAAACAAGTATATTGATATGAAAGCTTGAGCACAACAATGGTAAATGTAAACCAAAACCATGAAAGTAAATACAAAACCTCCATGCTTGTATGCTTGGAATCCACCTTGATAGAAGAATGAATAGATCTTGAAGATGAACAAAAAAGATCTTGAAGGAAGATCACACCATCATGATGGCTAGATCTAGGGTTTGAATGATGAATCTTGAATGCTTGAACCAAATCCCTTCAATGGATTGAATGCTTGAATCCTTGATCTTCAATGGAGACTTTGGATGGAGAAGAAGACTCAAATGCTTGGATGGGTGCTTGCTTGATCACCTTGAGAGCTTGAGAGAGGAGATTGCAAACTTGATGCCTTGATCATGAGATTGTTTGGAAACTTGATTGAGAAAATGAGAGAGGAAGGCCTCCTTTTATAGTGAACTAGGGCACAATCCTCTAGAGGGGCCACCTTGGAGAACTAAATCCTAATTAGATCCTAACCTTTAGAAAATATACCTAGATTAAATGCAATTTAAGGATTTACCATTCTAAAACCCGAAATAGCCGACTCGGAGGTGGGAAAAAAAATATTTTTGAAACCCGACATCTGAAAATCAAGGAAATTTGAAATCTAGACAGGGGTTCAAGGATAAGCTTGGAACTAACCAGGTTAGGGTCAAGGTCAACTTTGACCCCATAAGGTCGACTTTGATCTTATGGTCAAAAACCTCAGGATCCTGACCCAGAATGCTAGGAAATGTAGATTGAAGTGAAAATCAGGGGCAGATAGAAGTAGAATGATGAGAACAAGTATGATCCGAGAAAAGAGATAATTCTAGGTACTTTACATGACCCAGACTACTCACTCAGAAGGCTAAACACTCTTAACATGGAAGTGCTTCCATTTTAAGATGATACATCAGATAACTGATTCACCCCCTCCCCCTCTTAGTTATCTTGGCGGTCTTTACTTTCTAACAAGAGGTCAGAAACATCAGATATCAATCGTTAGGGTTGGCTGTCAAAATCTGAAATCAAATTTGAAATGACTATTTTTGCAATTTTTTATCAAAAAAATAAAATTATGGCACCAAAACTCGTATGACAGTGGACTGCTACTTGTACGACAATTCAAGCATGAAATGATAGTGGGTTAGCACACAAATGACTTTTCAAAAACTCATACGATAGTCTGCAAGTAGTCAGCATGCAACTTCAGATTGTCATCTGTCATATGACAGACAGGGGGTCATGGTATGACAATCTGTTAAATGTCGTACAAAAAATGTACAAACAGAAAGTAAAAATCATAGTTTTGAAAGAAAAATAATACAAAATTGATCAAAAAGAAATGGAAACCCGTTTCAGAGCCCAACGGTGGGTGCCATAAATGTGTGTGTGAAAATTATACCGAGCTACATACACAACACTTCAGTAAAACATTAAAGGTTAGCAAAATTGAAATCTGCAATATAAATAAAACTAGCTAATCAGACGATTTACTTCCTTCTAGTAGGTGCAAGTATGGTATTCTCAAATCAGACCGAGATCAGTGATGATGCAATACCTAAATGAAGGATTTAAAATGCAAATGATAATGAATGCAAATTAATCTATCTTTTTGTATTTTCTATGCAATAATATAAAAACTGTATGAATCTGATCTAGAATTGAATGGAAATGATATGCAGATTATTCTAATAATGCTATGAATTGATATGAAAATAAATGCAAAACTATGAAAAACAATGAAAGATCTCACAAAATCGTCTGTCGCAAATGCTTGATTCTTCAGATGCAATTTTGCCAAAGTATTCGTACAAATCCAAGAGATGTAATTGTGAAGACCTGAGCCTTGATTTTATAGAAATACAGGGCTTGAGGATGCATTGAGAAAAGCCATAAATCACTCTTGATAAACTTAAGTTGATTTTTGAGTTAACAAGAAATCAGAATTAATTAACTTATAAAATCATGCAAAAATAGCTTTTTGACTCAAATCATAAGTTTAGATTAGCTTTCAACTCAAAATAGACGTTGAGTTTCAAAAAGATAACAACTTGAATTGATTTTCTGATTTAAAGGTTAACTGCTCTTTGAATGTGGATAGATAATCATGAATTAATATAAAAATAAAGTGATTTATTCTCAACTTAACTGATTTTGAATTTAAAAATAATTGATTTATGGGTTAATCAATTATTTAATCAAACTTTTATTTAAAACTATATTATTAAATATTGACAACTCGGTTTAATTAATTAAATAAGAATTCAATCAATTATTCATAGGATATTTTGATTTATTGTCAAAATTAAATAATATAATTAGGAATAATTAGAATTAAATCTAATTAAATGATTAAGTGGCAGGATTAAATTAATTAATTAAATATTCAACATATTCAATTAATCAACTTTAGGATAAAAGAGATTTATCACCAAACAATATTCAATTAAAGATAATTAGATAAATTAGAAATATTCAAGGAATATTCTTCGATGCAGAATTAAGATAATCAATTAGGGTTTCGATGAACTGATGTGCAGATGTGCCTTAGGTTAGGACTTCGATGTCAATTTCGTTTGATTTAAAGATGTAGGAGGTTAATGAACCTATAGCCCATTTTTTGGGTATTACAATGTGGATCATATATTTTGGTGTGGAGTAGTACCCAATTTAGGAATAAATGTCTTTTCAGGATATCTGTGTTTTAAATGTTGGATCAACGATGTGTACTTCTTTAGGTTTGATGAAACTATGTAGTTTTGTTATTTATTGGTTTTTTTTAGTTGATATAATTTCTTTTGGCCTTTTCATTTTTTATATTTTGTCTCTGTGTGACTAGTGCATTGTGTTGACAGTTGCAGTCAATAACTTTATATAGATCAAAAACCCTACTACAAAACCTAACATTGTTTTCTATGGAATTGGGACCCTCTTCCCAACTTATCAGACAATAAAAAATGAATCATTATCTTATTTCAACTTTGCATAAAATTTTGGTTAGAAATTTGTTTTTATTTTTACTACAAAAATAATGACTTGAATTAAATACTATTTAAATTCCTATACAAAAGGATTTTCCATTAAACTGAGTATCTTTTGATAGTTAGCATCATATTCACTCCATTAAAAATTGAATTAGGAAAAATAGTTTTTAAAGGATTATAAATCATGTGCATTAAAAAAATAACTGAAAAAAAAATCCACCACCTAGAAGGGAGAAAGCCACAACTACAATCAATTTAATAATAAAAAATTAGCATATAATTATGACCAAGATGCATGAAAGAAAAGAGAACCCATAGATCTAGCCTAAATAATATAGGATCCAACCCTACTCAATCTCACACCCTTCACTCTAGTGTCAGATTTAGGGATTGATTTGTGAAGATCTTTCTTTTTCCTTTTTACATTTCAACTATCATATTATAAGACCTCAAATCTAAAAGAAATAAGGGGATTCCCCTTCGATGTTGGGCCTTGACTTCAACAACACAATAAAAATACATTATCATATAAACTAAGTAACTAAATGTTGAGAACCCTCTTTAGCCATCCATTGAAAATATAGTAAAGCCTAAATGGGGTGAGACTTCAATAATACCTCTTAATCTTGTAAAAAAAATGCCCAAAATAATTACATATTTAATTTGAAGTGCCTAAAATTGACATATAGATCTTGAATTGAAAATTGATATAAATTAATAAATTGTGAAACTTTGTGTGTGTAAATAATTTTTATAAATTTAAAAGAATTTTAAATTGGTATTTTGTTTAAAAGTAATTTTGATAGAACACAAAAACATATAGTTTTTCCCTTTAATTTTATTAAATACATTTAAAGTTAACTTGAATATCTAGTGAATGAAGGACTCAAAATGTATTAGTTTTGTTGGGATGAAACCTTTTGTCTAAATTGATTATTAAAAAATGTACATTTTTGGAGAGGATGTCTTCTTTAGAATGTCATATTTAATAAGGTAAAATAAAATATGCATTAGCTTTCATTTATTTTTATGTCTGATTATAATGAACTACTTTAAATTAATTATAAAAATAAAAAATAAAATATTAAAAATATATTGTTGGGTTCTAGGGTCCAACGCCCACCAAATTATATTTTAAACTTGTTATGAAAATATTTTTTGGATGGATAAATTAGGCTTCCATGTTTATATTTTTGTTAATTTTTTTTAAGAAGGAAATAGGATGTTACATGGTTTATCGTGTAGGCTATTTCAAGAAAAAGGTCAAGTTGAAATTCTTTGGCCCAATTATATTTTAGCTAAAATAATTTCATATAGATTAAATTTGGTTTATTTTTTATATGCAATCACATCAATTTAATATTACTAGTGAAAGAGTTTTGATTGAAAATTATTATGACATGTACATGCCAAATAGTTTTAGGTGAAATGATTTTCTCAAAATTATTTGTCTTGAATTTTTTTCATCCTAAGGTGTGAGACAACTCTAGAATTTTATTCAAAAAGAAAAGAAATTTCGAGGGACATCAAGACCTCTTCATGATACAACAAATTACACTATTTCTCAACTTTCATATTAAATGAATTATTTTACACCATCTAGTTTTGGATAACATATAATTATAATAATATGGGTCTACTATGTATTCCTTGTAAAAGACAATTAATTAATTGTACTACAAACAAGATTAAACAAGAAATATGAAACACCATTCTAGAGCACCATTTTGGAACGAACCCAAAAGAAGTTGGTGGGATGGAAAGGTAAACTCCTCAGTAGTGCTGGTAAGCTCCAACTCCTTTCTGCTTCTCTTCAAGGTATACCTGTCTATTTCCTTTCTATTTTTAAAATCTCTGGTTTCATGGCTGATAAGCTGGAAAAGATACAACGCACTTTCCTTTGGTCTGGATCTGAGGAAAAGAAACATCTCCCCCTGGTTAGTTGGCACAAGGTTTGCCTTGCTAAATCTCTATATGGGCTAGGTCTGAGAAAAAATCACAATATTGATAGGGCTCTGCTGTCCAAGGTGGCATGGACCCTGGTCATGGGATCTATTGACTAGTGCAAAATTATGGAGGCTAAGTACCTGGATGGTGGTCATTTCTTCAAACTCTTCATGTAATAGGGTCACCCCAGAGGATCCAAAATCTAGAACAACATTCTCAAATGCAAAAGTAGTTTGGAGAAAGGGGCCATTTGGCAATTGGGAAATGATAGGGATATTCGATTTTGGCTAGACCCTTGGCTGCCAGATATTATTCTTGCTACCTCCCGTTTCGCCCAACTAAGAAACATCCCTAGTACTCTAGTCTCAAACTTTATTACCAATGGTAAATGGATTGACTTTATTCCTATCGTGCAGGATAGACTGGAGCTTCTCAATCTCGCTACCAAACTCAGTGAATTTTTGCACTCTATTCACATTCCCTTGATGGATTGGCTTGATAGACTTCTATGGCGACACACTCAACATGGAGGTTTTACTGTCAAAATGGGTTATGGTCTACTGATCACTGAGATTGATGACACCACATGCTAGAAGAAAGTTTGGCATCCCCAATTAATCCCTAAAGTGAATTTGTTTGATGGAAAGTGCTCCACGATAAAATCTTCACTCTTGACAACCTGGCTAAGAGGGGATTTAGCCTTGCTAATAGATGTTGCTTATGTAAAAAGGAGGAAAGTATAAATCACATCTTCTTACATTGTGAGTTTTCCACTACAATTTGGCAATAGATCCTATTCCGTCTCAACATTATGTGGGTTTCTAACATGGATATCCATGACAGGTTTCATGACTGGTTCTCCCCATTCCAACTCCCCCTGATAAAACTCCTATGGAATCAGGTCCCTCCCATCTTTTGTTGAATAATGTGGAAGGAGCGTAATGATAAGATCTTCAAGGAGACTAAGCTCACCACTACCGAGGTCTTCCACTTGGGCCTTAAACTGTTATAGGATAACTTGTTGGTTTCTCATTGGAAGAGTCTTGGTCTTCCCCCCTCTGATTGTGATCACAAAATTGCCAGGATATGGGGTATTGGAAAGGGATTCGCCAAATTTGACAACACCAAACTCACAGCTCAAAAGGCTACTGTATGGTCACCACCCCAGGCTTCATGGCACAAACTCAATTTTGATGGTTCGGTCCGCGGGGTTCCAGGTGGGTCGAGGTATCATTCATGATCACAGGGGATGATTACTGGCTACTTATGTTGGTCCCCTCCAGAACCATACTATCAATCAGGCTGAGGGTATGGCCCTCCTATGGGATCTGAATATTGCCATCACTTTGGAATGCACCAACATTGTTATTGAAGGGGACTCTAAAGTTATCATTGAAGCTATTTGAGGAAACTCTAGCACTGGATAGAAAGTTGATTGTATATTATCTGATATACGTGGTTTAATGGAACGTACTCACATGGCTAATATCATGCACACCTATAGGTAAGGTAACTCTGTGGTGAATGCCATGGTTGCTACTAGTCTACAACTCAACAGGTTATGGTGTTGGAGGGATGTCAGTAAATTGCCCAAGACTACTCAAGACCTACTTAGGCGGGAAATGAGTGACGGTGAAATTGGATCCCATGATGTTTAAATATTGGCTCTCGGTATGGGCACCAAAGAGTGGGACCTGGCAGGTCATTACATTTCTACCACAACCTCTTACTTTTCTCTCAACTGCCACATGGCTTTTCTTGAAGGGTTCTTTATTCACAATAGGGGGCGACATGGCATAATGATACAATGTTACCTTTTACAGGCCATTATTATTGGGAATGGTTTCTAAGGTAAGTGTGATCTATGGAGGATTACAAGATATTTGGGGTGGATTTAAATGATTCCCTCTACGTTTTACAATGTTGTTCCTACGTGTTGACCCCGTTGACTTTGTTGGCAATGATTTACGAACTAAAGGGTAATTATTATCCTAATTATGACACCCAATGTGATAAGGCCTTAAAACTTTACTACAGCCATCACTTCACCATTTCTCACTTCCTTGCTAAAAATTTGCTCTTTGGGTCTAGTGCTAGTGGTTTTGTTGGTGACCACCCTAGTTTCGACCTTAGTGGTTTCAAGGGTGACCTTAACTGTTGGGCTAGACGCTACTCTATCTCTATGAATTTCAGGGTCTCGAGTGATTTTCTTCTTGGAGAGAAGATGGGAGGTGACAGGAAGTGGATTAAACCTGATAGTATTGAAGAAGAGTTCTCCTCTAACCCCATGGTCATTTACTTTTTCAAAGAGGGAGGGATTCTTCCCTTCATGGAAAATCTCACAGGCCATGACGAGATGATCTCCAAGCAGTTTGTGAAGACATAGAATGAAAGAAGAGTAACCATCAATGGGATTACATTTAAGATCAATGAGGAGGTCATCAGAAAAGCTATTGGGATGCCAACTACTAGAAGAAAATGGAAGAAAGCCTCCAAAGCTCAGGCTAAAATTGACTTTATTTAGTTTTCTAAGAATGAGGAAAGCCTGGTGTCTAAGAATGGAGGCTATAGCATTTCGAACCTCCTAGAATTATGGCAAAAAATGTGCAAACTGGTTATCAAGTATTTCACTCTGGAGGGCCGCTATGGTACTTTCTACAACTACCATCTTCCCTTTTTGAATTATTTTAGGCATAAAATATTAATTTCTTTACCTTTTTACTTGTTGCACTCCCTGGAGTCCAATGTTAATGATGTTAATGAGGCTATCTCGCTAGGAAAAAAACATGTTTATCTCCACCAGGGTCTTATCCTTAGACTGTATAATTTCCACTATGCCCTCTGCCCTCCTCCCACTATGCAAGTCACCCAAACTACACTGCAACCTCCATCACCCTCGGTCTCCCTCAACCAGGGTTTCCCCACGCCCTTAGAGTCTAAAGGCTACTCCACCCCTGCCGCTAGCCCTAAGTCCTCTGAGACCCAACCTACTGCTATTTCATAGGTTGGCTCCAAGCATGACCTTACCCCTGAAGATTCCTCTTAGGCCCCCTCCAAGAAGCATCAAAAGATTATCATTAACCTAGATTGCCCTATCGATACCGACCCCCAACCCAGCATTGCCTTCCGCTCTTCTCGTATTGCTAAAGAGCAAGGAAAAAGAGTTATTCAAGAGTTGATGAATTAGGAGGATGCCTCAGTGGGTTCTCCCAACAGGTAGGAGTCAGACAATGGTTCTGACTAGGGGGAGGATAAAAATGACATTCAAACCACCATGACTATCCAGGCTAAGGTGGATAAGGAACCTAGTGTAGGTACACTACAGGAGGAGGATTAGTGGGAAAAATTAAATACCAAATTGCCTCCCTAGAAAATACGGTGGCAAAACGCACCCGGGATCTGGATAACACCAATAGAAGACTGGCTAATATCAGCAAATTTTCTCTCAAGGTCATGCATGCTTCAGTGACCATTCTCTATCTTTTCAATGAGAAGGCCTCGGAGGGGAAGGAATCTGTGGAAGGAAATCGTGAGCTCTTTAAGTTCCTGAATGAAGAGCGGGCTGACCCGTTTCTCTCAACATGCTTATGGGATGACAAATGACTCTGTGGCTGGACTGGAGTGGGACTGTGAATGGTGATGTGGCTGACTCCAAGCCCAATTGTTGGGCTGGTTTTTTTAATTACAATATTAACTTTAAAACTTTAAGTATTTTTATTAGCCCTGCATGGCATAAGTTACTTTTTATGTTGGATTATCTTAAAACTATCTCGTGGATTTTTGAAACCGAGCGTCTGTGCTAGTTTGGTTTTTGGTTTTTGTTTTTTTTTGTTTTTGATAGAGGTAGATGGTATATATGTGTGATTTACTATTGCTTCTTTCTAAGGTTGGATTAATTTATTATTAATTCTTCTTAGTTAGCTTTCTTCTGTACCACGGGTCAGCACCCTCTTGCTAGCTGCTTATTTCAAAAACAAGAAATCTAACCCGAAATATTGGTGAATAAAAATAATAACATTAGCCTTCTTGAACAAAATGTTTTCTTCAGACAGATAAGTCACTTATTCCAACTCAACTACCCAAGCAATCACAACATGCAATATGATTGTAGGGTTCCATGTGTATATCAACTTTTAGGATCCAATAAATAATATAATCCTCAAGGGGCAATCTAATGGATCATTACTGGGCATGCAAACTCTCAACCCAACATAAGGGAATAAGCCTTTGTGGTTTGAAATTCTTCTTACAATTGGGTTTGATCCTTTAGCCACCATATGCTCTAAGAATAGTTTCACTGCCCATATTTGAACTAGGTATTAAGAAATCCTTATCGTCACCATGAAATTGAGATTAAAAGCATTATCTGGTTCTAGGAAATTATATAATTCTACACATTATCTATATATCAATAGTGAACGTTAAAATCAGCTATCATTTGCTTAATTTGTTCCTAACTATTTTTCAATCCCCCTCAAGCTAAACTCATCAACTAGCATGAAATGTGTGAAATTCAAAAGACGCACATTAGGCAAGAGGACCATCCTGATAAAAAGAGGAGCCGGTATCACAAGAATCTAATGAAAAGGTATCCAATTCTGAATTTACAAGACAAAATTCTCAAAAATATTACATAAGGTATTACAACTGAGCTAAAACTTAAAATCCAATATTTGAGTAAGTTGGCAAAATAATACGAATTGATGAAGTTAATAGTTATAATATTAATAAACTCAAATTGAACTGAGGTTTTAAGTCTTCATTAGTAGAACACCTTATTCTTTTATGCTTACTTCTTCCGACTTTACATTGAAGAAACAATTTTGCAAAGACCTAAGCCACAAAGCACAACAATAGTTCAACAAACAATCTCATCCTCTTGGTTGGTAAGGTCTTTTTCATTAGTTTCTTCTTTTTTAAATCTCAAGGCCTCAGCTACTTGTTTGCCAATCTTTTCTTTTTCCCTACTTTTTGATAAAGAATATCGTCTCTTTGTTGAAATTCATATACTAACCCTTTGGTGAAGTTGAATTAGCCTTCAATATTTAGTCAAGATATGTGGTGTGGTCATGGATGCCCTAGTATGAGAATGCATTTAATCAAAGATTCAAAAATGAGAAATTCATCCTAGAAGCAAAAAAACAAAATCATGAATACAAGCCTACACGCTAGAAGTAGAAATAGTGAGCTAAACACGCTGATACTTTTACCTTGGGATGAATATATAAGTCATACACTCTTTCAAGATGAATATCTCACCATTTTTGGGTCCAGCTCCTCTTCGATTAGTGTGACCAGGGTAATCGACTTTGTTAAACACAACATAGTCTTTTATAACCAGCCCACATTTATGTGCTTGTTCCACCAACTTACGCTTGTCATAAGGATCTCCTTCTTTGTGCGTGACATGGATTTCTTCCACATTGTTAAGCATGCTCATTCCATTCTTGAAGAACATCTTCAACAAATGATAGTGCTTTCTTCCCAACAAAAATAGTCCACAATTATAAAATTTTAAATTGACATTTGATTACTTTTTGCAGGATAGGATCCAAGAGAACCTCATTTTATTTATCTAAAATTTTATCTGTTACTAATATATATATATAATGATGTAGGAAAGATTTAAAATTTGAAAAATCTTACTTGATAAGTTTGTTATCATTTCCCTTCCCACGGAAGCCAGTGCGCAGGAATTTGTAGATAATTCTATCGAAAAACATCTCTCGTAATATCTTATGCTTTTTCATTGTTTTTGCCTCAATACCATGCAATGTCATTGCTCTACGCTTATCCAAACTAAGAAGGTTATTTTGGCAGGATTTATATGAACTTGTGACCTCCTCTACATTATAGGGAGACATAAATATGCAAAATACTTGGAAAAAACATAAGAATGATTTTAAGAATGTGGAAAAACTTAAGGAAAGCAGGCAGTAGAAAACTTGGAAGAAATATTTTGAGCCTCTATTGTCAAGAGAGGTGGCAACGATGTTTTCTACACAACCAAATGCTTGGCCAAAGTTGCAATTTAGACATGTGGCAATGATTTTGTTTAACTATGTATCTTTTGCAAATTATGTTAATTACGTGAAGCAATTGATGAATTTTTATTATTTTATAATTTTGGTGGTCCTTACAAAAGATCCACCAAGAAGGAAGATGGCTCCCTCCTCATGCTGGAGTCTTGAAAATTAATACAGGTGGTTCTTCTAGAGGGGATCTAGGGAATGCAGGAATTAGTGGTATTGGTAGAAACAATAATGGTGATGTTGTTTTTCCTTTGTCTATTTATAAAGGACAACAATATAATAATTCGATGGAGGTTCTTGCTATCATATTCACAATTGAGAGAGGATGTTACCTTGATTGGAAGAAGATTATTTGAGAGCATGATTATCATATTGTGGTTGATATGTTGAATACAAAAAGTTTGGATGATGTTAGTCGACAGCTAGTTGTACTAACCAAGAAAATCTTTAGCCTGTGCAGTTCCTTGGATCATGTTCCCTTTTGTCATATTTCTAGAGAGTTAAATTGAGTGATTGATTGTCTGGAAAAGTGAGATTTGAGAACTTACAAGATTAGGATGTTGTGGACTAAGAGGGGTTGCTCCCTGATCATGTTTAGAATTTAGAGAGGCTGATTTTGGAAGACATGAATATGTAATGGGGCTTTAGGTTGTTCCTTTTGGAACTCTTTTCTTTCTTATTGAGGTCTTGGTTGGGTCTTTTCCCCTTTTCTATGTACTTCTGGATATTTCTTGAATAAATTTTACCCCATCTTTTCTAAAACAAAAAATTTCTTAAAGTTCATGTTTCCTATAAATAATCTATATAGACCTACAAGTGAATCTGGGGTCCCTCCACAATAGCCTTTTTAATTTCTTGTTAGCCCAACACAATTTGATTATGTAAAGAACATATACATGTACATAAAATGTATCATTTGAGAGAAGATTATAAAGGTGGCAATATGCTTCTTTTACATTTTGTGCATCATGGGGTTGAATTGACTATACCAACATAATTGGGTTGGTGACTTAATGTTCATGCAGGCCCTTATTCATTTCCTAGTCTCCCAATTCTTCCAAAATATATTATATCAAGGTTTTCCCTTAAGATACCTAAGAGAAAATATTTTTTTATCAATGGGAGAGTGATTCTTGGACTTCATGGTACCAACAAATCATTTTTCTAAGAACTCAAGTTGAATGTAAGGTCCTTCAATAATAACATCTCTCAATTTTCTAAATCTCGAGATCATTTGATTGTGTTAAGAATAAATGAGTCCTAAAATACATCATTTAATAATATAAAGGTTCCAATAGCCATATGTTGTGCTTTGAGCATCATGGGACAAAAAAAAAATTGCCAACATGTATATGTGGGTTGGAGAATTGTAGTGTAGGTCCCAAATCCTTCTCTTGGTCTCTTTCAATCCTTCTAAGATACATTATGTAGAGACAATCTCTTGAGATCCTTTAGATTAAAAAAATCTCAAATATTTTTCTATAAATTATCTCAATTTATAGCAACTAGCAATGTTCCTTTTGCGCGTATAGGTACACATTGAGTCCCTCTATAGTACTCTTAGTTTGGGTCAACTCAAAACCATTTTATTGTCCAATGAATGCATTATTATGGAACACTTCATTTACCAGTGAACATTCTAATATGAATATATTTTCTTTTTCACTTAGTAGGACCAAATTGATTGTGCTAACATATTGAGGTGAGAGGGTATATTCTACTAGAAGCATCTTTTTTTCATAGGTCTAACAATCCTTATGTATATATTGCAATGTAGTCATATTTAAAATATCAAAGAGAAATAAAAATTGACAAACTGGTGCATTTCTTTTGTCTTAATTTATGGCACCTAACTTTTATTTTGCACCTACAACTAGATGTTAGAGGTCCCTCTCTAATAGTCAGTCTTAGTTTTGATCAACTCTAGACAAATTGACCATCTAATTAGAGAATACATTCTAGAGAAAATATGTTATTTAAGAATCATATTAACGCAAACCAAGGAAGGAGGGACCAAAAGATGATCAATCCCACCTCGCAGCAAGAGTAAATACAGGAAAGCAACAACAAGGAAAAGGAGAGAAGAATGCAAGATCCAATATATTAATTGAGATCAAACTATTGGCAATTTTCTTTCATAGATGTCGAGCTATAAGGCCTACCCGATTGCAGCCTTACAATATAGAAAAATCAGCCTTCTAATGCATCACAGATCTAGAATCATATTTCTATTACTCGTTCCCTTATATAATTACTTCAAGTTACAATATATAGCCATCACAACACACAGGTTGGCCCAAAGAATGATTAAATTTTCCAAGAATAGGAAAGTGTGTTACAACAAATAGGGCAAGGCCTAAATCATAAGAACTTGATCCATAAACTATGAAAAGCCTTGTGATCCCATATTTATGTTCACACATGATCCAAGAATATAGAAAGATGCATCACCGATCATCATAAACCATCGATTGCCACTGCATGATCAAAATTCCACCAACGGTCAGGAACAAGCAATGAACAAGCTACCTGAGAATAGATGAATCGTAACTCGAGCAACATAGGTCCAAATTACTTGGTTCTGCTTCTTTTTTCTATGTTGTGGGTTTCAGGCACCCTGTAAAACATGTTTTACTTAATAAAAAACATAGGTCCAAATTAGGTGCAATCATGGGAAAGTGATCAACATTAGGTCATGGATAAGATTTTACGACCGCACATGTCAAAAAAAACACATGATGAACCACCAATGCAATCTCATAGATAGGAAAACAAGAACAGAAAGAAGAAAACTATTTTTGGTTGATGCAAGATTGCCATGAACCCAAGATGCTCCTGCATTAGACACCCATGATTTTTAAGAAATGATTCTCTTTTATCAAACCTTCTCACAACCCTAGAAGAATCAAAATGATCCAACTTAGACTCAGAAATCCAATTACTATCTTCAATAGGTCTCATTTTCCACTTAACTAACTACTCCAAATATTCATTTTTGTTAGATTAGGTGAAATACTAATCTCCCAAGAACACCTGCATGCATAACCCTGTCACATGGAAGAAGCAAAGCACAGAAGCAAGAAAAATCATGGAGGCCAAAAAGCCAGAGACATCTTATGGACATGCAAAGAGAAAATTTCTATTATGATCCAATAAGTGAATTATCTAAAAAGAATGTACAAAGGGTTCAACCATATAGGTGAACAATAAAACCCTAAAGCTATAAAGCAAAAAATAAAGCTAGGTTGCACATTATAATTAATAAATATATTAATTATAATGCACCTAAAAGATAGCTTAAGTAAATAGAGTAATAAATGACTTAATTAATTAAACCAAAGTGATTTAATTAATAAGCATAAAGTATGATTACTCTAACACCCCCCCTTAAGCGTAGCTCAAGAGGGAAGCTAACCTAGCACAGCTATGAAAGCAGAAAATGGGTCCCGGCAACAAGGCCTGATCAGGTACCCAGTACAAGAAAATAAACTAGATGAAGGAAACAAAGCCTCCAATCTAGGGAATGTCCCAAAGAAAGGAACAAGAAAGAGCATGAAGCATCTCCGAAGCATGAAGCTGCAAACACTGTCAGAAGAAACTGCTGGAACCCCCACTGAAGTGCATGACCAGGTAGAGAAGACAAAGTCTGAAGAGCTGATCAATCAAAGAGGTGACCTCCAAAATAGGAATGAATGAGTGTCTATATAGTAGATGAACCATCTCACCGAAATGCATAGGTGCCTAGCCACTGCATCCGCCTAGTACATAGGAACAAAAACTGAATACGTAGATCACTCAACCAAACCAAGGAAGCAATAGAGCCAACAGGTGAACCCCCCCATAATGCTGAACGGGGTGACAGGAACACTGAAATGCAATGCCAGAAACATCTGCAAGAAGAAGAAATAGGAACACCTATGTGCAAAAGAAGGTACAAGCATAGGATAAAGGGCAGTGTCATAGACACAGTCTACATGGGCTAATGTCGTGGAAGGTACGCTCACTTGACAAGAGTGGATGCGCCTATAGTGGCAAATGCATCAGAATCCCCCCATGGCACTTTATAACTGAGTGCGAGTACAAACAAACACAAGGAGTACAAGATCCCAGATATGCAAAAGTAGGCACTTTATCTCAGTGTGTTTACAGAAAAAAGAATGCAACAGAAGAGAAGCATACAATGCTCAAAAGACAGAAAGAAGAGTGAGCTATGAACTCAGAAGAAGAGATCCCCGGACCTGTAGAACCAAGCACTCCACCAGAGGGCATAAACTGCATAACTCAGAGGAGTGAAAACCTGGAGTAGAATCTGGAAAAATAACCTCTGCCACTGAATAGCACACTGAACCAGCTTTCCGAAAATACCAAGTTTGCTGAAAACTGAGCCCGGATGTGAGAGATATAGTGTCCGGAATGCAAAAAGTACCCGTGACTTTGACTGGCAGAAAACCCCTGCAAACGGCAAAATCAAACAACCAAACTGAAAAAAACAGAAAGGTCTCAGAACCAGCTTTCCGTCGATATCTCGTTTGGCAAAAAATGCCATCGTATGCTCAAGTTACGGCAAAAACAGTGACAGGTGCTTTGGCAGGCACCTGAAAAAGAAAACCTCTGAATTCAACAGCCTGGTGCGAAAAATGGAAAAAGAATCTAGAAAAAAGATCTTCATATAAAACGACCGTCTCAGAATCATCTTTCCGATGATGTCTCGTTCGCCCACTAACTCCTCCGTATGAGCAAGTTATGCCAAAAAAAACATCAGGTGCTCCAGGAAGGCAAAAAAGCAGTCCTGCCTTCAAAGGTATGGTACAAAAAACGAGGCAAAAAACTTGAAAAGAAACCTCCATAATTGCGTTCGTCTCGGAAAGAGCTTTTCGATGATATAAAAAACTCCCAAATACGCCTCCAGATGAAGAAGATATGGCAAAAAAAGCCCAATTACCCTTAAAACAGAGCCCTAAAAAAACATGCAAATTTTTTTTAAAAAATTAAAAAGCATGTCTGCTGACGTCAGCAGAGGGCCTGGGGGCTGAATCAGGAAACCCCGGGTCATGTGGGCGACCAGGGGCTGGTGCTGCTGCCGGCGGTGGGCGGGCCGGCGGAGCGGAGGGCGCAGGCGCGGGCGGCGGGGGCCGACGGAGCAGAGGCAGCGGAGCGGAGGCCGACGGAGCGGAGGCCGCGAAGGGCGGCGGCGGCACGGGCGCGGGCGCGGGCGGCGGCTGGGCGGGCCGCGGGCGCGGGTGGCGGCTGGGCGGGCCGCGGAGCGGGGCCGGCTGAGGAGGCCAGCGGGGCGGCGGAGGAGCCGCGGGGTGGCGCCCGGGTGGCCGCTGGGTGGCGCCCGGGAGGCCGCCCCTTAAAAAAAATTTAATAATTTTTTTTAGAAAATCGTCGTCTCGGAGTGCGTGCCAGGGCCGTACGGCCTTGGTATGCAAAAATTTTTTGCCTCAGATGCCACTGTGTCCAAAATGGACAAGTTTTATATGGATTTAGGGGTTCTTGGGCCTTCCGGACACAATGGTGGTGTCCGTTTTTGCCCAAGGTGAGCCAAATTTTGGCTCCCCCCCAGATCCACAAAAAAAACTTCTGAAACCTTTGAAAACCTCCTGCTTCTGAAACACTTCAACAAAACACGAACAGCGAGCAGCAAGATGGCTCTGATACCATGTTAGATTAGGTGAAATACTAATCTCCCAAGAACACCTGCATGCATAACCCTGTCACATGGAAGAAGCAAAGCACAGAAGCAAGAAAAATCATGGAGGCCAAAAAGCCAGAGACATCTTATGGACATGCAAAGAGCAAATTTCTATTATGATCCAATAAGTGAATTATCTAAAAAGAATGTACAAAGGGTTCAACCATATAGGTGAACAATAAAACCCTAAAGCTATAAAGCAAAAAATAAAGCTAGGTTGCACATTATAATTAATAAATATATTAATTATAATGCACCTAAAAGATAGCTTAAGTAAATAGAGTAATAAATGACTTAATTAATTAAACCAAAGTGATTTAATTAATAAGCATAAAGTATGATTACTCTAACAATTTTCTCTAATGCTCCTTCCAATTCTGCAATCCAAGATCTTCTCAACCTCATCCATCTACTTCTTAGGATATTCTTATGTCAAATATGAATCATCCTCAAGCTCATAATACTCACACAAATCTGCAATATTGAATATGGGTAAGTGTACCAAGATGGTGTGCCAAAAAGTGGCCACCTCTTAAAAAAACTAGAACTTTTCATAACATGATTGAGTTATTCTAGATTTGAAAAAACTAGGCTTGGCAAAGTCAAGCCTTTTCCAAGCCATAAAAAATCATTTAAAAACCTTAAGTTTTGCAAAACCTGATCATATTTTGTAAAATAAAAAATTCTTTACAAAACCCAATCGCATTTTGATTGGACCATAAACTTTTTTTTAAAACCCATGTTTGACTTTCTTTTTCACACCAAAACTAAGTTTGAAGGAGAAAGGAGGAAGGGAAAATGCCTAAACCTGAGTGGGTTCTTTTTGTTATTGGATTTTGTTTCCATATTGATCATTTTGCAAGCAAGCCACGCTGTCAAATAGGTAAGAATTTATTTTTTAAAATTATTTTTGTTTCTATTTTGAGTAGTGTGACGAGGGTAATCTGCTTTGTTAAATGCAATAGATTCTTTTAAAATGAGCCCACATTTTTGTTCTTGTTCCGCCAACTTCCACTTGTCATAAGGATCTCCTTCTTTATGCGTGACATGGATTTCTTCCATGTTGTTAAGTATGGTCATTCCATTCTTGAAGAACATCTTCAAAAAATGATAGTGCTTTCTGCCCAAAAAACTTAGTCCACAACTATAAAATATTTAAATTAAAATTTTATTACTTTTGGCATGATAGGATCCATGAAAACCTCATTTCATTTATCTAAAATTTTATCTATTACTAATATATCTATTGAGGTAGGAAAGATTTAAAATTTGAAAAAGCTTACTTCATAATTTTGTTATCATTTTCCTTCCCATAGAAGCCAATGTGCAGGAATTTGTATATAATTCTATCAAAAAACATCTCTCTTAATATCTCATACTTTTTCATTGTTTTTGCATCAACACCATGCAATGTCATTGCTCTACGCTTCTCCAAACTAAGAAGGTTATTTTGGTAGGTATTATATCAACTTGTGACCTCCTCTGCTTTATAGGGAGACATAAATATGCAAAATAGAATTGGAAAAAACAAAAAAAATGATTTTGAGAATGTGGCAAAACTTAAGGAAAGAAGGCAGTAGAAAAATCAATGAAAAAATATTTTGAGCCTCTATTGTCAAGATAGGCGACAACGATGTTTTCTGCACAACCAAATGCCTGGCCAAAGAAGCAATTTAGACACGTGGTAATTATTTTGTTTGACTCTGTATCTTTTGAAAATTACATTAATTATGTGAAACAATTGATGAATTTTTATTATTTTATAATTTTGGCGGTCCTTACAAAAGTTCCACCAAGAAGGAAGATGGATCCATCCTTGTTCTGTAGTCTTGAAAGTTAATATAGATGGTTCTTCTAGAGGGAATCTAGGGCATGCAAGAATTAGTGGTATTGGTAGAAACAATAATGGTGATGTTTTTTACCTTTCTCTATTCACAAAGGGAAACATTCTAACAATTGGATTGAGGTTCTTTTTATTTGGTAACAGTTGAGAGAGGATGTAACCTCAGTTGGAAGAAGATTACTTGAGATCTTGATTATCATATTGTGGTCAATATGTTGAATATGAAAAAATTGAATGATGTTAGTTGACAGCTAGATATAGTGGCCAAGAAAATCTTGAGCCTATGTAGTTCCTTGGATCATGTTTCCTTTTATCATATTCCTACAAAGTAAAATCAAGTAACTGATTGTCTCAAAAAGTGGGCTTCAGATAACTTAGAGGGTAAGGATGTTATGGACTAGGTGGGGTTTCCCCCTGATCATGTTGAGAATTTGGAGAGAGTGATTTTCAAAGACATAAATATGTAATGGGGTTTTGGGTTGTTCCTTTTGGAACTCTTTTCTTGCTTACTGATGTCTTGGTTGGGATTTTTGCATTTTTCTATGTAATTTTGGATCTTTCTTGAATAAATTTTAACTGGGATTCTTTTCTAAAACATAAAATTTCTAAAAGTTCATGTTTCCTATAATAATCTATATAGACCTACAAGTGAATCTAGGGTCCCTCCGCAATAGCCTCTTTCATTTTTTGTTATTCCAACACCATTTGATTATGAAAAGAACATATACATGTTCATAAAATGTATCATCTAAGAGAATATTATAAAGGTGGAAATAGGCTTCTTTTACATTTTGTGCATTTTGGGGATTAATTGACTATACCAACATAGTTGGGTTGGTGGATAAATATTCATGGAGACCCTTATTCATTCTCCTAGTCTCAATTCTTCGAAGTACCTAAGAGAAAGAATTTTTGATCAATGGAAGAGAGATTATTAGACTTCATGGTACCTGCAAATTAGTTTTACAAGAACTCAAGGTGAATGTAAGGTCCTTCAATAATAACATCTCTCAATTTTATGAATCTAAAAATTATTTGATTGTGTTAAGAATAAATGAGTCCTAAAATACATCATTTAGTAATATAAAGTTGCCAATAGCCATATGTTGTGCTTTGAGCATCATGGGACAAATAATAATTGCTAACACGTATATGTGGGTTGGTGAATTATAGTGTATGTCCCCAATTTGTCTCTTGATCTCTCGATCCTTCTAAGATATATTATGTAGAGACAATCTTTAGAAATCCTTTAGATAGAAAAACTCCCAAATATTTTTCTACAAATTATCTCAATTTATAGCAACTAGCAATATTCTCTTTTCACGTATAGGTCCACATTGAGTCCCTTTATAGTACTCTTAGTTTGGGTCAACTCAAAACTATTTTATTTTCCAATTAATGCATTCTTATAGAACACTTCATTTACAAGTGAACGTTCTAATATGAATATTTTTTCTTTTGAACTTAGTAGGACCAAATTGATTGTGCTAACATATTGAGGTGAGTGAGTGCATTCTACTAGTCTAGCATCATTTTTCATAGGTCTAGAAATCCTTATATATATATATATATATATATATATATATATATATATATATATATGAATGGGAACATTGAGAGGGGAGGTGAATCAGTGTTCACTATATTTTAATCTTTTTACTTTACTCTTGAAACTTAACTTGATTGCTTAAGTACTGAAATAAACATCAATGTAAACAAGATAAACAATCACAACACATAACACCAATATGGTTACAGGGAAACCCAAATAGGTAAAAACCCCGGTCGGAATTGACACCCACTAAGAACTACACTAGTGTCTCTTATGATCCTTGTTAGAAGATCTGCAACCCTGTTAGGAGTTATTCTCTACAATGCTTTAGTACAATGACCTAGTCAAAGGTCAGACCATGTTAGGATTCTTTTACAATAACCATGTTAGGGGTGGGGACACACTTTCCTAGAGCTCACTACTCAAGTGGTGAAGGCTACAACCTTCTAATCTCAAATACACACTATATTTGTTGGATGACCTGGTGTTGTGACACTGCTTGTTTGATCAGTTCCTTTTGTGCACTGATGCTTTAGCCCCTTCTAAATCTCTAACTCATTCTATCTTCACTTTGCATGTCTCTACTCTACTTATCTTATCTCCATATCCATTTCCATGCTTAGTTACAAAGGTGCATCTTATATTTATATGCGCTAACAAAATAATTAACTAGGTCGACCTATAACCGATTGCATACAATGCTTCTAAGTGAATTGGCTCAAGAATGTTTACAAAAAAAGATGTTTACATGTCTATAACCTAATTACAATAGGCACATAGCCTTTACAAAACATTATTATAACCGCTAATCAAATTACTAACAGTCAGCTGCATACTATGTTATGTTATGATGTTCACTATCTGTACCACTTCAACTGTCTGTATCTTTGGAAAACTATCTAATATAATCATGCAATCTTAGACTTAGCATGAATACTCACTTAACATCTTAACTTCAAGGGCACATACCATAACTTGGTCATACGCATGTCCATTGATGCTCTAATCTACTGGTGCTCTGCTAACTGTCTAGTCTTCTATAATTAGCCATATTTTGACCTTATGATAGTGTGTGTTGACTCCAAAACTCTATATAACTTTTTTTCCATAATGAAAACACTATATCTAGTCATATACAACATTATAGTCAACTTTCCAACAATCTCCCCCTTTGTTATTAATGGCAACAAAAGAATATGGCGAAGTTACTAACTATACCCTTATACAAAATTCTTTAGTATATACTCCAACTTATTTCTCCCTTATACTCTGTACTATACTCCTTGTATATGTCATATATGATACTCCATATTCTACATACAATACTCCCCCTTTGATATTAATGAGAAAGGTGCTAAAAAAGGTGTATCTAGAAGTACTTACAAAGAAAGTACATCTAGATAAGCAATCTAAAAATTTTGGATCTCTTGTTTCTAAAATGCTATCAGTGCATTGACAGTCTGTAGATGGGTGCATAAGGCATATTGCAACTTCTCCATCATTTCCAAGTCTGTACTTAGACCTTGATCATATGTTATCATAGTGGCATCAATCTCCTTGATGTTCTCATTAAGTACATCTAGAGAAGGCACAAGAGCATTCCTGAGCTGTGTTTGCCTTGCCCTTATCTTGTACATCTCATTTTTAGCCTTTTCTATTTTGTCTATCTTCCCCTAGTATACATTATTGCACATGTTCACATCAGTGGAGGGATTTTTCACTGATTTCCTTACATTGTCTATCAATGCTTGTGCTTCCTGAAATTTCTTGTAGTGATCACCAGTCAGCTTATCCTGGTTCATACAATCAGCAATGATCTTCCTTCCCTTAGTTGTGAACTCCTTCAAGGATGCTTGACTAATCTTCAATGAACTGAGGTGAAGTGTGAAGTTTCCAACTAGTTCACTTAATCCCTTCTTCATATATTTCTCTTCTGCAACTTGGGATGCAGATTCTTCCAAGCTAGAAAAGTTTTCTTTGAACTTTGTCAGTATGGTACTAACATCATCAACTGAATGAACCTTAGACACTTTCTTGTCTAAAGGTAGAAAGTTTTTCAAAATGTTGACCAATTCAACAAATAGAGGGTTCCTCATCACTTTCTTCTCTTTTTCTTTCTCCATAGCAAGGACACTGATCTTAATCAGGTCTTCTTCTCCCCAAGAGTCCAAGCTAGTGGTGTCTAGTGTCAAACTTGACAACAATGATGTTGAGGGTAAGGGAGTGATAGGAGTGTTGTCCATCACTTCTTGCTTTATCTTCATAGGTATTTCAATAGATGGCTCATCTGTCGGTTCACTTCTTTTCACCTCTTCTTCTATTTTCTCCTCTTATATCTTTTCTTTTTCTTTTTTTATCTCTTTTTCTGCTCCTTTTCTTCTTCTTCACTTGTTATATCCTCTATTAATAATTCTTCTTGTAGCTTAGGTGAATTGTCACCACATAGAATTTCAACCTCATGTGTGCTCAAAAAGGCTTCCTCAAACTCATCCAAGTCTTTATCTGTGGCTGCCATGGCTATCTCTACATTATCAATGATGATTGTGTTATCTTTTTGTGTCTCAGTCATGGGTGCAGACTTCACTACCTTTGTAGGTGTTACCACTATAGGTGATGGATCCTGAGGACCTATTGCTAGTGTATTGGTGGTCTTTGACTCCTTGGCTTCCTTAGAGGGTACTTGAGTTGTGGATGCAGTAGGTGGGTACATGTGCCTATCCAAAAAGACTTTCTCAAAAGCTTTCTTTGTTTCTTTAGCTGCCAACTCAAAGTTCTTATCCATAATATGCAATGTTCTCAAATTTGTTATGAGGTGCGGCTTCACCAGATCTAACAATATTTTTTTCTCTTCTAAGGAACATACAGGGAGGCTTTCATCTAGAATCTTCTCTCTTATTCTAAGATCTTCTTCAATAACCTATTTCTTCAAGGATTCCAAGATATTCCAAACACTATTTGGAATGACTGTCTTGAGTTCTAAGACTATCTTCTTGAACTTGAGCATGTGTTTTATTATCATTCCATGGATTTCTAATTTGTCAATCTCACTGTATCTCTCATAGAATTTTCCTATCTAATCTATTCTTCCTTCATCAATAATCCTTGTTCTCAAAACTTGAAGATTAGGTCTGAAACCTACCTCGGGAGGTTCTTGAGCATTCTTTTTCTTACTTCTAGTTGCTTGCGAGGATGGGTGACTTGTGTTAGTTTCCTTCTTCCTCTTTTGCATGCTTTTGTATTCTGGAGGTGATGTGGTATCCAGAACAATTGTCTCTTTGGGCACAAGAGAGATAACATTTATTTTACCCTATTTATCCTTTGGATCATTAGTCTTCTCAATCTTGATTTTCTTCATTTTAGGATCATCTTTCTTGGCTTCCACTGTGGATGCACTCTCAATTTCCAATGCTATCTTTTCTTCTCTTTCTTTGTCAATATCTACCTAAGTTACACCATGAATTCTGAGTATCTCAGATGTAATCTTAGAGGCTTTCCTCTTAGTTGTTGCACTATTCAGAACTGCATCAACTTCCCTTGTCTTTTCTTCATAAGTATGGACCCACCTAAGTTCATTAGGGTCCTTAGGTTTTGATAGTAATACTTGTGCATATGCTTCCAAGATTGGCTCTTCTACCTCATATCCAAGTGGATGGATCCACTTTTTTCTAGGCTCAACTACTTCCATGCATGTATGTCAGTTTCTACCATAAAGAAAATGTTGTCTTTGTATTTCTCAACAATACTTTCTGGTATTCTGTACATCATTTGCATTTTGATCCTGAATGTCTTCAATTCAAGCTCCATGTAATCCTTCAATGTGCTCTCAGTAGATGCCTTAAGAGATATTTGAGGCATTGTAGGTATACTTTTGTCTAAGTACAAATCCGAAACCTTTCCAAGTATATGGAAGTACATGTAAATGATTAAAGACCTAAACCTAAATATTTTGGTCTTATCATGCTTGATGGCTTTAATGTTATCAATCAATTGTGCACGCAAGATCTCACACAAATTGAACTCTCCATTTTCCTTAACAATTCTGATTACTAAAAGAATATTGGTTGTGGACACACTATTCACCCTATTGGTGTGCTAAAACCTATAACCTAGTATCATAGACATCAATTTGATGTCTTTCTCTTCAATAGGCTCAATTTCCATACCACGTCTATCACTTCTGGACTTACATGCTTGTTCAACTAATTTTCTTACATCCTTTCCCACTAGAAGAATGACGCCTATCCTAGAAAGTCCTATCATTTCATGAATAAGATCTCTTGTGATTCTTACTAGAACTTCACCTATCCAAAATATGTCATCATGGATTCTTCTTAACAAGATCTTGATCCACTCAGATTCATAGAACTCATATGTCATAGCATACTCAACAATGGGATGGTCTTCCAGATGTGTGAACTCATCTAGGAATGTTTTTTCTAGTTTCATCCTGGACTCAAGGTGCAACCTTATCCTATCAAGTCCAACTAGTTCCTTCTTATAGTATATGTATGTAAGAATTTCTTCAACATGCATTATGCCCATAGGGGTTCTTTTAAATGCACCTTCTAGGTCATCTAGGGTTGAATTAAAAAGGTGCTTCTTAAAAACGTATCTCTTTCTCTCAAAAACATCAAACACAACTAGTGTAGCCATCACTTGGTTAACGCTTCAAATTGGATTCCAAATACTTTTGAATCGTCGCGTCAAACTAGGGCTTCATAACTGATCAATCACACTTCTTCGCTAGTAAATCAAGCTTCAACACTTCACAATTCAACTACTAGGGCTTTTGTGGTCTCTAATTACTCTAACTTGAATTCAATGAGTGATCTGTAAGTTTCTGTAGACTATAAAGTGAAATTTCTGCCATTAATGCTTGTCGCGTAAACCAGAATTTGATTGAGAATTTCCAACTTCCATCTTGCAATTGATCAAGTGGTGTGCTCTTGCACATAGCATCAAATGGTCTCCAAAATATTAAATCCAAAGGTTCATACTCTGAGGGTGAGTATACCAGCCGCGCAGGGGTCTAGAGCTAAATCAACTCCCCCTATGACCCTGAGGGTCATTCATCTAGATGTAGAGGGTGCGTCCATTGCGGATGCATCCAATATATACTCATCAACCTTATCCTTCTTTGCCTCTGGCCAAATCAAGCTCGCATCCTTTGTAGCTTTCACAAAATTGACTTCTCCTTCTTCATTCAATATTGAAACTTTTGGCTTTTTGGGGATTTCCTAACTTTGTGTTCTTGATCTACAAAACTTTGAGATGTGTCCAGCCTTGTTACATGAGTGAAAAATAACTAGAGGCCTTAAATTCCTTGGTGCATTGATATGGGTTACCATTTTACACTGTCTAGCTGAGTGACCATTATAATTATATATCTAACATGTAATACTCTGAGAACTTCTTACATTTGGTTGATTCTGATTTCTCTGATTATGCTGAGTCTTGTTCTTCTGACTTGTTCTACAATTCATAGCTCTATGACCAAATTTATTGCATAAATAACAATAACCATTGAAAGGTCTTACCTATTTACAATTCCTTTTTATATGTCCATGCTTGTTACATGCATAAAAAGTTCAGTCTACTGGCTTGCGCTCATCCTTAGATGGTTCAACATTGTCTTTAATCTAATTTCCAGTCTCCTTAGCATCTATAGTGTCTTCTAGTGCTTTCATCCTTGCTCACATGTCATTAATCTGATTTTGTATTTCATTGAATCCAACACCGTTGTTATCTCCTTTAAGCTTCCTTGCATATAATTGTGACTCTATCAAATCAAAATTGGTGTGTAATTTCTCAATGTGATTCTTTACCTCTTTCAACTCAGATTCCAAATTTTCTTTGTTGTTTCTTAGCTCCAAAATTTCCATGTTTGCTTGCCTCAATTCTTCATTCAATTGAAGGTTCTCTTTGAGTTGTTCATCATAAACTTCTTGATTGTTAGTTATATTTTCATCCAACTCTTCAATCTGATCTTTTAGAGATGTGTTCTCTTCATTCAACTTCTTAACCATTTCCCTAAATCACTATTTGAACAATCTTTCAAATATTTTCTAAGTTTTTTGATGAATACTTGTGCTCCACTGATTTTCAATTTCAATTCTTAAACTTCTTTCTTAGATTTGTCAAGGTCTTCAAGAGTTGCCATAAGATTCTTCTTCAAATGTTTTTCTTCTTCTAAACCCATTGATCTCCTCAAGTAGTTAAACTTCTCTTCAAAGGACCAGAGCTCCGATACCAATTGTTAGGAATGGGAACACTGAGAGGGGTGGTGAATCAATGTTCACTATATTTTAATCTTTTTACTTTACTCTTGAAACTTAACTTGATTGCTTAAGTACTGAAATAAACATCAATGTAAACAAGATAAAAAATCACAACACATAACACCAATATGGTTACGGGGAAACCCAAATAGGTAAAAACCCAGGTGGGAATTCACAACCACTGAGAACTACACTAGTGTCACTAGTACATTTGAGACCTTTTTTCGACGGCTGATTGTCTAAATTCAGATAGTGTATCATCGATTCAGTGACACCATCCGATAGTTTTGTAGTCAGAAACACCTATGATAGGTGTCGTACATGCAACATCTATAGTCATCACAAAAGGGGGTTTCAACACATTGAATATACCCATCAGGTCTACTTGTAGCCATCCTAGGTTCAACAGATCTCCGTCGGACATAGTTAGTTACCGACGGAAATGTTGTACCTACGATGAGTAACCGTCATAATCTTTCGATGCCTATCTATCATTGGAAGATTGTATACCGATGAAAATGATATTGGTGCGATGGTTATTCATCGAGAATTTCTAACAGATTATCGTCGCTTCTCTGAGGTTGCCGTAATTGTGATGGAAATCATAATTTTTTAAAATATATATATATTTGTTGATCGAGTTTGACTTGATTGGTGTTCTTGCAAATTTGGTTTTCATTCAGAGATGACTTTATAGTAGATTCGATAGTAGCTCATACATTATTGAGTCAAGTCTAGAGACTTGGATTTGTAGATCACTATGGTGTCCGTGATGACTTGGGAGAAGTCTTCTTCTAGGTGAACCAAGCTGAGAGAGTTGGATTACAGAAAGTGGGTCATTTGATGTGACTTATGAGACATTGGATGCCTCTTCACAGTGGGTTCACAGTGCAATCTATGGTGTTTCTTTGCAGCTTGGTTCTTGGTAGCCATTGGGATGAATCGATATGACTTGATCTTGGGTCAACACTTATTGAGGCGAGCTGAAGTGATCATTGCTCCTTGAAGTGATTGATGTTTCCGATAGATAGTCATTGCTTTTAGTTTTTTCATCGATTATTCTTTGGTTTCCATCATAATTGCGACGACTCACACTATTTTTGAAAAAAAAAATATATTTATCGTACGTTGATTGAGATCTTAAATTATTGAGCTTCTCTTTGTTTTGATAATAGTTTAACATTCTCTACTTAACAGGGCCAACCGCATGAAGGTGGAAGCTCATCTGGCCCCTCCTAGGATCCTCTTATGACCCTTTACGACACTTTAAGACATCTAAGATGTGTATTCTTAGGGGTCGTAAAGGGTCATAAAGGGTCATAAGGGGTCCCGGGACACAATAGCTAAGAACCATAAATGTACGCATCGTGGTCACAATTGTTTGGAGACACAACATAATTGAATGTTATACCCAGACAATGCAACACAACCACTACTCCTATAGTTCCAAGTTGACACTGCGAGATCCAAAAACCAAAGATAAGGAATCTATATATGGTTTTTGGATCCCATAGTGTTAACTTAGAACTACAGGAGTAGTGGTTGTGTTGCATTTTCTGGGTATAGCGTTCAATTATGTTGTGTCTCCAAACAATTGGGACCATGATGTCTACATTTATGTTTCTCAGCCGTTGTGATACCTACATTTATGTTTTGTAGCTATCGTATTTATTTGCATGTTCTTTGTGTTTGGCTTCTCTCCCTCACATCAAAAATAAGATTTTCCCACTCTGAATAGAGAATGTGCATGCAACACAAGCAAAATATGCACGGATAGCAAGTGGAGCTGAGAAGACCCAGCACGTTTACATTTTTTCTCCTTTGTTTCTTGTACACCATCTCTATCAGCAAGTTTCTTCATGGATGGCCTCCATTATCTTCCCCACTACAACTGTAACCACTATTCATTCTCCTATGGTCATTACTATCTTCTCTATTAATCAAACCTCCACTGCTATTTCTCTGATGAAAAATTCCAAATTCAATGTTTGGTATTCCTTCATCTCCCCTCAACTCCATCACTTATGTGTATGGCTTCTCTCCCTCACATGAAAAATAAGATTTTTCCCACTCTGAATTGAGAATGGGCGTGCAACACAAGCAGAATATGCACAAATAGTAGGTAGAGTTGCAAAAAAACAACACGTTTGCATTTTTTTAATAGTTCAAAATTACAATGTTCGCGATGGTCTATAACTTAAAATATGCAATTAAAGACCTCTATCAAAAATGCAACCCTGTTGTGTTTTTCAGCCCCACCTAATATCTTATATATATGAATTGAAATTGCATATTGAACTAGGCATCTCCTTCTGCATTGCCTGAAACCAAGAGACTGTCACAGTTAACATCTAAATGGCACATCTCATCATCACAACTAATCCACCTTAAACAATTGATTAACCATTCTAGACAAGATGATGATTTAAGTATTATGTTTTAGAAAAGAACCCACTGAACATTCTAATAGTAATTTCTCCGAAAATATGAAATCCACTAAAATTTATCGAAAACCCCTCCAACATTACAAAAGTGTATAAAAGGAAACTTAGTGTCTAAACATGGAACTAAGCTCAAACACATGTAAATAAACATCAGTCATTATCAAATAAACATCAATCATTATCAAATAAGTTGCATAAATGAGAATCATTTTTTTTTGGCTTTCTCTTTTTTTTCTGCTTCCTTATATTGTTGCAGAGGCGTATCCATGTCCAGAGCATCATTTATTGTCGGTTGTGCACATGATCTCACTGTCCTTTGCAAAGGCGGGTCCTCTGCAATAACAAATAAAAGGCTTCAATTAAAAATATATTATCATAATTGGGGTTAATTTAAAATATATTCATTATTGTTACAAGCTTTTCAATACATTAAAAAACATAAATGTGACACTCTTTACCTTGTCCAACCACATCATCTTGCCTGGCGGCTTGAACCTCAACACACTCATCGGGAACAACATCCTCTACATCCCCTGTAACTGCAATACAAATTTTTTTATTAATCCCAACACATTATAATTAAATTTTTATTACTACACCAAATTCAATTTAACATGTTTTCTTGTATTAAATACTCATTAATCAAAATTTGAATAGAAAATGTATACCTTGAGTACTACAATTCACATTAGAAGCGATGCCTCCATCATGCTTAGCCGGTGCAGTATCAATATCGGCAAGTTGCATTCCAATGTAAATAATTAGTGCATTTATCAACAATATATACATATAAAAGACAAATACTGAGAAATGTTAATCATTCAGTTTACTACATATAAATATATTCACTTTAAAGTTTTAAACAAATATATAATCAGTGTTTCCTTACTTAAAACAAATATATTCACTTTATGTTGGAACTTAACATCAAATACGATAATTGGTAAAGTTTTCAACTTGAAATAAAAATCAATTGGCTTATTTACCTGATCAATAGATCCAGCAGAAGAACTTTGTGCACTCATTGCTCGGTATCATTCAACCATGACTTTATAGTCTTGTTTGAAGCCTATTTTTTTGTCCTATTTTGTAATCAATTTTTTAAACTCCAAGGCCTACATCTTTTATTGGTATCATGAATTTTTATTGTAGTGAATTTCATCAAAACTAAATTGATTACAATTTAATTATAAATATTTGCATACGATTTTTCATTTACTAATACTTACAACTCATGCAGTAAGTTTTGAATATTCACCCAAGCCAAGCCTGTGTTGCCCGTGCTTTTGTTTTCTTGTTGTTATTGCCTTTGTTGTGTCAGGCAACCTATGTGATGTTTGAAGTATGTTAGATCACATAAGTACAAAGAGTAAATAGTACATAATTTCATTATTAACATTATCACATAACTTCTTTCCTCGGGTGATACTACTCATCCACTATGTCTTGCACTTCTCTAAAGTGCATCCTTTTTAAGATCCTCCCACTCATTAATAGGAATATAGGGAGGCCACTCATAATAAGGGTTGTGTTCTATTTGGCTCCTGTAGTTGTCCCTAATATACTTCAAAATAGTTCCCACTTTGTCAAGGAGTCTAAGTCTATGAAAGACTTCGGATCCAAAAAGTGTTGTCATAGAGTCAATGAGCTTATTCTTTAACTCTTTATCTTGTACTGACCACCTTTTAAGAAAAAAAACTATTAGATTCATAAATAAAGTGAAGCTACCTTTTAATATACTTGAAGAAAGGGATGAAATGAAATCTAATCTTGCAATAAAATCAAAATATGATACCATGTGCGTATGGTTGGCCCAAAAATTTGCAAACATTCATCATTAAGTTTTTCATAAAATAGATTATTCCCTGTAAGATAATTACGAGATTATTATAATTAGTTATTGCAAGGGACCACATAGGGGGTTAGTGCATTACATTATGAGTATTATATTCTATAGTAAAAGAAAGGATCAATCTTTAAAGTACCTGGAAGCTAGGCTACTCTCAAGGGAAGTCCATCTTTATTGCTCATGAGCAATTGATCACACTATATTGTTCTTGTACATTTAACATGAGTACATCCAAGAATTGCATCATCACCTCCTACATAAAATGAATCCAATATTACAAAATTCCCCCTAAGAAAGAATATATAGTTCAAGTGAAATAAACACATGATAAATAAGAGAAAAAAAAAGGAGTCTACTTACCAATAGTAGGTGTACTTGCCAACATTTTAGGTGGAACTACCTCTATGGATTTGATCCTCATACCAGGCGTCGTACTCAACATAGGTTCAATAGCAGGTGTTGAACAAAAATATTGTTAGAGCATAAAAAAATATGGATGACCATGGACAAGATGGAGGATAAAACATGTGATGTACCATCCGAAGTATTTGCATCTAAGGTAATTCCCTTTAATCTATTTAGCATCCCCTGTAAAGAGAACACATATATATATTTTAGTTAACGACATAAATAAAATAGTATACTATAAAAATCATTATTGAACTTTTGTTATAATCAAAAACTACATTAATACTTACTCTATAGTTATGAACATGGCTAATCAACATATCCGCTGCCCTCTGTATTTCAGGAGTGTGAGGTTGAATATTTTTCATTTGAGCTAACTCTTTTGATATTACATGAAGGACCCTTTCCAGTGCAACCACATGATCAACCTCTGATAAAAAATCAACATCAAATGGATCACGCTCATTCTGTGACTCCTCATGGACTACTTGTTCCTTTCCCTTTCTCTGATCAGCACTCGTTTGTGAGAACAATATTATTAGCCCTTTATTTAAAAGCAATCCAAAATAGTAGAACAAAAAATATGCATTAACATTTTTCTTGTATGTGCATTTGTTTAACAACAATGAGTTTTACCTGTCGGGAAGAAGAAGTCCCATGAGAACTATCACCATCGTGTGTATCCTATGGCTATTGATCCATACTATAGCTCTGTATTTCAAAAAAAATCATTTAGATATGTTAAAACATGTGTTCTTATTCTAAGTTACATTGAATAATAGACAATTATCAAAATGTGTACCACCTTGTCCATGATAGTGATGGGGCTTTTTGTATCTGTGTGATTCAAATTGTAATCGATAAGCAACTCCTCACCTCCATGTATTGATTTGATTGCACATACAAATACATGATTTCCCTCGCGCACCTCAAATATACAATTGGGTTGCTTCTTAGTTGATGCAGGTCGTGTACTGTTTATAAAACCTGCAATATTCCCTAATGCTTTTGGTCTTCTATCAACATATATAGCTACTTTTTTACTTTGTTCACTAACATTTTGTTGTATATAATTTTCCACGAGTGCATACCTACACATACTTTTTTTATATTTAACAATCTGCATCCAACTACTGTAATCATAACAAGGTCCGACATACTCCATCAATTCGACAACTTTATTGTAAGAGACCTTTATGACATCCATGGAAAATAGGCCCAAACCATGTAATGAAGATGGTGCTATGCGATATATCCTCTATTTAACACAAAAATTAGTGTTTATTAGAGGAAGTTCATCGGGGACCCATTGTTTCTCTAGATGTTTGTACCTAAACGGTAGCTCAAAGTTGCCTTTGCTCTCATCATCATAAGAACATGACCCCCCTTGAGAAAGGAAAAATTTCATGCATTTATTGAATTTCTTTCTAATCTTTTGACCTCGAGTCGATCTCATTGAATTATACGTACTAAATGTCTCACTTTCTTCTTCCATTCCTAGATTTTCCTTGCTCGAGGAAGATAATTCTAACAAATACCTTTTCGCTAGTACTTGCACCTCATGCAATGAGAAAGACAGGTGGCAATGAGAGATATTTTACATATGGTAAAAGAAATTAATCTCTATGGGGTGTATTGACTTGTATCTAACAATCCATGAGACTGTGTGGGATACCTGACATAAGATAATAGTTATATAATCAGACAAACATAGTTCACTCCATAGTTTTCATTATATCTTGTGAAGGACATTATTCATTGTTAAAATTATCTATTTATCCAATAATATTTTGAATATCTCAGCATTGCATATAACTAAACATCTCAGCATTGCATGGGACACCACTATTGTGGCATTTCGTCAAACAGTTCTCGTGCCTTGCCACTAATGTTTTTATTACATCTTGTGAAGGACTTTATACATTGTTAAAATTATCTATTTATACTTTCAGAATTAGCTCACTCCATTGCAGGGAACAAAGAGAATCCCTTGTGATTTAACATCATTGAGATGCCTCTTTTTATTAGCTTCATGTCACCTTCTCATAGCTTCTCATAGCTTCCTATGTGTTTCATCCTTCATTTATACACTTACTTCCTAAGGGGTATTCTTGAGTTCAAACACATTGAGCTACTACAACTGAATTATAAATCATCAATTCACTATAAAATTAATTCACTATAAATCAAGGGGCATTATAAATCATGAATTCGCTATAAAATTAATGTATTGCTCTAGATTTCATATGGACATTTTTTCAAATGGTTGGAATGTATGTTTATTCAAATGGAGTTATATCATTTGGAATGGATATATGATCAGTTGATATCCAATTCTATGTCAAGATTTACAGCATTAAATTGATCATAGTTAGAAGACTCAGACACAAGAAGAATATGAGTATAGCCAATTTTCAGAAGAATATGAATGAATGCAAACATACATAAGTGGATGAACATAAATAATGAAGGTACTTGATATTGTTAGAAGTAATGAAGTGTTGACCCTGGGTTCAATCTAGTATGCTCATGTATGATCCAGAAACTGCAAGAAAAAAAAGGATGGGGTTAGATGCAAAGGATCTAAGCAATGCCTGACATCCTATTATTGATCCCCATCTACAATTATGCATGTGCATAGTTAAGCCATACACTTCTAAAAGGAACTATGCTACAGAACATGTGCACTCAAGAACATGTATAGTGTATAGGCATTGGAATCCAAATGAAGCCCTACATTTATGTCTCTATGAACTGTTACCCTAATTTTCCTATGCATGCAAATTTGGCTAAATCTATCCCAATGTCTCTATTTTTATCTTGCCGAGCATCCCTAAAAATTTCATGGTTTTATGTCCAGTTTCCTGGCCTCTGCAATTTGTTTTATCCACTGGTCTGCAGGTCCCAAAATTTGAAAAAGTAGCCATTTGAGCAAAAAACCCTGCAAACCCTAGCTTTCATTCTATTTGGTCATTACTTTATTAGCCACTTAAAATCCTCAATACCCATGTGCGCTTTAATCCTATTGGCTGGCAGCAGGTTCTCTTATTTTTACGATGGTCATCTTTTCCTTTTGGCGATTCAGCGACCGCATTGATTCTCATAATCGCTAAATGTTTCACGGTTACCACATAATATCCTGTGACCTAGCGAATGCTATCCTTTCTTTAATCACGTGATTGCTAAGAAGTCCAGTGGTCTAAATATGTGAGGGTCCTAGGCAGGAAGATTTGACGGTCATCATAATTTTGTGAAGGGTCTGTCAGAGGCTTGTGATCTTGCAATAGCCATTGATCTTCCCTTTTACTCAGTACTTTAAACCTTGTGTGGGTCCACTGCTATGTGTACACAAACGGCGGCTTCTCATTGGTCCACATAATAATGATTTGGCATATGTCAATGGGGCCAGGGTTCTAGCATTGCAAAGGGTCTGACAGCTACAGAGGATCAACGGCTGGCGCATAATCTCAAGGGTTCTGTCAGAGCTATGAGATCATGCATCGGCCATTGATTTTGCTTTATTACCAGGGCTCTATTAGGTGGGTCTGTGCTAGGTCAGGGTGACATGCCATCTTTTTATTGGTCGAAGCAGAAAGACTTGTCAGTGGGTCCAGTGCCGCGTGTTGCTGATGTGCTTGAATATGATTGGTCCACATGGTGATGACTGGTGTTGCAGTGGGTCCATGTGTCAGAAGGGTCCCAGCTTAATAAGATCAACAGCTGGCACATGATCCGATGGAATCTTCAGGGGCTATCAGATCATGCACCTGCCATTGGATTCGAATCAAGCTCTGGGTGGGTCCAAAGTTCTTAAAAGGAAAATCGATGATCGGCATATCTTCTGAAGGGATCTGTCAGAGTTATAAGGTCATGCGACATCTGTTTGATGATATTCTTAGGGTCGTGGGTCCATGTTTGTTAGAGGTTCTGATTTGCTCACTTTCGATTGGCTGCTGACTTTCACGGTGGCTTTGACTTGTCAGAAGGGTTTTTGAAGTTGTTTTCTCAGCGTATCATGGTCATTCATCTACCGGGAAAGTTATGCATCGATGGTTGTGTTTTAATTTCTGACCTGCTAACCGTTAACATTTAAATTCAAATTTCCTGTGAAGGTTTTTCTCTTTTCGGCCATGCACGATGTCGGTTAGCTCAGGAATTAAATTTTTAGGGTGGTTATGGTTGAGAGGGTGATGGAGATGACTATTGGCCAGCATTGTAGGGTACTGTGCCACATTTTCATGCCAGAAGACACTAGACGGAGTTGGCGCCAGCTTTAAATAGTACTGTTCCCAGGGAAGAATGATCAGATTTAGAGCCTTCATGGCAAGGCCAAGTTGCAGGTGGGTAGTTGGGTCGAGGTTGATGTATTTGTAGGTGAGCTCAGTACCGGATGGATGCAGACAAGGAAGATTTGATATGATTGCCGGTGTTCTCAAATTTTTTGAGGATGGTAATCAGTGTACCTTTAGGGTTTGATATTGTTGTAAATCCCATGTGATCCTAGTTAGGTTAGTTTTTGACTCCTGCCTGCGTGCAATGAGAGGTATATAGTTCTTTTTTGGAGCCTTAGTGCTCAGAGGTTGGAATTGTAAAAAAGAAAGAATCTTTTCTCAGAAGGCTATCTGTGGTATTTATTCTACCCTCTGGTCTTCTACTCTTGTAATCTCCCATTGATGATTTAAACAACTCCAAGGTATTTGTGACATTTTCTTTGCCCCTATCCTTTCATTATTTGAAGTATCTCTTATTGAATTGAAGTTTATGCATGTTCAGTGACAATTTAGGGTTCCTGATCCCTCTTATTTTCTGTAATTATGTGTGTTGTTGTGTATGATTTGATGTGAATGCTCTCTTGGGTATACTTCAGCCCCCTGACTATCTTGTCTCATTCCTACACCTAGTTGCAAAGGTGAATGTCTGCTTACAAGTCATAGTTTGTGTCTTATGTTTAGACCCCTCTATGAAACACTTATGCAAGCCTATTTAAGAAGTTGTGATCTCCTAGACCTAAGTTCTTCATTGGCTTCATTCCTCTATGTTGCAATTCATACCCTAATTTTGGTGTATCACCTAGTAGGTAGTTTTCTTTCAAGCATTTTTACTTTCAAGTACTCCTTCTATCCCTTTCCCTCAAAGTTTACTTTTCCAGTCAAGAAGCTAATTAAGGTGATTATCCAAGAGGAACCAGCCTAGAACCTAGAGGTCTCATCTCAGTTAGCATAGGTCCCACAACCTGGAGATGATTCCCATGTTATACTAGGTTATCAAGACTATGAGAGTTTGAAACAAGGGTGAAAACTTAGTGTATAACATGAACACCTGGTGAATCACTGTTGTGGTTACATTTATGTCTCTATGAACACCTGGTGAATCACTATTGTGACTACATCATCCAAATAGTGCAACAACAACACCATATTTTTTGTTCCATCTGGTGTTGCTATGGCATCATTTCCAAATGATGCATCCACAATAGTAACCCACCATGCCCATCAACACAAGGCAGACATGATCAAGCATAAGAAATGGAGGGGGCATTATCAAGGTCAAATCAGAGGTCAAATTTCATTCCTTGAAATTTTATATTTGTACAGTTATAAAATTTCATGCCTTGAAATTTTATAACATAGTTCCTTAGCATTTGATCTTCATATTGCAACCATGACTTGAGGTAGGCATTCAAGCTTTGTCTTCTCATTAACTCAATTTCATTTGATGGCATTTATTTATTTAATCGCGACACCAGCTTGGTTATAAACAAAAAAAAAGTGTCATTTGTAATTTTTGTGAATTTGAAGAGTTGTCGCGAAGATGACACTGCACTTTTGTGTGGCGCGAAGAGGGAATTTGAGTTTGGCTTATCAGCTACAAGCTAGGGCATCATGCATTGTTTATGAGCTCATTGTTTGAGCACCTCATGTCCCTATTTGATTGGCCAGTGCTCTGTTTGTTATATTGAGTTTAAATCATATATTTAGTCTTAATAAATATCTTATAAAACAACATAAAACTAACTCAAAATACTTTGTCTTAATAAAAACTTAATAAAACAATATATTTAGTCTTAATAAAATCTTATAAAACAACATATATTGTGTAAAGTGTTTGATCTCTTTTTATTTGTTTTGTTGTTGATATTCACTATGTGGTACTCCCCGCTTATGATCATTTCATGAAGAAATGCCTTGATGGCTTGCAGGCTGCAAGCTAGGGCATCATACATTATTCATGAGTTCATTGTTTAATATTGGCATTGTTTACATCTTTTCATTTGGAATGCTTGAATACCCACAAGCTTTGAGAGCTAGGGCATCATTGCTATTACCTTCAAGGCATTGTGTGAAGTGTTTGATCTCTCTTTATTTGTTTTTCTATTGATATTCACTATGTGGTACTCCCCGTTTATGATCATTTCATGAGGAAATGTCTTAATGGTTTGTGGCTGCAAGCTAGGGCATCATGCATTTTTTATGAGCTCACTATTTAAGCACCGGCCAATCAAATAAGGACATGAAGTGCTCAAACAGTGAGCTCATAATGGCATAAACAATGCATGATTCCCTAGAAAAATAGCAAAATAAATAAAGAGAGATCAAACACTTCACACAATATATGTTGTTCTATAAGATTTTATTAAGACTAAATATATTGTTTTATTAAGATTTTATTAAAATAAAGTATTTTGGGTTAGTTTTATGTTGTTTTATAAGATTTTATTAAGACTAAATATATGATCATACATTAATACACTTACTATTTTGAATTTGAGCTCAGACATCATGTAATGTTATTGTTGTCATTCAATGCTTGTTGCTGTTGTGCACCATATATTGTTTAATACACTATTTATTTCATTGAGATCGTGAGCTTGGCAATTGTAATATATTTTCTGTTATTGGATCAATGCTACCATGTTGTTGAGGTTGTAGATGCATTGAATCACCACTGGCATTTTATTTTGATAGTAGCAATATAACAAACAGAGCACCGACCAATCAAATAGGGACATTAGTAAGAGATTTAATGCATTATTACTTCATCATGATGATAAAAATTTCATTGGCTCAAAGCACATAGAATGTGGGTAGATGCATTGAATCACCACTTCCATTCTATTTTGATAAAGATGAACTATGTTATAAAATTTCAAGGCATGAAATTTTATAACCGTACATATATTTTATGAGTATAAATGTACAACAAAAGAGCACCCACATGCCTTGGTTGTTATTGGTCTATGAAAGGTTTTGGTTTTCCTTTCCCAATTGAGATGTCATCCTAAGATTCAAAAGGACTACAGTATTGGTGTGGGCACCTAAGTAGGGTTGTTTGGTACCTAGTGTTCCTAAATTTTGGCTTGTAGTGGCCTTAGCCAAGCCACTAGGTTAGGGAGAAGCCTATTTGGTCTCTAGGTGTGCTAGCTAATGTTTGTTTTTCTTTGTTCTTTTGAGTCCTTGGTGTGTCTTTTGGAGCCTAGTTGCAGTAGTCTTAGCCAACTTTACTAGGTTGTCTGTCATAGGACAGTGTTCTAAAGTTGAACAAATGGCCTCTTTAATGTTTTAGAGGTTTGAAAATGGCCTTTATGACCCTTACTCAATCAAGGATTGAGTTCTTTTGAGGTGTGTGTAGGTGGTTTTTCTATCCACCAAAAGTTGCTTGACAACTTTGAAAGTTGTCATGACAATTTTTCTTGCAAAAGCATTTAATTGGCTCAAGAGATAGCCAGCCCGGTCCATGGGCCCTAACACTGATGAGAGAGCTATTTAAGCTTTGAAAAGCATAATTCTAGGTGTAGGGAAGAGTGCAGTATGGAGAGAAAACTTTTGGTTGCAGTTAGACTATGTAACTAGTTTTCCTTTAACAAAGATATACATTTTTGTGTTGACAGAGATAAGAAATGGATTGAATATCTGACTGTAATGTTTTCATGTGATGATTGTTAATGTTTTTGAATTCCTAGGATAGTTATTTAGCATTTCATTTCAGTTTTGAGTTAGTCTTCATAGTTTTCTTTATATTGGCCTATCTCAGGTTACTACTGACAGAGCTTTGAATAATGGAGTGCTAGAGCACTCTCCCACCATAAAATCTATACAGGTCTATGGGATTTGTGTCTAGACTCCCTGTAATATATGTTGTACAAAGGAGGGGCCCTAGAAATTTTAGGATGTATCTATAAACTGATGCCCTAGGAAAGCTATCAGTGTTTGGTTAGGGGTCAGTGTGTTGTTGTAGAGCAGATGGAGTGATTGAGGGCACTCAAAGCCTAGTTCAAATGATGTGGAGGGGAGGTCAAATGCATGATCAAGCATCTCCAATGCAGAGAGAGCTCATTGGATTATGGATACAAGGGAAAATACTAAACACTCACTGTTACAGATAGTGAGTTACCAAACCCTCATTTATAGCCCCATTTTCAGCATGCCTTGTACGGACACTATGGAAAAAGGAGACCAACAAAATCTTAAAGCCCTCCCAAAAAGGTATTCAAATACATAATTAGTTGGATGCTTTTCTTAGAGAAGTTTGGAGTTATTAGCAAAAAAAGGTCAATTAGGCCTACTAAACCTAGTAGCCTTTTTAGGTGAGACAGCAGACAAAACTTTTTAGAAGGGATGAAAAGGTTCCTAGAACAGTGAATTTTATCATATTCTTGGTGTCATAGACTGAATGGAGAAAGGAGGAGTTTGAAACTTCTTAGAAGGGGACTAGGATAGCACCCTTAAGGCTAGGAGATTAGCCTCTTTGATTCTAGGAGGGCCTAGGATAAAGTTATAGAAAGGTCTATGTAACATCAAGTACCCTAGTTTGCATTATTAGATGATCTTGTTAAATTTGTGTTCATTTCATACAAAGATACATGTAAAGGAAAATAAAATTTGCATTTAAAGATTGCATTTATATATATGAAAAATAACTTGTATATACTATACAAGGAAAATAACTTTCAGAAGAAAATGCAAGAGTACAGGCATACGTAAGAGGATGAGCATAAATAATAAGGGTGCCAGACAATGCTTGAAGTGATGAATTTTTGACCCGAGTATGAATCTAGTGTGCCCCTTTGTGATCCAGAACCTACAAAGAAAAGAGAGATGGGGGTTAGATAAAAAAATATCTAAGCAATGAATGGCATCCTATTACTGATCCTCATCTACAATTATGCATGTGCATAGTCAAGTCATAGACTTCTGAAAGAAAAACCATGCTCCAGGACATGTGCACTCAGAAGAATGTTGCAAAGAGTAAATTGTTGCATTTATGTCTGCATGAACACCTGGTGAGTCACTATTGTGATTTTAAGTAAAGACCATAACATCACAACATGGTTGGCAGCCCCAAGGAGGCCCCATTGCATGCAGTGAGTAAACTACATCAAAATAAAAAGGTACACAAATCTACATCATCTATACTGATGTCCCTATTTGATTGGATGGTGCTCTATTTATTATATTGTTGCTATCAAAATAGAATGACAATGGTGATTCAATGTATCTATAGCCTCAACAACATGGCGACATCGATCCACTAATAGAAAATAGATTACAAATGCCAAACTAACAGTCTCAATGAAATAAACAGTGTATAAAACAATATATGGTGCACAACAACAACAAGCATGCAATGACAACAATAACATTGCATGATTGCCAAGCTCAAATTCAAAATAGTAAGTGTATTAATGTATGATCTAATAGCAGCAACCTCATTGATCATTACATTTCACTCCTCCATCATTATAGAAGAGATAACTACCTACAACTATATTTCATAATTCCTCCTTTGAAGTATACATACATACATATATATATATATATATATATATAGAGAGAGAGAGAGAGAGATCTATATATCAAGTATAATTATGAGTTTACATCATATATTTAGTCTTAATAAAAATCTTATAAAACAACATAAAACTAACCCAAAATACTTTGTCTTAATAAAACAATATATTTAGTCTTAATAAAATCTTATAGAACAACATATATTGTGTGAACTGTTTGATCTCTCTTTATTTGTTTTGCTAGGGCATCATGCATTGTTTATGTCATTATGAGCTCACTGTTTGAGCACCTCATGTCCCTATTTGACTGGTTAGTGCTCAAACAATGAGCTCATAAACAATGCATGATGCCCTAGTTTCCAGCCTGCGAACCATCAAGACATTTCCTCATGAAATGATCATAAACGAGGAGTACCACATAATGAATATCAACATAAAAACAAATAAAGAGAGATCAAACACTTCACACAATGCCTTGAAGGTAATAGCAAAGATGCCTTAGCTCTCAAAGCTCGCGGGTCATCAAGCATTCCAAATGAAAAGATGTAAACAATGTCAATATTAAACAGTGAGCTCATGAACAATGTATGATGCCCTAGCTTGCAGCCCGTGAGCCATCAAGACATTTCCTCATGAAATGATCATAAATGGGGAGTACCACATAGCTAGTGAATATCAATAGCAAAACAAATAAAGAGAGATCAAACACTTCACACTATATGTTGTTTTATAAGATTTTATTGAGACTAAATATATTGTTTTATTAAGATTTTATTAAGACAAAGTATTTTGGGTTAGTTTTATGTTGTTTTATAAGATATTTATTATGATTAAATATATGATGTAAACTCAATATAACAAACAAAGCATGAACCAATCAAATAGGGACATGAGTTGCTCAAACAGTGAGCTCATAAACAATGCATGATGCCCTAGCTTGCAGCCCGCGAGTAATCAAGACATTTTCTCATGAAATGATCATAAACAGGGAGTACCACATAGTGAATATCAATAGCAAAACAAATAAAGAGAGATCAAACACTTCACACTTCATAGTAGCCATACATTTCTAAAACAAACTATACTATAGAACATGGGTGTGTGTTAATGTGATTCAAAAGCTATTATGGAAGATTGTTTTATTATTGAGATAAGGATATCTTAATTCTACAAGAATAAATGTTTTGAGAAATATTTGAATTTAATTTTGACAATAACATGGGGAGTGGATATATTTCAAGCTTCAACGAGACTTCATACCACACACTATTTGCAGATTACATTCAATGCATTATTTATGCTTGTATTGGTGGGAAAACTCTTGAAAATGTGCAAAAGAGATTGCATTCAACCATGTTGTTTACATGACACATGTAGTTTACCTCCAGTCTAAATTAGCATTGTGTACAAATCTGCGAACGGTGTGTGGTACGAAGCTTTGCTCAAGCTTGAAAATGATAAGCATTATGATGTTGAGGTATGGTGTGGTAAGCACAAGTATAGTTTCTCATAAGATGCTATTGGTATAGTTTTTTTTTTTTCAATAGTTGCAGAATCTAGCTTCTCCTATACTTACACGTATGTATACATTTTGGGCTTGGTTTTAATGTCATGTAAATTTGAGTGAAATGGTAATAATATTTAAGAGCAACAAGTATGCATATAAATTATATAACAAGAGTGATATATTTTAATGGAAACACTTAATGAGAAGGATGCCTATATAACAAGAGGAGTGATATATTTTAATGGCAGTGGACATAGAAATTGCAATGAAACTCTGTAATTTATTATTGTAAGTGGACATAAAAATTGCAGTGTAAGTAGTAGGATGATTGCAAGTGGACATAGAAATTGCAGTGAAAATCTGTAATTTATTATGGCTCAATGTTGTATATCCATAGTTAATGTCTATTTAAACTTTAGGATTATATTTATATGATGGCTTAAGTAAATTGTTCTTACCTTGAGACTAGTACATCATGGGATTAGAGGATGGCTGTTATAATAGTAACTGTGTGGTTGTGGGATACTTTTATATTTTGTATTAAATGATGATAGATACATATGGGTTTCTTCCTTTTGCAATAGTTTATATTCTGATACTTATATCTTGAATTGTCATGAAATGACCAATGAGTGATAATTTTAAAAGTGTATCATAATTAAAGGCATGTGAATTCATATTGTACTTAATTTGAATATCATTGTGTAATGTTTTTACTTACGATATTAATCTTAATATATCCCTATGAAGATATCCCTGTTTTATTATTGATGTCCCTATTTACATCTTTTCATCAAATGACCCAAAAACATCAAGAATGGTCCTATATGGTCACTAATAGCCAACTTTCAGAAGAATATGAATGAATGCAAACATACATAAGTGGATGAACATAAATAATGAAGGTACCAGACATTGCCTGAAGTAATGAAATGTTGACCTGGGGTTCAATCCAGTATGCTCTTGTATGATCCAAAACCTATAAGGAAGGAAAAGATGGGGTTAGATCCAAAGGATCTAAGCAATGCTTGACACTATATTACTGATCCTCATCTACAATTATGCATGTGCATAGTCAAGCCATACACAGACTCAACAACATGGTAGCATTGATCCAATAATAGAAAATACATTACAAATGTCAAGCTCACGGTCTCAATGAAATAAATAGTGTATAAAACAATATATGGTGCACAACAACAACAAGCATGCAATGATAGCAATAACATTGCATGATGCCCGAGCTCAAATTAAAAACAATAAGTGTATTAATATATGTTTGCATAATGTCAGATATTAAACAGTGAGCTCAAGAAAAATGTCAGTATTAAACAGTGAGCTCATGAACAATGTATGATGCCCTAGCTTACAGCCCACGAGCCATCAAGACATTTCCTCATGAAATGATCATAAAAGGGGAGTACCACATAGTGAATATCAATAGAAAAATAAATAAAGAGAGATCAAACACTTCACACAATGCCTTGAAGGTAATAGAAACGATGCCCTAGCTCTCAAAGCTCGCATGTCATCAAGCATTCTAAATGAAAATATGTAAACAATGTCAATATTAAATAATGAGCTCATGAACAATGTATGATGCCCTAGCTTGCAGCCCGTGAGCCATCAAGACATTTCCTCATGAAATGATCATAAACGGGGAGTACCACATAGTGAATATCAACAGCAAAACAAATAAAGAGAGATCAAACACTTCACACAATTCCTTGAAGGTAATAGAAGCGATGCCCTAGATCTCAAAGCTCGTGGGTCATCAGGCATTCCAAATGATAAGATGTAAACAATGCAAGTATTAAATAGTGAGCTCATAAACAATGTATGATGCCCTAACTTGCAGCCCGCGAGCCATCAAGACATTTCCTTGTGAAATGATCACAAACAAGGAGTACCACATAGTGAATATCAATAGCAAAACAAATAAAGAGAGATCAAACACTTCACACAATGCCTTGAAGATAATAGAAATGATGCCCTAGCTCTCAAAGCTCATGGGTCATCAACCATTCCAAATGCTAATTAAGATGTAAACAATGCCACTATTAACAATGCTAAGATGTAAACAATGCCAAGTTAAAATTGAGTTAATGAGAAGAAAAAGCTCGAATGCCTACCTCAAGTGCCAGTGCCCTCTTCCCAAATGGTGTCGGCCTCTTCACGCACACCAAACTTGGATGCCCTCTTAGCGCCATGCAGAAATGCAGTGTCGTCTTCGCAGCAACTCTTCGAATTCACAAATTACAAATGACACTTCCTTTTTCTTTTTTTTTTTGTTTATAACCAAATGGTTGTCGCAATTACAAAAATAGCATCACTACTATGACACCGTCGAGGGCACTTGCAAAAAAAAACATAAAAAATATACACAAATTGTAGTGGCGTTGAAATTCAACCCCAAATGTTGTAGTGTGTCTTATGATCCTTGTTAGAAGATTGGCAACCCTATTAGGAGTTATTCTTTATAATGCTTTAGTACAGTGCCCTAGTCAAAGGTTGGACCCTGTTAGGAGTCTTTTACAATAACCCTATTAGGGGTGGGGACACACTGTCCTAGAGCTCACTTCTCAATTGGTGAAGGCTACAACCTTCTGATCTCAGATACACACTATATCTATTAGATGAACTAGTGTTGTGACACTGCTTGTCTGATCAGTTCCTCTTGTGCACTGATGCTTTAGCCCCTTGTAAAGCTCTATCTCTTTCTACCTTCACTTTGCATGTCTTTTCTCTTCGTATCTTATCTCCTAACCATTTACATGCTTAGTTACAAAGGCATGTCTTATGTTTATATGCACTAACAAAACAATTAACTGGGCCAGCCTATAACCGATTACATATAATGCTTGTAAGTGAATTGGCTCAAGTGTGTTTACAATCAAAGATGTTTACATGTCTACAACCTAATTACAATAGGCGCATAGCCTTTACAAAACATTATTATAACCACTAATCAAATTACTAATAGTCAGGTGCATACTCTATTTTGTTCTAGTGTTCACTGTTTGTACCACTTCAATTGTCTATATCTTCGTCATACTATCTCATCTGATCATGTGCTCTTAGACTTAGCATGAATACTCGCCATCTTAACTTCAAGGGTGCATACCATAACTTGATCATACACATGTGCACTGATGCCCTGATCTACTAGTGCTCTACTAACTGTCCAGTCTTCTATACTTAGCCATATTTTGACCTTATGATAATGTGGGCTAACTCCAAAACTATATATATATATATATATATATATATATATATATATATATATATATATATATATATATATATATATATATATATATATATATATATATATATATATTGCAATTTCAAAATGGTGCTTTTCTTTTGTCTCAATTTGTGGTACCTAACTTTTTTTTTGCACCTACAACTAGATGTTAAGCCCCACTCTAGTAATCAGTCTTAGTTTTGATCAACTCTAGATAAATTGACTATCTAAAATAGTGAATACATTCTAGAGAAAATATGTTATTTAAAAATAATATTAATGCATACCAAGGAAGAAGGGACCAAAAGATGATCAATCCCACCTCATAGCAAAAGTAAACATAGGAAAGAAACTATGGGGAAAAGGAGAGAAGAATGCAAGATCCAATATATTAACTGAGATCAAACTATTGGCGATTTTCCTTCATACATGTCGGGCTATAAGGCCTACCTTGTTGTAGCCTTACAATATAGTACACTCATCCTTCTTATGCATCACATATCTAAAATATATATCTATTACTCCTTTCCTTATATAATTACATCAAGTTACAATATATAGTCATCGCGACACACAGGTCATCCATAAGAAAGATTACATTTTCCAAGAATAGGAAAATGTGTTACACAAAATAGGGAAAGTCCTAAATCATAATATATCAATCCATAAATCATGCAAAGCCTTGCAATCCTAGATTTGGGTCCACACATGATCCAAGAACATATAAAGATATGTCACCAATCATTGTAGGTCGTCGATTACCACTGCACGATCGAAATTCCACCAACGGTCGGGAACAAACTACCTAAGAATGGATGAATCATAACTCGAGTAACATAGATCTAAATGAAGTGAAATCATGGAAAAGTGATCAATATTAGGTCCTAAATAATATTTTATGACCTCACACACCTAAACAAACACATGATGATCTGCCAACATGGTCTCATAGATATAAAAACAAAAAAGGAAAGAACAAAATTATTTTTGGTTGATGCAAGATTACCATGAATGCAAGATGTTCTTGCATCAGATACCCAAAATTATTAAGAAATGTTTCTCCTACATGAGAGCTTCTCACAACCCGAGAAGAATCAAATGATCCAACATAGACTAAGAAATCCAAGTATAGTCTTCAATGGGTCTATTTTTCCACTTAACTAAGTAATCCAAATATTCCTTTTCTCTAGTGCTCCTTCCAATTCTTCTATCCAATATATTTTGAACCTCATCCATCTACTTCTTAGGATAATCATGTGTTAAATCTAAATCATCTTCAAGCTCATAATACTCATACAAATTTGCAATGTTGAATATAGGTGGTATATCCATGTCATCAGGTAACTCAACTTCAAAAGTATTACCACTGTCAAATTTCATCAGTATTTTACAAGGTCCAAATTTCTTCATCTTCAGCTTGCTATTGGTTCCAACAGGAAATCTTCCCATCTTCAAATAAATCATGACTTCATCTCCAACAAAAAATCCTTATGTCTTCTAGTTCTATCAGTTGTATCCTTGTATTGTTTATTATTACGGTCCAAGTTAAACTTCACTTCATCATGCAAATTCTTCATGAATTCAGTATAACCCTCTTCTTCAAAAATTATTTTCTCCACTAAACCAAGATCCTTAAATTCTAGAACTCCTGTAGGATGCATGTCAGTAACAACTTCAAATGGTGTCTTTCTTGTACTTCAATTTACTCAATTTTTATATGCAAATTCTTCTTATGCCAAAACCAAATACCAATTACCTAGTTTATCTCCAACTAGACATCTCAACAAATTACTCAAGCTCCTATTCACAACTCATTTTCATCCATCGGTTTGTGGATAAAATATAGAACTAAACTTCAAATCAGTATTCATCTTCTTCCAAAGTGTTTTCCAAAAATAACCCACAAACTTACTATCTCTGTTTGAAATAATACTCCTTGGTAACTTATGTAATCTCAAAATCTCCTTAAAAAATAGATCATCAACATGTACAACATTTGATGTCTTCCTACAAGGTATGAAATGTGATATCTTAGAAAATCTCTCCACCAAAATAAAGATAAAATCATTACCCATTTGTTTCTTCGATAAACCAAGAAAAAAACCCATGATAATGCCTTCCCAAGGTCTACTAGGAATAGGTAACAGTGTATACAATCCTAGATTCTGACTAACTCTTTAGCAAATTGACAAACTCTACAACTCCTGTAAAACTTCTGAACATCCTTATGAATTTGAGGCCAAAAGTATTTTGTATTAACCAAACTCGTTGTCTTATCAATAAAAAAGTATCTTGCAAGTCCTGCACTATATTTCTCCTTGATTACATTATCCCTCATTGATCCTCTTGGTATACACAATTAAATTCCTTTGAACAACATATCTTCTTGAATTAAATAATATATCCATTTTCTCTAGTTATATGTCACCGATTCCTTACAATCCTTCCAAGGTTTTGCAAAATCAGAATCAGTCTCATATAAGTTCTTCAAATCATAAAATCCAAGTACTTGTGCTCTCATCTTAGTAAGAAAACTCCTCCTACTCAATGCAACAACAACTCTATTTGACTGCCCACTTCTATTTTTCAACACAAATGTAAAATTCTACAAGTATTCAACCCATTTTATGTGCCTATGATTTAACAATAGCATAGAATTTTTAATCATAAATTGAATATTTCCTCTTAGCATCATTCAAATTCTCACTATAAAAAGAAATAGGTTTACCTTATCATCTCAATACTTCTCCAATTTCACTTCCACTTGCATCATAATCAACTTTAAATACCTTGGTGAAATCAGGTAAAGCCAATACTGGTAATTCAGCTACCTTTTGCTTCAATGTTTCAAAACTGCTATCAGCTTCATGTGTCCACTTGAAATATTTCTTATCTCCTCTCATTGTCTTTGTCATAGGATTACAAACTAAACTGAGATTCCTAATGAACTTACGGTAGAAACTAGCCAAACTATGAAAATATCTAACCTCTCAAACACTTTTAGGCATAGGCCAATCCAATATTGCTTGAACTTTCTCAAGATCCATCTTCAAACCTTCAACTGAAATCACAAAACCCAAATACACTATCTCTTCCTTCATGAAACAATATTTCTTTAGGTTAATCAATAGCTTCTCATTCAACCTTTGTAACACTTGTCTTAGATGCATCAAATGATCTTCTTTACTCTTACTACATATCAAAATGTCATCTAGAATAATAATTACAAATATACTAAAGAATTTCCTCAATACTTCATTCATTAACTTCATAAAAGTACTACGTGCATTAGTTTTAAAAACAAAAAGGCATAACCAACCACTCATACAAATCTTCATTTTCCTTGAAAGCATTTTTCCATTCATCTCCTTCTCTAATTTTGATCTGATGATAACCACTTTTTAAATTAAAATCTCGGTAAAGTACTTTTCTCCACTCCAACAATCCATTTTATCATCCATCCTTGGTAAAGTAAACTGGAGCTTTACTATGATTTTTTTTATAGCTCTAGAATCAGTACACATTTTCCATTCTCCATTCTTCTTAGGTGCTAACACAGCTAGTATGGCATAGGGACTCAAACTTTGTCTTATCAAACCCTTCTGCAATAATTCTTGGACTTGTCTATTCAATTCTTCAAGCTTTATCAATTTCAACCAGTGTGGTGACTTATCTGACAAACTATCTCGCAGTATCAAATCTATGTAATGACTAATACTTAGATTTAACATGAGGTAATCCATCAGGTACATTATCTGAAATGATATCTTGAAATTTTATCAATAATTCTCTGATTTTGAGTGGTTGTTCATTCTTTGTCCTCTTATCAAACTTTCTAGTTATCAAGGCATAACACATAGTATCCTTCTTCAAATCCTTTGTGAACTATTTTCCCTCAACTAAACAAATTCTAACAGTAGTGTAGTTTTTATTCCTAAATTCTTCTATCAAAGGTAACAATACTTGTCTCATTCCATTAGCCACAATAGTATACCTATTCAATCTACCATCATGTAAATCTTTTCTATCATATTGTGATGATCTACCTAGCAAGATGTGACAACAGTCCATCGACATAATATTACAAAGAACTTCATCATGATAAGATCCAATCTTAAGTTTCACAAGACATTGTTCACTTACCAATAACTTATATTGTGTCCTTAATCCAAGCAATCTAGTAAGGTTTAGGCTATTTCATCCTCAATAAATACAATTTGGTAACTAACACTGAAGCCAAATTATATGATCTTCCACTTTTAATGATCACCTTGCAACATTTACCAACAACCTTACGCTTGGTTTTGAATAAACTTTTCCTCATCATAGGGTCTTCATCGATTTCTTCATTCCATAAAGCTCTCCTAATCATCAGGTTTTCTCCATCCTCTGGTATATTCATAGAATCAGATGAATCTTCTTAAACACAAGTACATTCCTACTAATACTACTACCTATTTTCTTTCTTGAATTCTCATTAGTACACTCAGATCCCCTATGTCCTTCCCCATATTTGAAACAAGTTCCCTTAAATCAATCTCTATCTTTTCTCTTGTAATTATTATTACTCCTTGAGTAACTTCCTCTACCTTTGTATGAATTCTCTTCATTCCATTCTAATTTGTCTTTTTTTTTATTTGTCTTGGCTTGATCAGAATGAAACCTTCCACCATTACCATATGATCTGCCTCTTCCTCTAGGAAATATTCCACCTCTTCCTATTTGTCTATGTTCATGTCTCTTGTTCAACTTCTCTTCTACCTTCTATGCAAATTGATATGATTCTTCAATGCTATCCATTTTGACCAGACTAATTTAATCTTGAATAGATGTCCTAAACCCATTCAGGTACCTAAAAATCCTTTCAACTTCATCATCCATATGTATAGATCTGATATCCAATCAGTAGAATTCTTTAGTATATAATCCTTCATAGTAATGTCCCTTTGCTTCAAGTTATGCAACTTTCTCAGCAAGCTAACTTGATAATCACTTGGTAAGAATTTACCTTTCAACTTGTTCACCATCTTAACCAGTTTTGATCTTTTTCTTTCCTCTATTTTGTCTATTGAAGTTTGTAGATGTTCCCATCATAAAGATGCATGTCCTCTCAATTTTGTGCTTGCAATAGTCACCTTCTTATCTACAGGATACTTTCATTCTCAGAGTATTTCTCCATCTTAGAGATCCAGCCCAACAATTCATTAGAATCAAGCTTACCATCATAATAAAGAAGATTGAAATGTGGTTTTGCATTCACTCTTGTCAAACCTCTCAAGAATCTCTCATCGCCTTGTTCAAGATCAGGAACTTTCTCACCAACTTTCTCGGCTTCATCTTCACTAACATCCTCAATAGGTCATCATCTTCTTTGGGTTGTCTCCACAGCGTCAAGTCTAGCTGCAATCTATCTTAATAAATCCATCACAATAGGATCAACATCTCTCCTTCTATGAACCAACTTGTAACCCTCTACAAGTGTAGGTCAAATTCACAAGTTTTCTCTCCTATAACCAAATTCCCTTAGGGTTTCACAACAATATTAGATTCAACACCAATTCCAAAAAGAATACAACCTAGCTCTAATACCACTTGACGTAGACCAAGGAAGCAAGGACCAAAAGATGATCAATCCCACCTTAGAGAAAGAGTAAACGTATGAAAGAAACAACAAGGAAAAGGAGAGAAGAATGCAAGATCCAATATATTAACTGAGATCAAACTATTGGCAATTTACCTTCATACATGTCAAGCTATAAGGCCTACCAGATTGCAGTCTTATAATATAGCACAATCAACCTTCTGATGCATCACAGATCTAGAATCATATATCTATTAAGTTCGCTACCTTACAAAATTACATCAAGTTACAATATATAGTCATCACAACACATAGGTCAACCCTAAGAAATATTACATTTTCCAAGAATAGGAAAATGTGTAACAACAAACAAGGCAAGTCCTAAGTCATAAGAACTCGAGACAAGTGTAGGTAAAATTCACAAGTCTACTCCCCTATAACCAAATTCACTTAGGGTTTCACAACAAGATCAAATTCAACACCAATTCCAAAAAGAATACAACCTAGCTCTAATACCACTTGACGCAGACCAAGGAAGCAAGGACCAAAAGATGATTAATCCCACCTCATAGCAACAGTAAATGCATGAATGAAACAACAAGGAAAAGGAGAGAAGAATGCAAGATCCAATATATTAACTGAGATCAAACTATTGGCAATTTACCTTCATACATGTCAAGGTATAAGGCCTACCAGATTGCAATCTTATAATATAGCACAATCAACCTTCTGATGCATCACAAATCTAGAATCATATATCTATTAAGTTCGTTGCCTTACAAAATTACATCAAGTTACAATATATAGTCATCACAACACATAGGTCAACCCTAAGAAATATTAAATTTTCCAAGAATAGGAAAACATGTTACAAAAAACAAGGCAAGTCCTAAGTCCTAAGTCATAAAACCATAGAAAAATGTGTCACCAATCACTATAAGTCATTGATTGTCACCGCATGATCAAGATTCCACCAAGGGTTAGGAAAAAGCAATGAACAAGCTACCTGAGAATAGATAAATCACAACTCGGGCAACATAAATCTAAATGAAGTGCAATCATGGGAAAGTGATCAACATTAGGTCCTGGATAAGATGTTACAACCAAAAAAGCTAATATGAAGACATGATGAACCACCAACGCGAGCTCACAAACAAGAAAACAAGAATAGAAAGAACAAAACTATTTTTGGTTGATGCAAAATTGTCATGAACCCAAGATGCTCCTACATCAAATATAAAGACATGAATGGGAATATTTTTATTGCACATCTTGTTGAGGTGAACTAACTATTATAAGAAACCAAGGTGGGTAGCTGGTTGGTTATAGAGGCCTCAATTTTTTTCCCATGTCTCATAATTCCTCTAAGCTACATTGCACCTAGGTAGTCTTTAAGAGTCCAAAGACAAATGTTGCCAACATTTTACATGTCTATTATATCAATCTATGGTACCTCACAATGTCTTGTTTGCACTTACAAGTGGATATCAAGTCCACCTATTAACACAATGCCATACATCAAATAAAATCAAGGCAACAATAACTGTGAAAATTTTATTATGTTTTGACAAAGAGAAAAATGCAAACATGCATTCTAATGCAATTACAAAGCTCTAAGTTGCAAATACAGATAAGAAATCAGACATGCAAGTCTAAGAATGACAATAATAGCCACCCCCCGATACACAACTCCAATTTGCATCAAAAGTAAAATAATATCTCTTCATATCAATAATGAGTACCTTTCTGTTGTGATTTTTATTTAATTTTATCCTTTTCCAACAAACTACCTTCTAATTTTTTGTTTTCTTTTGTGACAACTCTTATATAATATTTGATGAAAGGTAGGAATTCAAGTATATTATCACAACTAACAAAAAATTTAAATTGTTAAAGAAAAAAGTAACTAAGAAACTTGTCTTACATTCATCATCATGAATATATGTGAATGACTTCACAAGAAAACAACATATTATTGATTCTTCTTTAAGCTTTTTGACCTACATGTTCTTTTCACATTCAGAGTGCTAAATATGCACTATATAATTCTTCTAATGTTAAGAATAATTATTTAAATACACCACCCTCATGAATAGTTCAACATATTTTACATTCTACTCAGTTCATAACAATTGGTTAAAAATACAACAAAGGCTTATATTTAGATTATTGAAATTAAAAAAAAAATTGTAAGGGAAACTCATCCATATCAAATATTTATTAATTGATCAAATTTAAAAAATAAAAGAAAAATAAATTTTGAGAACAAATAACATTATTTCTCAGCTTTCATATAAAATGAGCTATTTTATATATTATAATATTATTTCCAATCAATTTTAGTCAATAATTTTAATAAGAAAGGAAATGAGTTTTTATAGTCTACAATACTCCAGTTATCTATTTTTAGGTCTACATATTATTACAGTAAATATAGAACTACCTCATATATAACTGTACAACAAATTAAATTAAATTAAAAAATAAATCAGATCTAAATAATTGGTAAAGGAAAATGGCAGAAACCTTTTTAAACAAAAAAAAATTTCAAGCAACTTATTCCTACTCATAAAATATGAATCAATGAATTTGACTCAAAAACTACACAATTATATCTTATAATATCAAAATTTATTCCAATTCAACTACCCAGTATCACAACAAACAATATGATAGCAGGGTTCCGGATGTATATCAACTGTTGGATCCAATAAACAATATTATCCTCAAGAGGAAATCTAATGGCTCATTAGCGGGCATGCAAACCCTTAGTTCCAGGTAAGAGAATAAGCCTTTCATGTGAATCTGAAATTTCTCTTACAATTGATCCTTTAGCCACCAGGACCAGCTGGCATCTGATAAGCTCTGCAGATGCTCTAAGAACATTTTCTCGGCCCAGATATGAACTGGGTATTAGGCAGTCCTTATCGTCTCCAAATAGGAATTAGAAGCATTGCCTGGTTATTGGGAATGATATAATTTTATACATTATGTATACATCAATAGTGAACAATAAATTCAACTATCCTCTCCTTATTTCATAGCTCATTGTTTCTAACTGTTTTTCTGTCCCTTTCAAGCTGAACTCATCGACCAGAATGAAAGGTATAAAATTCAAACAGACACACATTAGGTAGGAGGACCATTCTGATGGAAAGAGGAATCAGTATTGCAAGAATCAAATAAAAAGGTAACGAATTCAGAATTTACGAGGTAAATTTCTCAAGCACATCACATAAGCTACTACAGTTTAGCTGAACCCAAAAATCGGTAATCTTAAAGTAAGAATGGGTCATTAGCAAAATAACACGAATCGCTGAAGTTTATTCTTTTATGCTTACTTCTTCCGACTGTACATTGAAGAAACAATTTTGCAAATACCCAATCCACACAACACATTTCCATCCTTTTGGTTCGTAAGGTCTTTGCGTTCCATCAAAATCCTTTCTTTTTCATTAGTTGCTTCTTCTTTTAATCTCAAGGCCTCAGCTAGTTGTCTGGCAATCTTTTCTTTTTCTTTGCAGACTGCTTCTTTTTGATAGATTGCATCATCTCTTTGTCTCTCTTGTTGATTCATTTTCTTGAGTTGAACTTCATTGTTGTTAAGTGACCCCTCTATATTTGCTTTTGCAGATTCAGCATCTTTCCTGGCTTTCCTTTCAATCGCAAGCTCCAAAATAGTCACTTCTTTTTGCTTATCTGCGTCTTCTTTCAATCTCAAAGCTTCAGCCAATTGTCTGGCAATATTTGTCTTTTCCCGACAAGCTTCATCTCTTTGCGTTCTGAGTTCATCGTTTACTTTCAAGGTTTCAATTGAGGCTGTCCTCAAGTGATTTAATAAAGATTCCAACTCCACTTTTGCAATTTCCGCTGCCTTTCTGTTTTGCCTTTCGGTTTCAAGCTCCAAGATAACCGCTGTAAGGCTCTCTGGATGACCTTGCGAAGAAGTCGACGTACTTGGTGTGGTCGAGGATTCCCTAGCCTCAGAATGCCTTTAGTAGTCATTAATAACGACGATTCAAAAACGAGAAATTCAGGGTGGAAGGAAAAATTCATTAGTGCAAGCCTACATACAAAAAGAACTAATAGTGACCTAAACAAGGTAATAATTTTACCTTACGATGAACATGTACGTTCGGCATTCATTCAAGAAGAAAGTATCGGTAATATTAGGCTTCGCTCCTCTTTTAATATTTCTACTTTTGTGGAGCAGCCACTGCTTAAAATTTAAAAATAAGCTTTAAAAAAAAGGAGGGGCAAGAATAAGCAGCTGCTGCTTATTGAGAAAAATGACATATGGCTCCACAAGATATTTTTCCTCTTTTTTATTGTCTCCTATTTTTTCTCAATACATCTATCTACAAATTTTTTTATTAAAATTTTATTTTAGATGTCTGCTAAGAAATAAGCACAAAAATCAGTAATCATGGGGCCACCAGCTCCACGAATTGCTGCTGGAAATGTTGAACACAGACTGCTAGCCAAAATAAGCTTAGCAGCTACATGGGAACCTGCCCTTACCCCATGTCCCCATGCAACTGCTTAACTCTAATTTCTGCTTAAATTTAGGAAGCCAAAGTGTTCCCATGCATATTTTATATGGCAGGAAAAGGATAAAATAGAATCTTCTTCTATTTTGGTGGAGCAGCAACTGCTTAAAAAATGAAAATAAGCAGTGGAAAAAAAGGGGGGCTGGAAATTAGCAGCAACTGCTTATTGGGAAAATAACACATGGCTCCACAAATTGCTTTCCCTCCTTTTATTTGTCTTTTATATTTTCTCTAAATAATTTTTTATTAATGATTTTGTTTTAAAAGAGTTTTTAACATAGCTGCTCAAAAAAATAAGCAATGAAATTTCATAACCATGGGGCCATCAGCTCCACAATTTGCTGCTGAAAAAATGAGCAGCAGCTACAAGCCAAAATAAGCTTAGCAGCTGCATGAGAACCTGCCCTTAATTAAACACAACATATTCTTTTAAAACCAGCCCACTTTTTTCTGCTTGTTCCACCACTTTCCACTTATCGTATGGTTCTTTTTCTTTGTGGGTAACATGAATTTCTCCCATATTGTTAAGCATTTTCATTCCATTCTGGAAGAACATCTTCAGCAAGTGACGGTGATGTCTGCACAACAAACACAGTTCAACGACTAAAAAGTTTCTAAATTGAAATTTGATTGCTTGTTGCGGGACGGGGTCAAAAAAATCTCATTTTATTTATCTAATATTTATTGTGGTAGGAAAGATTTCAAAATTGCAAAAGTTACTTGATAAGTTTATTATTATTTTACTTCCCAAAGAACCCTGCATGAGGGAAGTTGTATATAATTCTATCGAACATCATCTCTCTTAATATCTCGTTCTTTGTCATTGTTTTAGCATCAACGCTATGCAATGTCATTGCTCTACGCTTCTCCAAACTCCGAAGGTTATCTTGGCCGGAATTATATGAACTTATGACCTGCTCTGCATTATAGAGACATAGAAATACACAAGCAGAATACTTGGCAAAAACACCGGAAGGGTTTTAAAAATGTGGCAAAACATTAAGGAAAATAGGCAGTAGAAGACTTGGAAGAGAGATTTTGAACCTTTGCTGTCAAGAGAGGTGGCAACGATGTTTGATTAACTAGTTGAGGAAAAATGGAGAAACCATGGAAGAATGAAAAATGGTGGAAAAAATCTTTCAAAGTTAGCCCTCACAATTTGATGCAATAGTGATTATCATTGAAGAGGTAAAGAACCCCTCCACATTGGCAGTGAATGAGTTAATGGGTTATCTTCAAACCATGATCAGCACCTGAATAGGTCTGCAACATCTTCCCAAGAGAAATCTTTCAATGCACAAGTAAATGCAAAATGCAGTGGGAGGATAAACAATTCTTGAAGGAGTTCAAGAGGTAGAGATCATGGAAACTTCATACATGAATGTGCTGGAGGAGATAGCTCGGGACAAGAAAACAACCTTGAGGGAGCGGACATCTATCAAAATAGCTCCAAACAAGGAAAGACCAACAACAGCTTGAGTGAGAGGTATGATGAAAACAATGTTGGGTGTTATTATTGCCATAAACTTGACATAGTTGTTGTGAATCAAAAATGATTTTGTTTGTTGATTCAGGACAATGGGAAGTGTTGGAATTTTAAATTTATTTTATTTGCCCAAGCCTCTCCTTGCACTCCTCACCTACTTGTCAAGAGAAAGTGAAAATGCACTCCTCACCTACCAGTCAAGAGAAAATGAAAATGCAACCTGGAGATTGCCTAGAGACATCAAGATTGAATCCTTCCAATTGTTCCTGACATTGTAGCTCCAACAACCATTTTCAACAGAGAAATTTATTGGGTTGGGTCAGTTTTAAATTTGAATTTTAGGGGAAATATTATTTTGAATAGCAAGAGACAAAAGGGAAGAATGTTTCCATTAGTTAGTTAAATTTTTTAATGGTTTTGAACAACAATTCTGAGTGAAAAAATTTGTGCAACAATAGTTGTTTGTGTAGGCTATAGAGAGCAATGATTTCTCAAGGCTCTTTCTAGCTCCAAGCAAGCAACGGTTAGTGCAACGGGTAGAGAGAGCTCTAAGAAGTTCCAAGTACTCTGTTGGGTGCAGCTCTAGAATGTTGCAAACAAGTTTGTAATCGACGTAGTTATCAGTAATTTTTAATTTATGAGTTTGTAGTTTTTAATTTACAACGGTATTCTCCAAAATTAATAAAAAAAATTTATTCTCCATGTTCAATTTGTGATTTAGTTTTTACTTCAAAATTTGTATTACCAGTCCTTGGCAAATCTCAGCAACAATCTCAAAAGCTGTTTTGTTTTGGTATCATAGTATTTTAGCTTCAAATTTTAGGGATTTTAAATCTGCATTTGGTATTAGAGCTCTATTTTGAGTAATTATAGATTTCTAACTAACAGTAGTCTTTCTTTTATATTTTTATGACACGCATAAGAACGATGATGTCATTGTATGGTTATTACTCAACCTAATAAAATCATTCTCAGGATTTATTTAGGCATAAGGATGCATTTTATATTGCACTCATACAAAAAAACATTGTCAAAGTGTGGTACTTACCAGAAATGTTTTCTTTTAACCCTCATTCGCCTACTATTATTGAAAAAGGTCAGTGTCTACACCTTAGTCTAAAATTATTAGAATATATATTATTGGTATGTAACTCTAAACTTAGATTTAAAAAAATTAAAATCAGCTAAAATTTTGAGCAAATATATTTTTAAGTTGCTGGTTGGAAACATCATTACTGCAGATTTCCTTGTATCTTCATAATAAACTGATCTGATCCCTACTACCCAGATATTCCCTTTCTATTTGTATCATTTATCTGGCCGTCTAAACATTTTCTAGAATGATTCCTCCAATGGTATATCACAACAAAAAGGGATGCATAAGTTAGGTGGTGATGTTTTGACTTTGAGAATTCTAGTGAGTAGTTCTATATATCATCAGTTGAGGAAATATTAGTGTATTAATGGAATATCTTTAAATGAAAATTAAAAATTAAAATATCAAGGAGGTATAGAAATATCTGGATACTATTAGCCCTGCCTCAGGCCCAGCTATTCATTGGTACAAAACCTATTTTTCTCATTGATCCATTCATCTTCTGCCACTACTTTGGCTGGAAGTGAATTGACCTGACCATGGGAAATCTTCATATTTTCAAGCATTCACTTCTCTTTTTAAAATTCTCTAGTGGCACATAGAAACACAAATTTTTCCAAAATTGAGAAAAAGCTTACGTATTGGATCATTCAACCTCTCTACTTGACAGGAAAGTTTCAAGTCTACTCTATGAATCTCATAGCCATCCACATGTATTGTTATTTATGTTGGGTGAGTTTTTTTGTCTCGCTCATGATTGTGGAGGGTTATGGCTACTTCGTACCTTGCAGTAGGGTTTGTCTCTTTGTGTCAAACAGAATACTCTTGCCCTTTCTCATAATGAAGCATGAAAATTTATCTGACGACATTACATCTCTTTAGGTTTTTTGATCAATCAACCTGCCTAAAAGGGGATAGGTTTTAAAATCCTTCTTATAAAATAAGTTCACATCATTGGTACTTTCATTGCCAAAAGAATTTGACATGCTTGGGAAGCTACTTAAGTCTTGGCTTTGTTGGGAAGTCTCTGGTTTTAGGAATGCAATTTCCTTCAACAAGAACAACCTCTAGTGGTCTTCTCTTCTACAATACTTAGGGCTCTCTTCTACAATTTTTTAAACTTACAATACTTTAGGGATATAAAAAACATATTATTAGCTGATGGGTTTGTTTCTTTAGTTATCCTTCTAGTTAATTATGCATCATAGCTAATAAAGATAGTTCATGGTCTTAAACAGAAAATATATATATATATATATATATATATATATATATATATATATATATATATATATATATATATATATATATATATATATATATATATATATATATATATATAACTATATATTACTATATATTACTATAAAGTTAGATTATAATTATTTTCATAATAACTAGATAGTTAAATTGATAAAATAAATTAATGAATAGACATGTCTCTTTTTGTCCCTCACATGTATAAATACAAAAAGATCGATGCATTTGGAAAACACATACAATTGTAATAGTGTGATTATATTTGCAATCGATCTCTGGAATTTAACATGGTATCAGATCCAAGTTGCAAATGTAAGAGTAGTGTGTTGATGGTGAATGTGTGACTATCTCAGAAAATACAATCTCAGTACGAGGACCATATCTCAAAAATGCACCATTGGATTGAATTGCATTTTGGATATGTTGGTGATAAACAAATTTATAAGAATCTTAGAACGATTGGAGAGAAATGTAGGGTTCAAAAGTTATGACCGATTGTGTATAGGTCTATGCAAAAACTGTAAAAGATTGATGTTCCTTCTTTAAAAGTCTAACTACTTGAAGGGAGATCCGATCATATTGAATGTTATCATAGTGTATAGAACCTTTGGATATTAAAGACAGGGCATGTGAAGAATTATGGTAATGTTCAAGAACAACGACATCATTTTGTGAATTTGCATGATATTTTCTATATGGGCTCACCTCACATAATGCAATACTTGAAATTTATAAAAGATAAGTATTTCATGTTTTATCAATGCACATAATTTTTGAGTTTGTAATTCATGCTATACTATTGGTTAGTAAAATCTTGTATGCTTCTATCATTGGTATTTCAGTTGAGATAGTTTAATGAGCTATTTGTAATCTCTCTCTAACATACCTTCAAGACAGAAGCACAAGATAATTGCATTCAAGGGAGAAATAACTCGATGTTTGCAAATGAAACAATGATTGAGACTAGATGCAAAGGGAGTCTGACATTTCAAAAGAGGTCAAGAAGTTGATAAACTCGAGCTTCAGAGGGAGCAGATGGTTCAGTCAACTTGTGACAATCTTGATCATATTGATTGAGAGGGAGTTTATTGTTGAAGGGGAAACACTTCTGAGGTAAACTTGATATAATTGATTATTATACTAATGAATCATGAATGCTTTTAATGGGCCTGCCCCCTGTGTAAATCATGAGGAAGTGACAACTTCAAAATGATTATCACTTGTATTTGTAAAAGTTATTGGAAGGTGACGATCTTATGTAATAACTTGATCTTCTATTGTGATAGAAATCTTGCGATGGCTAAAACAAATCATGACAGATGGCATCTTCTATTCTAGTAGACATCTTGTGATGGCTAAAAAAGATCATAATAGATGACATATTCTATTGTGATAGACATCTTGTGATGGCTGAAACAGATCATAATAGATGATGTGAATATTCTTATGGTAAGTACACATTACCTATGAATATTTATTGGGTACTTGGTGGATATCATGACACTTGATATTCTGCAGGCCATTACTTTGAGCACTTGGTGAATATCATGAGACTTGATATTCTGCAGACCGATGTTGTCAATATCATGAGATGTTGTCTTTATGCACTCTTGAGTACTTGGTGGACATCATGAGAATTGATGTTGGTAGGCCATTACTCTAAGCACTTGGTGAATATCTTGAGAGTTGATATTTTACAAGCCAACACTCTCGATATCATGAGATGATATCGTTATGAACTCTTGAGTACTTAGGTGAATTTCATGTGTTGACATTCTGATAGGCCAATACTCAAGATATCAAATGGATAGAATCATTGATGGAGGCAATCCACACATTGAGACTATGTTTCTATTTATTACACCATGAGGATGATGCCTTTATTGCTTACATCATATAATTGATGTTGTCAAGTGTCTTAAGTGTTGACATGGGATTGATTTATCCGCCCTAGCTAAGAGGGAGTGTTGATGTTTGTAGCATCAGTCAGATAAATAATATCGACTATATAATTTTAATGAGAAATGATTTATTATATATATATATATATATCATAATAACTAAATAGTTAAATTGATAAAAATAAATTAATGAATAGACATGTCCCATGAAGGGACATGTCTCTTCTTGTCTCTGTCATATATATATATATATATATATATATATATATATATATATATATATATATATATATATATATATATATATATATATATATATATATATATATATATATATATATATATATATATATATATATATATATATATTCACTAAAAAATCTTCTTATTTAGCATTTGGTGTGGACTATATCCAGATTGTTACTTATACTTTGGGCCATTAGTCCTCAAATATTTGGCAATATGTGTGTATGTGTGTGTGTGTGAGTAATGTGAATTATGCATTTATTTCAAAAATGCATGTTTCTCTAGTATCGAATTTGTGATGGGGCTCCTTTACCTTGGACCTATTGGCTTTTGTTTAAAAGGATATTATGTTGTTACAGATCTTAAAATATTGGTTCATGATTTTAGTTTTATATATTTGGGCTCCCTCATTTTAGTTTTGATCAAAGAGGGAGATTCAAAACCCTGCTACTTGCTACCTAATGTTGAGGTTTGTGATAGATTAATAAGAGATTTTGTATTGTTACTTGAGATATATTTTGTGTATTAAGTACTATGTTATCCATTGCACTATGGGGATATTTATTGTTGAGGTTACTAACCATCGGTGATGCAAGAAGCAGTATGTATCTTATTTTCACAACTAACATTGGAAATAGAGTATGTTAGATTGATTTTGCAAGATATTAATGAATAGGATTCATTGGTCTACCATTAGAGAGTTCAAAGCAGTGGCTTAACAGAAGCCCCGTGACAATTAGAAGATATTCATTGTAGTAAACCAAAAGTATATAGATATGGATATGATGTAACTCCAAAGTATATAGATGGAACAAACATTATGTAATGTATATAAGAAACTCATGTAAAGAGTTAGACGCTCAATTGTCTATATGTTTGAATACGAGTTTTGTAATACAATGTTTAGAGGTGTAAAATTATTATTTTATTAATAAAATATATTAAGACCACAATCGTTTACCATTAAAAAAAATTAATATTAACTATAAAAAATGTTATAAATATCACTTTTTTACAAAATTTAATAACAAAATTGATTTATTCAAATACACAACTTAAAAAAAAGACTTCTAATAGTGTGTGTGAAAATTGTACCTGATCTGTAGACACAACACTTTAGTAAAACATTAGAGGTTAGCTATAATCAAAATCATGCAAAATTGAAATCTACTCTAACCAAGCGATTTACCACCTTCTAGTAGGTGCAAGATTAATGTTCTCAGATTGCTATCGAGATCAGTGACCTAGATGACACCTAAATGAAGGATTTGAATGTCAAACTGATATGAAATATGAATGCAATTAATCTATATTTTTTATATTTTCTATGCAATAAGAATGATAAAAACTGATATGAATCTATGCTAATATGAAAATTGATATGCAATGCTAATCTAGAAATGATATGATATGAGAATGAAAATTCTAAAAATAATATGAAAGCTATAAATTTGAAATTGATCTCACAAAGCTTCGAATCCTCAAATTTATCTTTCGAGCTCCAATTGTGCAAATTCTCCAAATCTGATATGCTATGATTCCTGTAGAGTAAGTTTGCAATTTTCGAGATGAATTATGAAGAGTTGAGCCTTGTTTTTATAGAAATCCAGGGCTTTGGAGGTGCATGGAAGAAAGCCATAAATCACTCAGATTAACTCAGCTTGATTTTTGAGTTATCTGATAATAAAGATAATTTAATTCACAAAAACATGCAAAAGCTAAGTTCAACTCGAATTAGAAGTTTAGATCAACTTTAAAACTCAAAAAGATGTTGAGTTTCAAAAAGCTAACAACTTGCATTGATTTTCCAATTTGAGTTTAACTGGTCCTTGAATGTGCACATGGATAATTATGATTTAATAAATAAATAAAGTGATTTATGCTCAACTTAACTGATTTTTGAAATAAAATAATTAATTTATGGGTTAATTAACTATTTTATCAAACTTTTATTAAAAATTATATTATTAAATAATGACAACATGCTTTAATTAATTAAATAAGAATTTAATCAATTAAAGATAGGAATTTTGATTTATTGTCAAAATTAAATAATACAATTAATAATAGATAGAATTAAATTTAATTAAACAATTAAGTGGCAAGATATTCAATCTAATTAATTAAATATGAAAATATTCAATTAATCAAACTTAGGATAAATGTGATTTATCACCAAATAATCATTAAATTAAAGATAATTAAGATAATTAAGAATATTGCTAGGAATATTCCCTAATGCAAAATTTAAGATAATCAATTATGATTCGATGATGTTTAGATGTGCCTTAGGTTAGGACTTTGATGTCGATTTCATTCGATATGTTGATATAGGAGGTTAATGAACCTATAGCCCATTTTTGGGGTATTACATTTTGCCCCTCTTTGAATTGTTGTGCGAAACACAGTGGTTCAAAGATAGTCTGTGTTTGATAAAGATATGAAACTAATATTTAAAATTGATAATTGATATGAGACAGAAACTGATTGATATTGATTTGATATGGAGACAATAGGTCCTGAATGACTAAAGATAATGTTCACTATAACAGCAAATGAACCTATGATTGCGAAAAAGTGTCAAAATGCCTAATTCCAAACTTTATGATTGTGAAGAAATGAGTGACCAGTTCTAGACTCGATTGTCTTAGCAGAACTAGCAGGTATCACATGTCTGAATCCTTCAGTTGTCGAAGAACCAAGGAAAGAACACTATGATCCGATGGTTGCAAAAATTGATACAGTTTACAAGATTAGGAGAATACCAGATTGATATGGATCTTGATGAATCTGATATGCCCTAAGTGATGATAGATTTGCCCTGAGTGATGAGGACTTTTGATGAATTAGTAACTAGACGTGGTTGTTGTCTTGATTACTGATGAAAGATATGATTTCCATAAAGATATGATTTCAAATTTGATTACAGACTTTGAATGATGTGCAATACCATGCCCCCTTCGGGATTAAAATTAGAATCTGACAAGAAAAGTCAGCGTTGATAGTTTAGAAGCATGTTAATTGATTTGAGAAGTGGTTAAAACACGTCCGAGAATGCATTTTGCATCGTTTGGAGGTCTAAAAGACCAAGTTTGACTAGGTTTGACCATGAGTTGACCATGGTTGACCAAGTTGAAATTTCAACAGTTTGATGGAAGATAATCAATTAAGTTGAATTCTGGATTTCTGTGATGATTGAAGGTTGATTATGCAAGTAGTGAATAATATAAACGATCTCAGATTTCAATTTTGATCCCGAAAAAGGATTCTACTTGCTATTTCGTTGGATGGACCTTCGTGTGAGATTCAGCTCTTGTTAGACTTGAAGATGCGATTTAAAGAATCATTTAAGCATTGAAGTTCATTTAGCCATTGTGAGATCATGCAAACATGCAAAATGCAAAGAGACATGCAAAATGAAATGCAACCTAAGACCTAGGACCTAGTCACTGATCATGTGTTGATTTGTTATCATCATTGAACTTTTAGGTAACCGGATAAAGCAATACAATGCCCACTAGCTATGAAACCATGGACATCTGAATATCGATTTGTAATGCTCAAGAACCAATACAACACCCAATGGTCAAACAACCATGGATATATGAATATTGATTTTATTTTTGGAATGCCGGATTAGATATAAGCACCAAGGCACAAACACCAGGATGACCTGAATATCATATCTATTTTGATATAGAAATTTGTACAAGCATCAAAACATAAACATCATGATGACCTAAATACGCCTTGCATTGCAAACACATCAAACAGTCAAGAGATCATTCTAAATCCGATGTGAATTACCCATAGTGACCCTTTATCATTCACATCCTTAGGTAAGATCGCATTTCACAATAGGAGAAAGAACTCACTCAAAAAGACAATAGTTAGATCAAACTTCCTTGAATTTTCCAGGTATCAATGGTCGAGGTACGCATGACCATCCAATTCGAGATAGAGGCTCTTACAGTCGGACACCATTTCAATCCAGAATTTCCAAAGACGTTAGATTTTCACAAACAAGCAGAAGACAAAGAAAAGATTATGCCCCTAGTCATCACTCTCTAAATCCTATAAAGGACATCATCGAAGAGCTCGAAGGGACACAATATGCAAAAATCTCAATGCAAATCAGTAAGCATACAAGGAGATAAAAGCATGTAAAAAAAGCATAGATTGTTTTCAGTTTGAGTTTTGATTGCATTGTTGTAGATGCAAAATCCTTTCTAGAGAGGAGACTGACTGACTGACTCAGATATAGCTTCAAAGGACTTTGACTGGATATGACACGTCTAAAGTATACTAGAGACCATAGGATATGACATTGATTGCCCCCAAGTGTTAAGCATTGATAGGATACAGACGCTTGAGCTGATTGGTGTACAAACTGACTTATTGAAAACTGGAAATGCAAAAAATAAACCGGGAGATATGTACAAACTAAAGCAAGACTAAAAACTGGGAAAGACCAAGATTGCACTGATAGATGGAGCATTTTGAAACAAGTGGCGCCCGTTTGCCAGATTTTCACCATCTTGGCAAAGATTCTATTTTTGCTACCAAGGCGCCTGTTTCCAGGTTTTCACCAAGGCACTTTTTCTCTTTTTTCATTTTTTTGTACTTTTCATTTTTTCAATTTTTTTTTTTGAATTTTTTATTTTTTTTTATTTTTTTTGTGAATCATCAAGGCGCCTATTGCTAGGTTTTCACCAAGATGTTCATTTTTTCAAGAAATTTTTTTATTTTTAAGATTTTTTTAGGATATTTTACCATAGACTGAATGCCTTAGGCGTAGAATTTCTTCAAATGGAGAACGTTGATTGGTTCTCAGAGCTGTTCTCCTTCAATCATTGAGAGTTGATAGGTACCAGAGCCAAAAGTAGTAGTGATGACAAAGGGACCCAGCCAGTTGGGTTCGAACTTCCCCTTGCGTTCTCGATGGGATTGATTTTTAGGATTTTCTCTCAAGACTAGATCACCAACCTGAAATTCTCTGTGTTTGACTTTCTTGTTGTAGCCTCTAGACATTCTCTTCTGATATACTCTTAGATGATCATACACTGCTTGTCTGCGCTCATCTAGTATTTCCAGTTCTTGTAACCTAGACACTCTGTAGTCATCATCAGTTACTAGACCATGCATTCTGATTCTTAGTGATGGGATTTCAACCTCAATAGGCAGTACCGCTTCAGACCCATAAACTAAAGTGAAAGGTGTACCCCCAGTGGGTGTTCTGATACTTGTTCTAATACTTGTTCTGATACTAGTTCTGATACTTGTTCTAATACTGGTTTTGATATTGATTCTGATATTAGTTTTGATACTTGTTCTGATACTTGTTTTGATACTTGTTCTGATACTTATTCTAATACTTGGTATACTTGATAGCATTTTTTTCCATTGTAAACTCCCAAGCAAGATCATATCGTGCAGTCCCAATGTCTAGCAAGGTGGAGAACAAGAGGGATTAGCAAGCTGGTGGAAAAGATGGAAGACAAAAGAATGAAGGAGAATGAAGGGAAGAAATCCTCAAGGGCAAACTCCTCAAGAATATCCAAGCTAGGAAAAAATTGTCATGTAAAAGCACTTTTGAACAAGCAATGAAAGGCCAGCATAGGATAAGTCACAAAAGCATAATGCCAAAGAAGGATAGGATGTAGTCCAAAGGAGTAAACATGTCAAGAGGTTTCAAAGCATCGTGTTCTACTCTTTTTTTGTTATTAGATCAAGACCAAAGGGGAAAAGGATAGTGATAGGCAAAAATGAATGGAGGAAGATGGATATTGAGGCTAAACATGAATGGAATGAAAGCAAGATCATCATAAGATAGCTCACAAAATAGCCAAATGTTCGTGTATAGATCAACATTGTCAAGATCAAAGAGAGAATCTATGAAATGGGTGAAATATGTAGAAGAACTATGCATGATGTCTGATTGTCAAGTTTTCATCATGGTACTTATCCAAGGTGCCACAAGGGAGTGGTTTTCACCATAGGATGAATTTATTTCTCTTTACTTTTTCTACCAAGGCGCTTGTTTCCAGGTTTTCACCAAGGCACATTTTCAATTTTTTATTTTTTTTTCTTTTTAGAAGAAGGCAAGCTTTTTAGATAATGCTCCTTGAAAGGATAAACCATGATATGTCAAGGATTCAAAATGATATGCTCAAAGATGCTAATAGGGAAAGGGAGATGGAAGAGAAAAATGGAGGATAAGGTTTTATGTAAAGCGAGTGAGGTTGGAGGATAGGAGGAATATGCAAATGAGGAAAAAGGATAGAAGATAGAAGGATAATGAAGGGAAGGATTGTGAAAGGGTAGGTGGAAAGGAAGGCAAGCTCAACATCAACACATACCTTGAAGGGTGGTGAGAGGATGGAGGAATCATGAATGAAGGAATACGTGAAGGAATATGGCGAATGGATAGCAGAGGTTGTGATTTAGGCGCATGGAATGGAAGAATGTTTTTGGAAGAAGATGAAGTGGAAGTCTTTGGAAGCTTGAATGTCAATTTTACTTTTTGCTCAACACCAGACTCTTTCAAGAGAGACTTTGGAATCCATATAGCCGTAGGCTTTTTATTTCCTTTTGATGATCTAGAGAGAATATCTTCAATGATGGATTTTGGAACCCATACTTGTCTTGTAATTTTTTTCTTAGATATCTCTTTTGACTTTATGTTTCTATGTCTATTAGAGGAGACATGGTGATCTTCTTTTTTTGATGGATTCTTATATTGCTTCTTTTTCTTGTATTGAACATTCAAGTTACTTCCAAAGGACTTGGGACTTGTGGAAGAAGGAGGATATGACTGGTTTAGATGGGTGGGTGGATAAAAAATATTTAAGGGTATGCATCTATGTTGATCTTGAGGAAAGATAGGAGATGGAGGTATGTAAGGACCCAAGATGGAAGGCGAATTAGGAACGTTAGGAGGGGAAAGTGAAGGGACATAAGGACCCAAGATGGAAGGAAGGCGTGAAGTCGTTAGTAGTGGTGGAAGAGGTCCAAGGATGGATGTGGAAGATACAAAAGGATAATCAATAAGTTCATCAGCATCTATATGACAACCAAGGATATCAGCATCTTTAGAGTGAGCATTAAAATTTTCAATAGAATCAAGTACATCTTGAATATGAGCACCTTCTTTGATAGGATTGTTCAAAGCTTGCAAAGACATAGGAAGAGTAGAAAGTGGAAGTGAACATGGAATGGTAGAACAAGATGGAAGGCTTTGATCTTGACAAGGATCTTTGGATAGCATAAGCACATAATTTTTCTCTTGCTTTTCAATAGGCTTAACATTGGAAGGAACACCACCATTTTTACCAACCTTAATGGAAGTATCATCTTTGGAAAGTGAAAGTGTAGTAAGGTTATTTTGATTGTCAATAGGCTCAACGGTGTATGTAGTAACTTGATCTTGCTTAAAACATGGTGGAATGCATGAAAAAGGGTGTGTAGGATCAAAAGAACCCTGAGGCGGATAAGAGACATCGTGAAAAGGAGTGGATGACATGGAGGGTTCTTGATCTTGATCTTTCTTTATGTTATTTTCTTCATCATTTTTAGAGTCCTCTTGACATGGAGCCACTTCTAAGGACAATGAAGCATGTTGGGATTTTATGGATGACTTTGGAAGAGATGGTGGAGGACTAGCTGAAGTAGGGATTATAGCATATGAAGGCTTAGGCTCTTTAGGTTTATCATTATTGAAAGTATTTGCAACCAAGTGAAGGTTAGCTTGAGTTTCTTTAAGAGGTAGCCCTGGAGGATAACTATAGGGAACCGCATGAAAAGTATCAGAGCTTGTGTCAGATGAAGGTTCTGTGAAAGATTTGAAAGACTCGGAAGCTTTAGGAAATGTACTGGTATTGGAGGAAGTAGGGGATGGAAGGGAACCATCACAAGACAAAGGTCCAACATTAACATGATCTTGCTTGAGAGTGTAATCTTTATTTTCAGCCTAAGAGTTTTTAGAGGAGAGATCCTTATAGTATTGACGTTTCAAGCTAGCACGATGCATTTTATAGTCCTCAGTAGTAGTAGATGGATCATAATCAAGGTATTGTCCACAAAAGCCATCAAAGTCTCTTTCAAAATCAGAATCATATGGATCACCATCACGATCTATCCAATGTGATGGCCCATTTGTAGTAAGTAGGAACACACGATGAGGAGGACTCTTAGGAACAGAGGTGTCATAGGTATCATTACACTGTCTATCGTCATAGTCATCATAGTCTCCAAAGCTTGATGTGTCACTCTCTGTGGAAGAGGTATCATAAGAGTTGTCACATTGCTCACATTTTATTCGGGGGCATGGTGACATGTACAAGTCTTTATCAAATGGAAAAGGACATAGAGTCTCCATGGAGAACTCCTTGGGTTCCTTCTCTTTTTCGAGTTTATCAAGTTTGACTTGGATAGCATGTATCTGCTTCATCATACTTGTGATCAGAATTTCTTCCTCATGTGTATTGATTCTTTGAGACATGTTAGGAGTTTTAGGACTCCCTGAAATAGATTGATGTACAGTTTGTTGATTGACTCCTTGAATTGATGGAGGGGGAATGTAACCAGATTTCAATCAAAAGTTGCCAAGACCATCATCCTTGTAAAGACTAGAATTGATGAGTTGCTCAAGAGTTGGATTTTGGAGAGTGGTGATAGATTTCTTGTGAGAGGAAGCTCTAGTCTCCACCATTCACCTCAAGTGAAACAAAAGAATAAGATCCAGATAACCGAAGATTGAATTGAATCAAGATGATCAGATGACACAACCTTGCCAAGGTTTGATTGATTTGAAGATTTGATTAGACGTGGATGAAGGACATTGTGCCCTGGATGTATGGGTAGGTTCCCAAAAGATAGCAGACAAGATATCACAACACTTGATCATTTTGATGATTGATTGAAGATTGATAGTTATGACAAGGTTTTGACACAGGATAATAAGGACTCAAATCGATTAGACAGAAGGCTGAATCAGATTCAAAAGGCCACTTTAGGAAAATGATTGGATTCTTAATAGCTACTGCTCTATTCCTGACATAGTGATTTGTTCGACAGATTCTGAAATTAGGCTGAAAAAGCTAAATATCTGGCAATTTTGACAATTTTTTGACAACTTTCAAAAATTTCCCAAACAACACTCTGTAGACTCGTACGACAGTGGGTATGCTATGAAACGACAGTTGCAAAACTCGTACAAAAATTGCAAGCAAGATTTTGACTCTTAAAATTTTCTGGCATCAAAACTCATACGACACTGGGTTGGTTATCATACGACAGTTGGGTATCAATGAAATGACAGTTGAAAATCTCATACGACAGTTGGGTAGCAATGAAATGACAATTGACAATATCATACGACAGTTGCAAGATTTTGACTTTGAGAATTTGTTGGCATGAAAACTCGTACGACACTGGGTACTCAATCATATGACAGATGAGTTGTAATGAAACGACACTTGATGGAAACTTTCTGACCTCCTAAGATGACTTTTGACTCCAGAAAGGATTTTACTTCAGATTTTGCAAATTTTGAGTTTTCAGATTTGAATTATTTGCAAATTTCAATGTCCATATTTGAGGATTGTAACAAATTTGTTCATTTTCAGTAACCAGATAGATAAATAAGCACGCAAAATAGCAAGCACGTAATTTCAAGCATGTCTGAAAACAATGAACAAGGGCAAAAGCAACCTTGTGCATGAACAATCTGATGGAATATGGATGAAGTGACTGAGAGGGGGGGGGGTGAATCAGTCAACCATAAAACCTTGACTATTAATTCTTTGCAGATCCCTTTAAGATATCTTAACAATGTTATCTGTTTTAGCACTTGGTAAATAGATTGCAGTAACTTTGAAGATGCAGAAAGTATTATCAATATTATCCTTAGATATTCATCAAAACATGTATATGATTGTGAAAGCAATTAAGAACACAAGAGACACAAGATTTAACGTGGAAACCCAATATGGGAAAAACCACCAATGTATCTAGATACTGATTTTCACTTTTCTGAAGTGATGCCCGGTTAGAAGCCAACCCGGTAAAAGGTTACAAAACACACTGTTAGGTGTGACCTTGTTAGAGGATTTAAAACACCCTGCTAGGAGTGGCCTGGTAAGAGGTCTTGAAAACAATTCAATGGACTTGTCACCTTGTTAGAGGATTTATATTATGGCTGTTAAACCAACTCGGTTAAGAGATTTAGAATTCACTGTTACAATGATAAGAAGGTAACAATGAGAAAGTAACCTGTATAATAATGCAACTGTCTTGCTGATTACAGATCTCTGTTCTGCATAAGTCTGATCTTCTCTGATCGAATAAATCTCTGCTGCTCCTCAAGGATATCTGAACATCCTTCACAAACTCGCATATATCTTTCCTTCTTTTCTTCTGTAGATCTTCTGCTATATGTTTTTATTTTACTTTACACTTTTGACCTTTTATTTATATGATTTTGGATTAGTCAAATCGACATTATTTAGTATAACAGTCGGCTGAATTAAGTAAACTCTATTTGCAAAAATCCTTCAAGGGCCGACAGTGCTCGGTGACCATATCTCTTATAATTTTTCGGTGACCGAGGGAACTCGGTAAACACCAACAATCCTTCACCTTTGATAACCGACTGAACTCGGTAAACACTATCTTTTCTTCGGCAACCAAGTGAACTCGGTAAACACTAAACTTTCTTCGGCAACCGAGTGAACTCGGTAAACACTAAACTTTCTTCGGCAACCGAGTGAACTCGGTAAACACTAAACTTTCTTCGGCAACCGAGTGAACTCGGTAAACATTAAACTTTCCTGTCTGGCAGACCGACTGAGCTCGGTAGAAGCAGATTGTTGCGAACTATGACATAGTGTGACATCAAAGACAATACATAATTGAGTAGCAATTTCCTTCAGACAATTGTTTCCAACAATCTCCCTCTTTGGCATTGATGGCAACACAATATGTCATATCATAAGAAATTTGAAAGAGTTAGCTCGGAATCTCCCTCTGTCAGCAAACTTCCTGTAACCTGAAAATTTCTCCTTCTGACATAGCAAACACTCCCTCTTTGACAACATATGCCAAAGACAATTCACATATTACCGGTGAAAATTAATGTACCTCTAGTACTGATTCATGTGCAATGAGTCCTTTAATATGCTGCATCAACAGGTTGATTTTTAATCATGTTCTGGTTGATGCATCACTAAAACTGTATTTAGTGAGCCTCGGATAGGGGAATGACCCCTAACTTACCTCTTAGATACATAAATGCATCCTTAGGTAATGGTTTGGTAAAAATGTCTGCAATCTGTTCTTTTGTATGAATATATTCTAATCTGATTTCCTTGTCCTGCACCAATTCTCTGACAAAGTGATATTTAATAGCAATGTGCTTGGTTTTGGAATGCATCACTGGATTCTTAGAAATGTTTATTGCACTGGTATTGTCACAAAATATAACAACTGGTTCTTTGATTTCAACCTTCATACCTTCTAATAGCTGTTTAAACCAAACAATATTTGAACAGTTTACTGCAGCAGCAACATATTCTGCTTCAGCTGTGGATTGAGATGTGCAATTATGCTTTTTACTAGTCCAGGATACCAGTCTTTTTCCAAGAAAAAATGCTCCACCACTTGTGCTTTTTCTGTCATCAATGTTTCCTGCCCAATCAGCATCAGTAAACACTTTCAAGTCTAGATTGCCTCCAAATTTATACCACAAACCATACTCTTCAGTTCCTTTTAAGTATCTTAAGATTCTTTTGATTGCCATCATGTGATTTTCCTTAGGTTTTGCTGAGAATCTAGCTACTATACCGACTGCTAGGGCAATATCAGGTCTTGTATGTACCACATACTGTAATTTTCCAATCATAGATCGGTATAGGGTCTGATCAACTTCTTTTGAATCATCATTTTTGGTAAGTTTCAGTCCAGTACACATGGGTGTACCAACTGATTTTGAATCTTCCATTCCAAACTTCTTAAGTATCTCCTTAATGTATTTGGATTGAGTAATGTATATACCATTCTTGCTTTGCTGAATTTGAAGACCAACAAAGAATTTTATTAAACCAAACATAGACATTTCAAATTCTCTGTTCATTTGTTCTGAAAATTCTTTGCACTTATCCTCATTCCCTGTAAATATAGTATCATCCACAAATATTTCTGCCAGTACAATTTTGTCATCCGGTCCTTCTTTAATATACAGATTGCTGTTATCATTAGCTCTTTTGAAATTAATCTGGATTAAATAGTTATGGATTCTTTCATACCATGCTCTAGGAGCTTGTTTTAAACCATACAATGCTTTGTGTAACCTGCAGACCATGTCCCTTTTGTCTGGATCAACAAAACCTTCAGGTTGTTCAATGTAGACTTCTTCATCAAGAATTCCATTGAGAAATGCAGATTTTATATCCATCTGATATACCTTAAATCCTTTGTGTGCTACATAAGCAAGTAGAGTTCTTACACCTTCTAATCTTGCAACAGGAGCAAAAGTTTCTCCATAATCTATACCTTCTTCTTGAGAATAACCTTTACATACCAGTCTAGCTTTGTTTCTAGATACTTGACCATCTTCATTCAGTTTATTTCTGAATACCCATTTTGTTCCAATTACATTCTTATCTTTAGGTTTAGGTACAAGAGTCCAAGTTTTGTTCTTTTGTATTTGTTCTAATTCTTCATTCATTGCTTCAATCCAACTTTCATTCTCTAATGCATCTTTGATATTTCTAGGTTCAAAATCAGTAAGCAGACATGTACCTTTTAGCTTGCTTCTTGTCATAGTACCATCTGATTTGTTTCCAATGATTTGATCTGGTGTATGATGTCTTCTGACATATTTGGCTAGTATAGGTTCCTTGCCTTTTGAATGATTCATGCTGTTGTCTTCTAGGATCTCTTCTTCAGGTTGCTCGGGCTCGGTAGATATTTGCTCGGTAACTTCAGGCTGAGACTCGGTCTGAATTTCTTCCTGTGACTCGGTTTGAACTTCTTCCTGCGACTCGGTCTGTGACTCGGTAACTGTGCTCGGCTCGGTAGATATAGCTTCCTTATTGATAGTTGTGTCTGTCAATGTTTCAGGTTCAATGTAAACGAATCTTCTGTAGTTCTCAGGTTCCCTTTTGCTTTCTTCCTCAGTCTTTTCTGCAAACTCATCAAATTTTACATGTATACTTTCTATGACTTTGTGAGTAGATAAGTTCAGACATTTGTATGCCTTGCTTTTGCTAGAATATCCTAGGAATATTCCTTCATCACTTTTCACATCAAATTTATTTCTTCTGGATTCTTTTAAGATATAACACTTGCTACCAAATATTTTCATGTAACTTACATTAGGTTTATAGCCATACCATAATTCATAAGGAGTTTTGAATGTGTCTTTCTTCAGTTGTACTCGGTTCAAGGTATGAACTGCAGTGCTGATAGCTTCCTTCCAGTACTTTATAGGAATGTTCTTTTCTATCATTAGAGTCCTTGCACAATCCATAATAGATCTGTTTCTTCTTTCTGCTATTCCATTCTGCTCAGGAGTTCTCGGAGCTGATACCTGCCTTTTGATTCCTCTTTCAATGCAGAAGTTGTTAAAATCATGGGAGATGAATTCACCACCTCTGTCTGATCTTAAACATTTCAATCTTTTCCCTGTTTCTTTTTCTACTCTTGTTAAGTACCATTTGAACTTTTCAAATGCCTCTGATTTTTCTCTTAAATACATAACAGTCATCATTCTAGAATAATCATCAACGAAAAGAATAAAGAATTTATCTCCAGTATAGCTTTGTATTCCAATAGGTCCACATAAATCAGTATGCACAATTTCCAAAATTTCTTTAGACTGATAGTTCTTACTTTTGAAACTAGTTTTACTCATTTTGCCAATCTGACAATTCTTACATAGACCAGTGTCAGGTTTCTTCAAAGTAGGAATGCCTCTAACCTTCTTGAATTTGCTTATTTTTATCATGTTATCAAAGTTCACATGACATAACCTTTGTGCCATAGCCAACTTTCTTCTATTTGAGCAATAAGGCATGAGTATTCATTGAGATCAAGATAAAATAAGTTACCTTTTGTTTGTTTGCCTGATCCAATGAGTTTTCCTTTTCCATCCAGCAGTCTTGCTTGACCATTCATGAATTCAACCTTGAAACCAGTGTTGATTAGCTGTGCTACACTTAAGAGATTATGTTTTAGTCCTTCAACCCAGTAAGCATTATCACATATGAGTTCTTTGGTTAATGAGATTCTTCCTTTTCCTTTTATACAACAAGGTTCATTGTTTCCAAATCTTACATTACCATTGTCACAGTCTTCTAGATATTCAAATTTTGTCTTGTCACCAGTCATGTGGTGTGAACATCTGCTGTCTATTATCCATATATCATCTTTGCTTATATGAGAAATAAGTGCCATCTTATCTTCATCATCATCAGATTCATCTTTTATAGCAATAAAAACAATTTCTTCTTCACTATCATCAGAATCTTTAGCCATAAAACATGATTTCTTACCTTTATCCTTGTATGATTTGAAATTCTTTTTGCCATAGTACTTGTGACTTCTCTTTTCTTCCTTGACTTGCTTGTTTGGGCACCTAGCTGCAATATGTCCAATTTCTTCACATGAAAAACAGATTAAAGGAGTTTTACCTTTATATTTACCTTTCCCTCTAGAGTACTTCTTTGCAAGTAATGCTTCTACAATTTCAAGATCACTATCAGAACTTTCTTCTGATTCCTCTTCACTGTCTGTCTGAACTTCTTTAATTTTCTTGTTCTTCTTTAGTGAAACCTTGGCCTCAAATGCTGATTCAATATTTTTGGAACTAGGAACATAGTTATCATAGTTGTCTAATTCAAAAGCTGTCAATCTTCCAACTAAAGCATCCAAAGTTATATTGTGGTTTGTTTCACATCTTCTTTCTTGAATAGCTGACTCTTATTGCATAGATAGGGAGTAGTGTTCTGAGTACCTTACTTATAACAGTCTCATCTGAGATTGTTCCTCTAGAAGCTCTAATTGCACTTACACTTGCTTTGATTCTTTCAACATATTTTGCAATGTTTTCATCTTCCTTCATATTCATCTTGTCAAACTGTCCTCTTAGGCTTTCTGCTTTGGCTCTCTTCACATTTGCATCACCACCATATATTTTCTTCAGTGCCACCCACATTTCATATGCAGTAGTGCAGTCTTTAATATCATCAAATTCTTCATAGCTGAGAGCAGATGCAATGTCTATCATCATGGTGTTGTGAGTCTTTTTATCTGCAATGTCTTCAATAGTTAATGCGCCATTAGGAATTGTATACTCTTCATCAATGTATTTGCATCCTGAATCACCAATGGAAGCCAGATGAAGTCGCATGAGACCTTGCCATGCTGAAAAGTTATCTCTGTTAAGCTTTAGAATTTCCCTCTTGTAAGACATCCTGATCTTTAGCTTAGGTCTTTGAAACCCTTCCTGCAAGCACCAAAAGCTCTGATACCAATTGATGGAATATGGATGAAGTGACTGAGAGGGGGGGGGTGAATCAGTCAACCATAAAACCTTGACTATTAATTCTTTGCAGATCCCTTTAAGATATCTTAACAATGTTATCTGTTTTAGCACTCGGTAAATAGATTGCAGTAACTTTGAAGATGCAGAAAGTATTATCAATATTATCCTTAGATATTCATCAAAACATGTATATGATTGTGAAAGCAATTAAGAACACAAGAGACACAAGATTTAACGTGGAAACCCAATATGGGAAAAACCACCAATGTATCTAGATACTGATTTTCACTTTTCTGAAGTGATGCCCGGTTAGAAGCCAACCCGGTAAAAGGTTACAAAACACACTGTTAGGTGTGACCTTGTTAGAGGATTTAAAACACCCTGCTAGGAGTGGCCTGGTAAGAGGTCTTGAAAATAATTCAATGGAATTGTCACCTTGTTAGAGGATTTATATTATGGCTGTTAAACCAACTCGGTTAAGAGATTTAGAATTCACTGTTACAATGATAAGAAGGTAACAATGAGAAAGTAACCTATATAATAATGCAACTGTCTTGCTAATTACAGATCTCTGTTCTGCATAAGTCTGATCTTCTCTGATCGAATAAATCTCTGCTGCTCCTCAAGGATATCTGAACATCCTTCACAAACTCGCATATATCTTTCCTTCTTTTCTTCTGTAGATCTTCTGCTATATGTTTTTATTTTACTTTACACTTTTGACCTTTTATTTATATGATTTTGGATTAGTCAAATCGACATTATTTAGTATAACAGTCGGCTGAATTAAGTAAACTCTATTTGCAAAAATCCTTCAAGGGCCGACAGTGCTCGGTGACCATATCTCTTATAATTTTTCGGTGACCGAGGGAACTCGGTAAACACTGACAATCCTTCACCTTTGATAACCGACTGAACTCGGTAAACACTATCTTTTTTTCGGCAACCGAGTGAACTCGGTAAACACTAAACTTTCTTCGGCAACCGAGTGAACTCGGTAAACACTAAACTTTCTTCGGCAACCGAGTGAACTCGGTAAACACTAAACTTTCTTCGGCAACCGAGTGAACTCGGTAAACATTAAACTTTCCTGTCTGGCAGACCGACTGAGCTCGGTAGAAGCAGATTGCTGCGAACTATGACATAGTGTGACATCAAAGACAATACATAATTGAGTAGCAATTTCCTTCAGACAATTGTTTCCAACACAATCAAGTGACTTATTCGTTCTAATCCTCAGAAGTGCTAATTGTGTATGTTCCAAAAATATTTTGCAATAATGCACATATACCCTATAAAATGAAAATTTGGCCTCGCTAGGGTTTTTAGTAATGGTTTGACTCTGCAACTTTTATGATCCAAAGGGGTGAACTCCAATCCCGGTGCACCAAGGTTTTGACACAGTCCAAGAACTTAATCTTCAAGAGCTACTAGGGAGATCTGACAACCCAACAATGAACCATACCCATGGAGATTTCTTCCACAAGGATATTTATATAGTGGCTGTCACTACCACGGCAAAAATGGCTATTACCGCTTGAGGTTTCGTCAACGCAGTTTACCCTGTGAAGGGATTGTTCGCTACGGTTAACCCTCTCTAAAGGTGACTCACAGTAGTATACCACAAGGGGACTTGGCTCCAGATCTAAGGTTTTTGACACCTTTTCACTTTTAACCCAAACAAAGCAAGCAGATTAATCCGACACGCTAAGACAAAATTTGTCTCACCAAGGTCTATGATATCAACCCCACTTGATCTATCAACCCCTCTGGAGAGAGAATGTATCAATCAATAAGGGAAGATGCACTAACTAATTTTGATTCACCAAAGCTCGTGATGTCTACCCCACGTGATCTATCAACCTCTCCTGGGAGAGAATGTATCGATCAATAAGAGAAGACGCACTAACCAAGTTGAATGTGAAACGCACTAAGTATCCTCCCTACCTATAAAGATTCTATCGTCAAGGAGGATTTCACTGGGAATCCAATCTCTCAAGAATCACGAATAGTGTTCATAGGGCCTAATTACTATGTGAGCACAGATGTATGTTTCCAAAAGAAATTCTACCAAAAGTACCCAAAAAGCAAAAAGAGGAACACTTAACGCTTAAAGCGAATATGAGATGAGTCCACAAGGTGGAACACTTAACACCTCACACAAGCTGAAAATGAGTCCCCAACTTAGAAAACAAGTGAGTTCCTAAAAGCACAAAAGGGTTGCCAAGTGGAACAATTAACGCTTCTCTCGTGTAGACCCCTCCCCTTTATGGCGCTGAGATTGCAACCACGGGGCAGAAATGAGGGGCCGACGGATTTAGCTAGTTCAATAACCCAAGATAGCAATCTAGATCAATCACAAATAATCTAAGACTACCAATAAATACCTAAGGTGTCACAACCTAGTATTCAATTATGCAAATTCATAGAAAAAGCATGCAAAGAAACACTCAAGCTAAACATATGAGAGATTTATTTTAAGGCCAAATTGAAATGTTATTAGATGAAGGAGAATACTTGGGATCCTTGCAACATGCTTAGTAGATTTTACCTGATTTTTAGCAATTTTTGTTGAGCTTTTTCATGCAAGCAAGTGACGAACTCTCCAACAAGCAAACAAGCAAACAAGATATGCAAAATATATTCAACTTATGAAAACCATAGGGTTAGCTCTAAAAATAATTTTTTATCAGCAATAATAACTAACAATTAAACCAAATGACAACTCATATCATTCATTGAACCATGTAAAAAAATAAGTGTATACCCATCACAAAACCTTTTTTTTTTTTTTGCTGCATTTGACCTAGTCAACAAGATATAATTTTTTTGATATGATTTTGGCTACAAAAATAGAAATTTAGAATAGAGACCCCTACTAAAAAATAAAGAGCTTTCCAAAAATGTAAAAATGTTAGAAAAATCTCTTCATTTGTGTCCTAAAGACCCATTTTATCAAAATAGACTAGTTTTTGTAAATTGACTATTTGACCTATTATATTTCATCCAAATTTAAAATACAAAGAATGGACCCCCTATAGAATTTAAACAGATTTTTGAAAATATAAAATTTTTGAAAAAATATGCTGATTTGCATCAGATATTAATTTTTTCTAAAATTTCAAGAAAAAATTATTAAAAATTCAAAACATCTCAAAAAATTCTAAATTTTTTATTGTAGCTTCCTTGATATGTTTCCAACTTGAAAAAAAAAATTTAGAGCAAAACTATAAGCTGTTTGGGAGATAAAATTAAATTTTTGAAACTTTAAGGTTTTAGCTCCCCAAAAAAATCAAAACTAGCATGTAAAGGTGGGTTGCCCCACGGTGGGCGCCAGAAATGTGTGTGTGAAAATTGTACCTGATCTATAGACACAACACTTTAGTAAAACATTAGAGGTTAGCTATAATCAAAATCATGCAAAATTGAAATCCACTCTAACCAAGCGATTTACTGCCTTCTAGTAGGTGCGAGATTAATGTTCTCAGATTGCTATCAAGATCAGTGACCTAGACGACACCTAAATGAAGGATTTGAATGCCAAACTGATATGAAATATGAATGCAATTAATCTATATTTTTTATATTTTCTATGCAATAAGAATGATAAAAATTGATATGAATCTATGCTAATATGAAAATTGATATGCAATGCTAATCTAGAAATGATATGATATGAGAATGAAAATTCTAATAATAATATGAAAGCTATGAATTTGAAATTGATCTCACAAAGCTTCGAATCCTCAAATTTATCTTTCAAGCTCCAATTGTGCAATTCTCCAAATTTGATATGCTATGATTCCTGTAGAGTAAGTTTGCAATTTTTGAGATGAATTATGAAGAGCTGAGCCTTGTTTTTATAGAAATTCAAAGCTTTGGAGGTGCATGGAAGAAAGCCATAAATCACTCAGATTAACTCAGCTTGATTTTTGAGTTATCTGATAATAAAGATAATTTAATTCACAAAAACATGCAAAAGCTAAGTTCAACTCGAATTAGAAGTTTAGATCAACTTTAAAACTCAAAAAAATGTTGAGTTTCAAAAAGCTAACAACTTGCATTGATTTTCCAATTTGAGTTTAACTGGTCCTTGAATGTGCACATGGATAATTATGATTTAATAAATAAATAAAGTGATTTATACTCAACTTAACTGATTTTTGAAATAAAATAATTAATTTATGGGTTAATTAACTATTTTATCAAATTTTTATTAAAAATTATATTATTAAATAATGACAACATGCTTTAATTAATTAAATAAAAATTTAATCAATTAAAGATAGGAATTTTGATTTATTGTCAAAATTAAATAATATAATTAATAATAGATAGAATTAAATTTAATTAAACAATTAAGTGGCAAGATATTAAATCTAATTAATTAAATATGAAAATATTCAATTAATCAAACTTAGGATAAATGTGATTTATCGCCAAATAATCATTAAATTAAAGATAATTAAAAATATTACTTGGAATATTCCCTGATGCAGAATTTAAGATAATCAATTATGATTCGATGATGTTTAGATGTGCCTTAGGTTAGGACTTTGATGTCAATTTCATTCGATATGTTGATATAGGAGGTTAATGAACCTATAGCCCATTTTTGGAGTATTACACTAATCATAATATCAAATTATATAAAAATAAAATAAAGTGCAACTAAAATCATTCAAACATTCTTAAGATCGAAACAAAAATTATAAGCAATAGAATGCTCACCTGTTATCCTCGGAACTAATGTTTCATTGCATAGCCGCTAGAGCTTGGATAAGATTTCACCTGTACCTATATACATTCCCACAGGTTTCATCAAATAAGAAAATATTTGAAACCCTGTCTATAAACAAAAAGATTCGAGGTGAGTCAAATTACAATAATTAAACAAAACTTGCGTTCAAAAGAAACCATCGTACATTGAAAACTTCGACCAAATTTGAAAATGATCATGACGGTGTCTACTTTCTGAAGCAAATGTTGAAATTAGACTCTATAATTGTTCAGATGCATGATTAATAGTTGAATAGATCTATAATTGTTTGACAATTGCTTTCTACGTATGTCCCAATAAACAAAAATGCCATCGTGAACATTGCCTGGCATAAATTAATAATAACAATGAATTTTAATTTTTTAAAGATTGTATTCACTATTATGAATACATGGAGTGAAGACAACATCTTTAGTATATTTTAAACCAATAGTTTATAAATAGAGTTCAATTAATTTTAAGAGAATTAAAAAATATGAGTTATTATATAAGAGGAATTGGTATAATTTATAATAATATTAGATTTTTATAACAAAAATTTAAATTCAAATTTTTGTAATAATAAAGTGATAGTGATTTTAGTTATAAATTGAATAATATGAATATATTAAAGAAGAGATATTTATATTCTCAATAAATAATAAAGACTTATATAATTATATTTTATAAATTAAAGAAATAATAAATAAATCATTACATCTAACAGTAAAAAAGAATATTATAATTTATTGATTATTTTAATTTTTAAAATAAAATTTTAAATTTAAAAATAAGATAATTCTTTATCTAATTCAACAAAACTACTTTTCATTTATAAATTAAATAATATAAAACCACTTTACATTTACATATTAAATAATCAAACTTCCTTAAAATAAAACTCTGACTTTCCCTCTAATAAATGTTTTCTCACTGTAAACTGACTTTTCCCTCCGTATACGTTTCCTACTGAAAAGATAAATCTTTACTATTTTATTTTTTAACGTTGGAAAAATTAAAAATAGATTCTATTGTAAGATGTTGAATATAATATAATATTCCCTTCACCTTTTACTATAGATGCTAAATACTATGATTCCAATCAATATGAAATAGTACTATACTATAATTCAATAAATATTTGACAGCAGATCTTTCACCAGATGAACAAATTACATCCAAAAATAGTTCTACTTTTTAAGGACGAGAATCCTCCGGCTCGTTTGACCCTCGAAAAGAAAAAAGGAGAATGAGCGCTATGCATTTTGGAGATGAAATAACTAGCAGTATCCATCCCAGAAAAGAAAAGACAGTTTGTACAGGCATTTGCACGAAAATCGGTAAAAATGTCACTTAAAAACTAAAAGCTAAAACATTGGAAACCCCAATTATAAATCAGGAAAGAAAGGGAAATTTGCAGAAAATAAAATCTCTCGAGCTCACTAAATATAATCTACTGCAAGATTAGCAGAAATTAAAATTCCTCAAGTTCACTAAACTAAATCTCTTTACTCCACCGCAAGGCAATTTGCAGCAAATAAAATCCGTCAAACTCCACTAAATAAAATTTCTCAACTCCACTGTGAAGCAGATTTATAGAAAATAAAATCCGTCAACTTTACTAAATAAAATCTCTCACCTCCTTTGAAAAACAAATTTACCGAGAATAAAATCGCACGGGCTCACTAAATTAAATCCCTCAATAGTTCAACTCCACTGCAAAGCAAATTTGCAGAAAATAATTTTGTCAGCTTTACTTAATAAAATTGACAAAAGAAAAAATGAACTTTACTAATTAAAATCCTTCGACTCAATAGATCTGCATAAAATAAAATCGCTCAACTTCACTAAATGAAATTCCTCAAACTTTACTGAAATGCAGATTTGCAGAAAACAAAATCCTTCAACTTCACTAAATAAAATCCCTCTACTGAAAAGCAGATTTGCCGAAAATATAATCCCTCTACTAAAAGGCAGGTTTGTAGAAATAAAATCCCTAAACTTCACTAAATAAAATTCCTCTACTCAAAAGCAGATTTGCAGAAACGAAAATCCCTCAACTTCACTCACAAGCAGATTCGCGGTCACTTATCCTTCTTCGACTGATAAATTTCCGTCGAACCGCTATGGCCGATACAGCTACTTCAATTTTCATAAGCTGCTGCGACTGTAGAGCACAACTTAAGAGCAAATATATCTAGTAGCCACACGCGCCATTTTCTTTGCCAAAAGAAATGCTATGCTCTCGCTTTGGCTCTGCCGGACACATTTCTTTAAATTTAGAAATAAATTTGATGTACTGGCAAATCTTCAGGTTTGCTGATGGATATTTTGTTGTGCTACGAATTGAATGGGAGGAGGACATTATTTTGTATTCGTTTGCTTGGTAGCAGGTTCAGAACTCGGTACGGGTGTTAATAAAGCAAAAATTCCATTAAACTTCGCTTTTCTACCGACGGCCTTACCCTGCAATTTGATGTGAGTTGTTTGTCTGACTAATTCTGATTCTGCAGAGTACACTTTTTATACGCAAGAATGTGGAGGATACGGCGCTGGGAGGCCTCGCGGAATTATTTTTTTAATATGAAATTCCAGATAATATCGATAACCTAAATAGTTCCATTTGCAACCTACTACGGGTTTACATCGCTGCAAGAATGAAGACTTTTACAAAAATCTAATAATTTAGTATACCGGCCATAGTGCACATTATTGAATGGGTTTGAGTTATGAAATGTAATTATTGTGTGGGCTAAGAACACTATTTTTTTTTTCTTTATTTTTATATAGTAAATTATAATAATATGAGAAAGCATACATATAAACTACAAGTCCTAGTCATGTGGAGGGGAAACTATATGGGTAAACATACATCTAAACTGCAAACCCCTAAGCATACACCTAAACTACAAGCTCTAGTCGCATGTAGGGGAACAATATGAGTAAGCATATATCTAAAGTATAAGACCTAAGAATACTTCTAAACCACAAGCCCTGGCCACATGTAGGAGGAACGATATGAGTAAGCATGCATCTAAACTACAAGCCCTAAGCATACATTTAAAGTGCAAGTTCTAGCCACATGCAGGGGATCCCATTTGTCAAATTCACCCAGTGCTTGCCCAAATGCACCTCTCAGGGTTTGAACCTTGGTGGATGGTTTTCTATATCTCATGCCACCATCCTTGTCAATTGGGCTCAATCATTGAGCTACAAGCCGTTGGCTTTTTTTTCTATTTAGGAAAGAGTTATGTAAAAATATTTTAAGAGGTTCAATTGTATTAATTTTATTTTATATTATAATAATATTTTATATGTTATAATATGTCTTATATTATTTAGAAATGTTATCATAGTAAAACTTATAACATAAAAAAATTTAAGTTCATCTTAAGAAATATTATTTGTTAGTGACTTATGAGAAGCTCTCTCAAAATTGGGTAATGAGGTGTTCGAATTGAACTCGTGATTTGATCCTCAAGTGTTAGAATTAAGGTGTCTCAATGTTAGAGTCCAAACATGTTTATTGTATTGCACTCGCTTTGGAAGTCCTAAATTAGAAGACTAGTGTCATAGGTTGATATGTTGGAACCATGATAAATTTATGGTGGAGTGGACACTTTTTACAAGTATTATGTGTTAGGAATAAGGTGTCTCAACCTTGGATAATTCCTATTCTTATTAATTGTTTTGTAAATGTATTTTTTGCAAATAATGAAATTAAGTGTGAGTGTACATGTCTAGTTGGCATGTTGATGTGTCACTCCACTTGATGTGTCGGCATCTTGTGCGTAAGGAGATCATGACTAAAATGGTCATGACAGATTCCTATGACGCATAAGAACTATTTAAGGAATGTGCTATGACAGGTGTAAGAGCATCTTATAACTTGGGCCTATTTGGGCGCCCAAGAAGAAGTGGTTGGTGTGTGTAAGAGAATATACCAAAAATAGGTTGGTATGATAGATTCTCTTACACTTCTCTTGTGACCATTATTTTTGGCAGATTCTATGACAAGTTGTCATAGTCTATTCTAGGGATGGACGCCTATTCTTGGGATTGCATGTAACAACTGTGTACATGTGGCTTTGTGCATGGGTCTTGGTGGTTGGACGCCAAACTCTTTTTTTGGGTATTTGTTGGGTCCTGAGGAGTCTATATATATGATGCTACTCCTATGGGAGAGATATAACAGAAATTTAAGTCTTGTTGGCTTTGTCTCTCATTTCCTGAAAGAACTTGCATTGCAAGTGTATTGTAATCTTTGTGTTGAAGATAATACATTGTGCAGGTTTTGGAGTGCTAGGGTTTTTTACCGAAAGGTTTTCCCCAGGGTATATCATTGTGTCATTCTCTATTTTTTTGTATGTATGGTATATGGTTGCAATATCTTTGTTAAAGTAGTTAACGAATATGAAATTATAAGGATTTATAAGAATTTGCACAATACTCTCCTATAGAGATTAGCGTAGGAAGCTGTTTCCGCACCTGAGTTTCCTTACAAGTGGTATCAGAGCTTGATCAACTTTTGATCCTAGTTGTTGGGTAGGGTTTTTTGAGCTGATCTCAAGTTTGAGTGGGAGTTTTTTGCAGAGCATTCTGAATCTTATTTGTAGATTGAGATGGAAAGTTCATCATATGGAAGAATGGAGGTGGAGAAATTTAATGGCACTAATTTTGAGTTGTGGAAACTCAAGATGGAAGACATGTTGGAAGATCATGACCTATGGGAAGTGACTTCAAGTGCTACAAGACCAGCAACTATAGCTCAAGCAGATTAGGATATCAAAGACCGTAAAGCTAAGGGTCTCAGAAGACTCTGTTTAACCGATGCAGTCCTTCTGAATGTTCTAGATGAGAAAACCGCAAATAGTTTGTGGGAAAGACTTGCGGCTGTGTATCAGGCCAAATCTCTAGTGAACAAGTTGTTCCTGAGGAAGAAGTTGTACTCTCTATGAATGGAGGAAGGTGGATCCTTAATGGATCATTTAAATGCATTTAATCTGCTAGCTGCACAATTGACATCAACTGGTGTTAAGTTAGAGGAGGAGGATCATTGCTACACACTTCTGTGTTCTTTACCGGATTCATGGGACCATCTTGTGATGGCTCTCGGAAGCACTTTAGTCACCTTCAAAATGGATGATGTGGTGTCTTCGCTACTATCAGAGGAGATGCGGAGAAAGGCTTCCGTTTCAGAAAAAGAAGCCCTTGCTGTTCGTGGGAGATCCACTGAAAGAGGGAAGAAAAATGACAATAAGTCTAATAATAAGGGTAGATCCAAATCTCATGGGAAGTCAAAGACTTCAAATAAGTCCAAGGCAAAATGTTGGAACTGTGATAAATCTGGGCACTTCTGTAAAGACTGCAAAGAGCCGAAGAAGAAGAAGAAAGGTTCAGATTCAGCTTTAGAAAGATCTCAAGAAGATGGCAATACATTCATCACAGCTTTGGCAGCCCATGCATCTGATGATGTGTGGTTGGTTGACTCGGGTGCATCTTTTCACATGACCTCTCATCGAAACTGGTTCTCAAAATATGAAGAGTTCGATGGTGGAAAGGTGTACTTGGGTGATGATTCTCACCTAAAGATAGTTGGACGCGGAAGGGTCACTATCAAATTTCCTGATGGATGAGTAAAGGGAATCAACGGAGTTATGCACATTCTGAGTTTGGCATGAAACCTATTATCTGTAAGTATGCTGAATGATGTAGGTGTGCAAGTTGTTTTTTCAAAAGAAGGATGCAAGATGATGAGAGGATCGATAGTGCTTGCAAGGGGTACTAGGAGAGGTACCTTATTTCAGCTAGATGCATGTATTCCTCTATGTAATAGTTCTTCATCCTCACCATTTGAACAAGTAGTGAAGAAGTCTGTGGCTATTGGTTCTGATGGTAGTGCAAATACTTTGGAAGGTAAGCTTCTTGTAGAAAAGACAATGTTGTGACATATGAGATTTGGCCACATTGGTGAAAAGGGTCTCAGAACCCTGAAAAATAAAAATCTCGTTGAGGGGTTAAATGATTGCAATCTCGAGTTTGACTTCTGCGAACACTATGTCTATGGTAAACAAAATCATGTCTAGTTCTACTCTAGTTCTCACAAATCTTCTGATGTTTTAGATCTTATTCATTCTGATGTATTTGGTCCTGTAAAAGTTCCTTCAATCTCCAAGTCTATATTTTTTGTATCTTTCATAGATGATTACAGTAGAAGGACGTGGATTTATTTCCTTAAAAGTAAGACACAAGTCTTTAGTCGGTTCAAGGAATTTAAAACTCTTGTAGAGAATCAGACTAGTAAGAAGATTAAGTGTGTGAGAACTGACAATGGTGGTGAGTTTTGCTCAGCAGAGTTTGAACAGTTCTATAAAGAACAAGGTATCGAGAGGCATAAGACAACTCCTTATACCCCACAGCAAAATGGAGTTGCAGAGAGAATGAATAGGACACTGATGGAGAAGGCTAGGAGTATGCTTAGTGGAGCTGGTTTAGAACAAAGGTTTTGGGCCAAAGCTGTGGCCACTGCTTGCTATCTGGTTAACAGATCTCCTACATCAGCCCTTGTTGGTAAGACACCCATGGAGGTGTGGTCTGGTGAGAAGCCTTCAATTAGACATCTTCATTTTTTTGGTTGTGAAGCTTATGCACATGTTCCAAAGGAGAAAAGATCTAAGTTGGAAAACAAAGTTGTTAAATGTATTTTCATCGGATACAGTGCTGGTGTGAAAGGATACAAGCTTTGGGATCCTGTGACTAGTAAGGTGTTGTATAGTAGAAATGTTATTTTCAGAGAGCTAACATCTTCTCCTATTGTGCTACAACCAGATGAAAAAGAAAAGGAAAAAGATGTTGTTCAGTTGCCTCCTACCCCTGAGAAGACTGAACAGAGAGACCATGTTGGGCCTAATGATGAGGAGAGCTCTAGCAGCTCTGATAGTTCAGAAGAAGAGGAAGAACAACCTCAACCGCAGCCCTTGAGGAGATCCACGAGAGAAAGAAAGAAACCAGAAAGGTTTGGTTATTCTATGTTAGATTCCAGTTGTGCCTTTGCTTTGATTACTAACACTGATGAGCCTAGATCTGTGAAAGAGGCTTTGGGCATGGAAGATGCAAGTTCCTGGATTGAGGCTATGGATGATGAGATGGCTTCATTGGAGAAAAACAAAACTTGGGACCTTGTACCTTTTCCTAAAGGGAGAAAATTTGTTGGCTGTAAATGGGTGTTCAAGAAGAAATTCTGTGCAGATGGCAGTGTTGAAAGGTATAAAGCTAGATTGGTTGCAAAGGGGTATTCACAGGTAGAGGGAATAGATTATGGTGAAATATTCTCTCCTGTTGCAAAGTTGACATCCATTAGATTTCTATTATCTCTTGCTGCATCATATGATTTAGAGATAGAACAGATGGATGTGAAGATAGCTTTCCTTCATGGTGATTTGGAGGAAGAGATTTATATGTCACAGCCTGAGCACTACATTGTTAAAGGTAAAGAATCCTTAGTTTGCATATTAAAGAAATCTCTATATGGTTTGAAGCAATCTCCTAGGATGTGGTACTTTAATTTTGATGCCTTTGTGTTGTCAATTGGATTTGTAAGATCAAAATCAGATCATTGTGTTTATTTCAGAGTTGAAAATGATTGCCTTCTTATTGTTGCATTATATGTTGATGATATGTTGTTGTTTGGGAAGGGTAAGGGTATGATTTCTAATTTTAAATCTCAGTTGTCAGCACAGTTTGAGATGAAAGATCTTGGGGCAGCTAGGTACATCTTGGGTATGGAAATCAGTAGAGACGGGTCTAACAGAAAACTTTGGTTGAGTCAGAGTAAGTATGTGAAGTCTGTGTTGGACAGGTTCAGCATGGCAGATTGTAGGCCACTATGTGTTCCTATTTCTATGGGAACAAAGTTATCTATAGATGATTGTCCAAAATCTCCTAGTGAGGTGGAGGACATGAGTAGAGTACCTTATGCTAGTGCAGTTGGCAGTCTTATGTACGCTATGGTCTATACTAGACCAGACATTGCCCAAGCAGTGGGAGTCCTGAGTCAATTTATGGCTAATCCTAGACAGGTACATTGGGATGCAGTTAAGTGAGTATTCAGATATTTAAGGGGTACATCAGATTACTCCATATGTTATCATGGTAACTCTTCTGGATCTCCCCATTCAGTTTGTATTCATGGGTTTGTGGATTTAGATTGGGCAGGTGATATTGATAGCAGGAGATCCACCAGTGCTTATGTGTTCACTATGTTTGGTGGTGCCATTAGTTGGATGAGTAAGCGACAACCTGTGGTTGCTTTGTCCACTACACAAGCTGAGTACATGGCTACTACTCATGCTTGTAAAGAAGCCATTTGGCTTAGAGGATTATGTTTTGATGTTGGTGTTGATGCAGAACAAATTACTATTTGGTGTGACAGTCAGAGTGCTATTTGCCTTGCAAAGAATCCAACTTTCCATGCCAGAACGAAGCACATTGATGTGCAGTTTCACTTTGTGAGAGATATGGTGGAAGATGGAAAGGTAAATTTGGAGAAGGTAGATATTGTGAAGAATGTTGTAGATGCATTAACGAAACCAATGGGCACTAAGAAGTTTAGATGGTGTTCGGAGTCTATGGGCCTTTTGGCCTACAGCGGTTAAAGTTCCTGTTATGTTCCTGTTGCTCTTACAAGGTGTCAAACAAGTGGGAGAATGTTAGGAATAAGGTGTCTCAACCTTGGATAATTCCTATTCTTATTATTTGTTTTGTAAATGTATTTTTTGAAAATAATATAATTAAGTGTGAGTGTACATGTCTAGTTGGCATGTTGATGTGTCACTCCACTTGATGTGTCGGCATCTTATGCGTAAGGAGATCATGACTGAAACGGTCATGACGGATTCCTATGACACGTAAGAACTATTTAAGGAATGTGCTATGACAGGTGTAAGAGCATCTTATGACTTGGGCCTATTTGGGCGCCCAAGAAGAAGTGGTTGGTGTGTGTAAGAGAATATGCCAAAAATAGGTTGGTATGACAAATTCTCTTACACTTCTCTTGTGACCATTATTTTTGGCGGATTCTATGACAAGCTATTATAGTCTATTCTAGGGATGGATGCCTATTCTTGGGATTGCATGTAACAACTGTGTACATGTGGCTTTGTGCATGGGTCTTGGTGGTTGGATGCCAAACTCCTTTTTTGGGTATTTTTTGGGTCCTAAGGAGTCTATATATATGATGCCGCTCCTATGGGAGAGATATAACAGAAATTTAAGTCTTGTTGGCTTTGTCTCTCATTTCCTGAAAGAACTTGAATTGCAAGTGTATTGTAATCTTTGTGTTGAAGATAATACATTGTGCAGGTTTTGGAGTGCTGGGGTTTTTTACCGAAAGGTTTTCCCCAGGGTATATCATTGTGTCATTCTCTATTTTTTTGTATGTATGGTATGTGGTTGCAATATCTTTGTTAAAGTAGTTAACGAATCTGAAATTGTAAGGATTTATAAGAATTTAAACAATACTCTCCTATAGAGATTAGCGTAGGAAGCTATTTTCGCACTTGAGTTTCCTTACATTATGAAGTAGGTGTTGTATATGGCAAGGTTATTGTTATAAATGAGTTAAGTATTATTGCTTTGGAAGTTGCTATGTGCAACATGTCATGGAATTAGCAATTTTTTTTATTATAACACCACATATCTTTGACGTTGGAGTTGGTTTTGGAAACCATAGGCACTTTCTACTTCTATTGAGCTCTATAAATATGAGCCTTCTTAGTGTAATTATCATGCTAATGTCATCAAATTAATATGGATGTTACAAAACTAAATTAGAAAGTAGCACATTGATATCTATTTTAGAAAAAAAAAAAAGTTATGCTCTATGAAAACAATGTAACTCTTTGAAAATGACGTTTTCAGCAACATACCATTTTTTGTGGGAGAGAAAAAACTATTCAAATCAATTCAAAAATAAAAATAAAAAATATATTTAGAATCTAGACATAAAATCCTAAAAGACTCTAATTTACTTCATCTTCTGATTTCAAACGGTTTAATGACAATATGCATCTGAATCTAAAAGTTTTTTTTCAAAATGTAAAGTTCAGTGTCCATTCAGGAAAAAAAGTGTAACCCACTATTGTGGGTTCACCCCTCCCCTATTACATTTAACATTTGGAATTACTTATTTTGCATTTGGCCTCCTTTCAATTAGTATCAAAACCTAGCTAGTTTTGTTATTTTTGCTAGGTAGAAAGCTTTTTGTGTTGATTTAATTTTAGCATGGGAGTTTTGCAAAGGAAGATTTAATAACATTGTTACAAGTTTGATATTGCAAGCATATCCCGTAGAATATAGGTAGAGAATTTTAATGGTGAAAATTTTGAGCTGCGAAAACTCTGAATAGAGGACATGTTCATAGCTAGAGATCTATTAGATGTGGTTTCTTCAACAAAACCCCAAACTACAATGCAACATGTATTGGATAAAATGGATTAAGAAATACAAGGGTTTGATAAGACTCTATCATATTTCTTCGTGCAAAGGTGTCGAACTTCACTGCATACATGTTATTTATCCTTTTAAATGCATTGTTTTACCTGCAAAAGATCAAAATTTGCAAAACAAAAGCATGAAAATACAAATATTTAACAAATTTCTAAAAATTGACGCCAAGGCCCCACAGTGGGAACCATTTTGTGTATGTAAAATACCTTCCTAGAATTAGTTTGTCAAAATATCAACTCAATTATGGAAAATATAACAATTTTAAATCAATTGAATAGAAATAATAACAATAAGCATCCTATGGATCTCTAACTAGAAAATCTAAGGAAATGCTCTCAAATTTATCATTTATTAGAGATAGCTCTAGAATGACAATTAATGATCAATGATGCAATTATTCCAATCTAACTCAAATTATGCTCAATTATGCTAAGAATTCACAATTAATTTCATATAATATGGATGTAATCAACAACTAACAAGAGAGGATCCTTTTCTCTTGATTTTTCCTTCTATTTATTGATTTTCCCAAAGTTTAGGGGTAGATTAAGATTAAACATTATTAGGTTTAAGTCAAGTTAATGGTTTCAAATGTTGGGACAAAGTAATTTTTTTTTTTCTCAAAGGTTGGAACAAAGAGACAAAATGAATGGTCAAGATGCATCTCCAAGATGTGTGATGGAGAATTGATTTGGCTTTGATCCATGTGAGCTCATTCCTTAACTCCTATTGGTTGATTTTTATTTGTGTCCATAAGTGGTTGGTGAAGAAAATAGGAATTAAATCGATTGAATTGGTTTGTCTTATCCATTTGTATGCTTGAATGAGTTGAATTTGATTTGATTTAACTATACAATTAATTGAATTAAATCAATTGCATAATTATTTTCTCTTTTTTATTTAATTAATCCTTTACCTCTGATTTCAATTAATTTATGCTTTTGGCCTTGATTTCTCACTTTGATTTAGCTTGATCATTTTTAGGTGTATACAATAACATCCCACCAATTCTCATTCTGATAAGGACTATGTTGACATATAGCCTCTGATTATTCATCCTTGGCCTACACTCATTAGCTCTATGACCATATTTATTGCAATTGTAACAATAACCATGAAAAGTGCTTGGTCTGGCATTAGATCTAATATTTCAAACACTAGATCTGATATTTGACCTACATACAGTAGTTGTATGTCCAAACTTGTGTGTCCAATTGAAAAAAAGTAGTTTATAGGATATCTTACCAAATTTTCTTTAATTCACCTTAGGTTCATATTTTTCATCTTGTATGGCCTTCTCGGCACCTGAAGATTCACCAACCTTAGAACTTTTGTAGCCTAATCCATAGCTCTCTCCACGTATTCTCTCATTCTTCAGTTGTTCACGAAGTTTTGTAGAATTTTCATTGAATTTCTTGAGTAAATCATTTTTAGCCTTCAATTCACCTTTCAGTTTCTCATTTTCTTGTCTCAACTTTTCATTCTCCATTAGGAATTTTTGATTCTCTTCATTTGTCTCATTTAGATGTTCATGTAATGTACCAACCTCTTGTTCATATTTTAAAAATCTCATCCACCTTGGCTTTAAGGGATTCATCTTTAGTTTTGAAGGCTTCCTCTACCATTTTCCTTTCTACTTATGTTGTCTTCCTTGCTTCCATCTCTTCACCCATTCTGATTGACAAAGCTTCTAATTCTCTTTTGATGTTCTTCTTGTCTTTATGCACTCCTGAGATAATTCTTCCAAGATGCTTGAGATTCCTTAGATCCACTACCTTAAAATAGTTGTTCAATGAGATCTTGTCTTTCTTTTAGTGTTTCAACAAGTTATTTTCTCTTTTCTCTTGATTGCTTGAGTTAATCTTTCAATTTCTCAATGAACTCCTCTACATCTACAAGTTTCTTTTCAAGTTGCCTTTGATATCTTAATTCCTCCATGTCTGTCTTAAGGATCTTTCCCAAGATGTTAGGCTTCTTCAAGGTAACTTGGCTCTAATAGCAATTTTCTATGTTATAAGGCACTAAGAGGGGGGTCAATCAATGCAACCACAGATCTACAAAATCTTTTCCTAAATGTGCATATTAACCAACATGCAAATGTAAATATAACATAGAAGCATAACACATAAATAATCTACACATAATCAACACAAAAACACTAGTCTTTTTGTGTGGAAACCCTTGTTAGAGGGAAAAACCATCATGGGAAATATCACCCACTAATCTCACTAGTGCACCAATAAGATATACCCTAATAGGAGCATTACAACACCCTATTAAGGTTATACCAAGTTAAGAGTATCTATAGCCCGATTAGAAGCTGTTACAAAGTCCTGTTAGGAACTAGCCTGTTAGGGGATTTATAACTCCTTCTGAGAGTCTCCTGGTTAGAGGATTTGGTCCTCATACCTATTAGGATCCTTCTTACCCTATTAGCAGTAACCTTGTTAGAGGATTTTAACTAGAAGCCTATCACAACTTTCCTTGAGAATGAACTCGATAAGAATGATCTGAGTGTAGCACACTCTACTTGATAGATCTGCTTCATCACTACTTAATTTACTATTCTAATCATAAAAAAATTTCCTTCAATAATCATAATCATTGCAACAAATAACAACCACTTTTCTCTATAATTTCATCTCTTATATAAATATTTAGGTCAGTGCAACAACTTTAAAAAGGTGTTACAGATTTTGACCTCCAAAATCCATCCAAATTTCATAAGTGATCCCACCAACATGTAGTAAACTGAAATCCTCAAGGTTTTCCCTCAATAATATAATTCAAAATTAAATCATTTATTAACTCTTATCTAACCACTACCTTGATTTCATCACCTTGACTTGACCGGTTGGCTATTCTAGCTGATTTCACTGATGTTTGACTCAAATATCCATTTGTACTTTGAATATACTTACACAATCATAGATGTAGGTTGAAAGGACCCTTTATATTATTCTTATCCAATCGCACCACCATAACTATTCAGATCATCACCGTGCATCGCATTTACCATGACTGACTGTGTTATCACCTCAATACACTAGATACTTAGAGAATTCCTTATGCAATCAACTTTGTCACTGGAATATGTGATTCAATCATCCTATAATACTTTTTTCTAGAAATGACAACACTACAACATTCATCACATGATCATCTTCATCAAATTCTAACACCATGTTATCAAGATTTAAATTCCCATGTCCTTCAACCTCGCCATTTTCATGAAGATTCATATATTCCTTTGGACTTGTACATGCACATGAAAAAATTTCTTCATCCTCATTTTTTTAGCATGGGCATAAATCATCAGTGCTAATGCATTCATTTTGGCTAGGCATGGTCTTGTTGTGTCTCCCAACTCACCCAAATGGTGAACATTATACACTAGCAATGTTGTCCCTTAAGTGTCCTAAGTACATAAACCTATCAAACTTTTATAGGTTATTTCTCACAATCCGTAGCAATTACAAATGATATGTTTGAACCTATAGGGTTACATGAGGCTCCTCTACAGTAACCTATTTCATATTTTCAATAATTGAAGCAATTTTTTTAGCAAATCAATTTTTTTCTTTATACTAAAAAATTGTAAGATTCATTCAATAAAAAATTGCAATGCATCCTAATTCTCATTTTATTCATCATGGGAACAAACTTTTAATGAAAATATGTCTAATTGGGTGGTTTTACCCTATGCATGATCATGTTTTTCCTACCAACTAGCCCAAATGCTCACTGTCATATTGTAGTAATGATGTCCCTTAAGTGACCTAAGTGCATAAAACTATCAAAAATCCATGGAACTTGAGAACAACCATCTAAACACACAAGGTCACATGAGGCCCCTCTACAATAACCTGTCTCATATTTTTAAGACTCAAAGTTACTTTTTTAGGCCAGCAATTTTTATGTTGATCCAAAAAAACATCAAATGCATCCAATGAAAAGTTACAAGGGAGAGAAATTATTTTTTTGTTTGTCATAGCAATTAACTATTAGTTCCAACACATTTTTGGGTATTTTTACCCTATTTATGGCCCTATTTTATCTCCCAATTCACCTAAATGGTAAACACCATACTCTAGCGACATTGTCCTTTAAGTGTCGTAAGTTAATAAAACTATCAAACTTTTATGGGTTATTTCTCACAAATTATGACACTTGTGAATGATCCTTTTAAAAATATATGGTCACATGAGGCCCCTCTATAATAACATATATAATATGTTCAAGGCTAGAAGCAATTTTTGTAGGTCAATAATTTTTCTCTTGACACAAAAATCATCAAATGCATTCAATGAAAACTTATAAGGTATCCCAATTCTTGTTATGTTTTTTGTGTGCATAAGCCATCAATGTGAACATATTTGATTGGGTTGTTTACCATGAGCATGGACCCTTTTTGCCTCCCAACTCATCCAAATGCTCAACGTCATTACCCTAGTGGCGATGTCACTTAAGCTCCTAAGTGCATAAAACTATCAAATTTTGACATTCTATTTCTCATAATCCATGGTACTTGTGAATGATCTATATGAGCCTATAGGTTCATGTGAGACCCATCTATAATAACTTATCTCAAATTTTCAAGAGTCAAAGAGGCTTTCGTAGGGCAGCAATTATTTTGTTGACACAAAAGTTGTTAGATGCATTTAATGAAAATTTACAAGGGAGCATAATTCTTGTTTTCTTCTTTGTGGGTGAAAACTATCAGTGCTAATAAATTTTATTGGAGGAGTTTACCCTAGGTATGGTCTCATTTTTCCTCTCAACACACCTAAATTCTCAATGCCATACCCTAGCGATGATGTCCCTTAAGTGTCCTAAGTGCATAAAATTGTCAAACTTTAATGGGTTTTTTCTCAAAAATTATGAAACTTGAAAATGATCTATGTAAACCTATAGGGTCATGTGATGCCCCTCTAAAATAAACTACCTCAAATTTTCAATGCTTGAAGCAAGGGAAGAAATTTTTATGTTGACACAAATTTTTTAAGATGTATTCAATGAAAAGTTACAAGGTAGAATAATTCTTGTTATGTTTATCATGGGTGCAAACCTTCAACACCAACGGGTCTATTTGGGAAATTTTACACTACCCAAGATCCTATTTTTAATTCCACCTCACCCAAATACTCAGTGCCATACCCTAGTGGCAATAACCCTTAAGTACCCTTAGTGCATAGAATTATCCTAATGAACCTAAGTGATTTATAGAACCTAGGACAACCTCGAAAAATCATTGAATAAGTTCATTGTAGTAACAACCTTGGTTTATTTCAGTCTAACATGTGTATATTATGCAGAACATCTTACTTTATTTAACATGTCTATATTATTTGTAGCTACAACTATTATGTTTCTAGCATTTTCTCTTCTGAATTAACAACTCTAATGAGATAGGGCAGCCATAATGAATCTAGGACAACTATAATCTTAATCATTATTACACATAAAGGTGATATTCATGAAAAAAGTATAATCATGTAATGTGGATAATGGTGACCAATGGTAGACCACCAAGTTCCACATATATTGGAATAAAAATCCTCCCACAAAGTAAATCCAATTAGCACAACCAATGGACTTAGGGTGAAAATTCATGATCTGTACACAATGTGAGGATTTTGAGATTCCTTATGATGGAGATGATGATGATGATATATAAAACCAATAAATGACTAAGTGAATAAAAATCAATAAGAGGAATGAACTCATCTTGAAACTAGGAGAGAAAAAGTGAAACTCATATCTAGGTTTTTACTGTCATAGAGTTGTTAGAAACAGGAATGGTTTTGGCTCTTGTAACCTGACACCTGTATCTTCTAGCTGTGAAAATTATAGATTCCTAGGACTATGTCATTTCAATTCAGCCTTGTCCAAGAAATTCAGCCTTGTCCTCACGACTCCAAATCTAGTGAATTTTGTAGAGGATCAGTCATTGGTTTTGTAACTCTAAAATTTTAGATCTGAAACTCTGCCACCTATTCATGCACACATAAAAGAAGGGGAATTTTTTGTTGGAAGAGGCTTGCCTTGGTCAATACCCTATATAGGAATTAACCTTAAAATGAAATAGATCACTACTAAAATTTTATTAATTTTTCGATGTGCATTGGTCGATATTTCTATGTGAATTGGTTGATATTTCAACCAAAGGGCTTGTCGCAAAATTTTAGTCGATTGATCAAAAACCAAGTTGAGCATCTTAATTTTGACCATTATTGGCATCGAAAAAGAGGTCATATGCTTGTAAAATATGGCATCAAAAGATCAGATTTTCGACAGTGGCTCACATCATAGTTCAACAAAGATGCAATGTCTACAACAAGGTTTTGTTTGAAATATTCATTGATGGTTGGAGTCAACAAACTCATTTTTGATGAAAATAACATCAAATGTGTCCACTTGTAGTCGATCAATCGACAAAAATAGTTTTTAAAAAAATGTATTATTTATTTCATGAAACCGTCAAACCTGTTACCCTTCTGCATCTCATCAACACTAGAGGTCTGAAGGAATCAATTATTTGGTCAATTATGAGAAGGTAAACAAAAAGATAATAGTATTGTATCTTTCATTTATTTTATCCATTCATATTTTCAACCTTCTCTTCACCTTTAGTAATATATTGGATATTGTACAGTGTACATAAAGGCAAGGCAATGATTATTATCGATGATCAGTAGGTGTGTCATCTTTAAATGGACACACTCCATGTTGAGACCTTTTAGCCCTCCCTAGTAGGTTGTTTTGATCCTGATTCAGACACTTTCATGCTTCTATGGGGTTTCATGTGCTTATGTGCCTGTTCTGCCCCTCCTTTCTTCCTTTTCTCTCTACTTCAAAGACTTGGGCATATTTCCCAAGGTCTTGACCCTCTGGGTCAAGGTTGACCTTGACCTTGACCCTAGGGTCTAGGGTCCTTGGGGTTAGGTCCCAGTTTCACAGTTTCATCAAAATTTTATCTTTTCCCTCTTCGGGGCCACTATTTCTTGAGTTAAGTGTTGAATTCTTAAATTAATATTTGAGGTGGACCTTTCTTGAGCTCTGTGTAGGATTCCTAATTTATTATTTGAGATTATCCTTTCTCGATTTTTGTGCCTAATGCTCAAATTAACTTTGGGGTTGGCCTTACCTTAGATTTTGTGACAAGGCTCTTAAATAATTATTTTTATTTCTATCTTAAGGGTGGACCCCTTCTAGATTTTTGTGTCAAGACTTTAATTTCCTTTCCTTGTGCACCTATCTAGAGTTTTGTTCCATGGACCCTTAATTATTGTTATCTATGTGGCCTCTCTAGAAGTTTGTGCCCTAGATGACTATAAAAGGAGGCCTTCCTCTCTCATTTCAATCCATTTTTCATCTATCATCTTTCACCTACACATTCCAACACATTACAAGATCTCTCAAGAAAGAGGCAAGCAAGAAGGAAAGAATTTCAAGCACTCAAGCCTTCAATCTTTCAAGTGTTCAAGCATTCAAGATCCAATTCATCAAGGAGATCCATTAGTAGCCATTGAAGGATTCAAGCTCTATGGAGCCCTCTTGTTGAAGATTTCTCAATCCATCCATTCAAGATCCTTTCTATTCATTCAAGATTGGTATTGAAGATCTAAATAAAATTTATTTGAGATATCATACATTCAATTCTATATTCATTTGGAGCATCCATACTTGTGGATTCAAGGATTCGAATCCTCCACAAGGATTTCAACATAAGCAAGGTGAATTGTTCCATTTATTTTGTTTACTACTGCAATTTCAATTCAATTTTAAGGTTAATTCCTAAATTGGGGTTTGACTAAGGCAACCCCCTCCCCCCCAAAAAAAAAACCATTTTTCTTAGAGGTACAGGTGTGGGATAGAAAATTATAGTGCAGATCTGGATACCCTTTTCGACAAAATTTCAGGATCCGTGAATAGAATTTCCGTCGGAGCAGTGCAAGTCAAGGCCGACCTTTCTCAAAAAAGAAAAATATTTATGGTTTTTGTAGATCTCACAATTTCAATATAGGATTGTGGAAATAAATAGTTTTTGAGACCGTCTGAAAGGGTTTCTAGCAGATTCTTCTTCGGAGGTAAGTACCTTTTATTTCTTTATTTCAATATTAGTCTTATATATTTACTTTCCATATCATTATAAATTCATGTATGTGTGAAATATAGGTTTTGGGGTCTCTTTTATGGGAAAACTCCTATTGTTCTAGACCCCATCCATATTTTATATCTTACATTTTGGTGAACCCAACGAGCTTACCCCCTATCTTTTGTGGAATTAGATGCCCTATTGTGTTAGATTTCCCTTTGTATTATCTTGTGTGTTCACCTATATCTTACATTTTGGTGGACCTGTTTACGACAACTCTTTCTTTTTGGTGTTAAATTTATATTTTGTGTTAGATCTTACATGCTTACAAAAGTAGATTTCTTTTATGCTCTTGCAAATTTATATTTCAAAAATACAAAAAAATTACAAAATTTCTTTAAAAATACAAAATATTTACAAGTTTACCCCCTATCTTTTGTGTAATTAGATGCCCTATTGTGTTTGTGGTGTTCTATTTCCTTTTCATGCTTATAAATTTCATTTAAATGCATTTGGATATATCTAGATCTATTTTCTATGCATTTATTTATTTGTTATCGTGTTGCACAAGTTATCTCAAGTGTTGTTCAAGTGCTTTATTGAACCTTTGGATGTGGATGTTGATTACTCTCTTCCTCGTGAAACCATTATGGATGATCCCTTGAATAAAGATATTAATTTATCCCCTCCTCGTGAAGAAGCTTTGATACAAGAGGGTGATTCATTAATGGATGACATATTCATACATGATGGTGAATCTTTTTATAAAACACACTCCCCTTATGCAAACATGTTAGCGAAAGAAGATGACATTATAGATTCTTTACCTCTATTTGGGATTCCTTCTAGTGATGAGGCATTAGCGGAGAATGATATGAATTCCCTTAATTATCTCCCTCTTAGTGATGATCTTATGGAGAATCAAGATCTTACCTAATCTCCTCCTAGGGTGTCTTCTTTGCTTCCTTCTTGTGAATCTATTTGTAGTGTTGAGACAACTAACATGGTTTATCCAGAACCTTTGTTGACTATCAAAGGTTGTCCTCGCATTACTATCAAAGGTAAACCTATGGAGTCTTTAGAGTCTTTCAATGACCAAGATTCGATAGCCCACACATATCATACAAGGAATAACCCTCAACCTAATCCGGTGGTTTCTACTTCTTTGCCACCTTCTCAACCCATTCTTCCTCCTCCACCCAGTCTTCCTAGCAAGGAGTACGATTTGATAAACCAAATGCAAAATACCCCTACCAAGATTTCTTTATGGGACCTTCTTCAAACTTAACCTACCTACTATGAAGCCTTGCAAAAAGCTCTAACAACTCTTCCTACTCCACCTCCTAATCAAGAGAACATCAATAACTTCTTACAATGCATGCATGCTACTCGGGTGCTCCTGACATTGTATTTACTCAAATGGATTTACCTTCTAAAGAAGTTCAGAATCAATATGGTGCTCTTATGGTTGTTGTTACTATCAATAAGAGCATCATTTTTAGGACCTTGATTGATAATGGATATGGGCTTAACATTTGTAGCATGGACATGCTCAAAGCGATTAAAGCCGATCTTTCTACTATTCAACCTGACAATGTTCCTATACATGGCTTTGATAACATTGCTAAGAAAACTTTAGGAATCATTACCTTACCTATCAAAGTAGGTACGGTCATCCTAAATACTACTATTCATGTTATGCCTGGACCTCTCAATTATAACCTTCTTTTGGGTAGACCTTGGTTGCATGAGATGCATGTTGTTCCTTCCACCCTTCACCGTAAAGTCAAGTTTATACATAACAACACATTGTATACACTTCATGCGGATGATGCACCAAATCCTTGTTTGAATATTCAAACCTACACTACTCCTATTCCTAATAGTAATCCTTCTTCCTCTAATTCTCTTCCTGGCGATGATTGGGGAACCTTGGATTTTAATGCTACCTTTATGGGAGAGTATAAGATTTCTAATCTTGATTTTATGAAGCAACAAAGAGTGTTTGAACAATGAGTTGTTGCCTCTACTTCTAATACCCTTCGTAATAACTTTGTCGCTTCTTCTACCCACTATGAATCTATCAAACCTACTAGTGATAACATAGTGACTATTGAATTTCCATTGACTCCTTCTAATATGTCTTCTTGTTATGGTCGTGGTTATCATTTCCTTATTAAACAAGGATTCAATGGTCAAGGATGTGGTAAGCATAAACAAGGAATTCAAATGCCCTTACAGAATGGGGGGCATGAACATTCTTATGGATTGGGATTTAATCCTCAACAACAAATCAATGTTAACAAAATCTCAAATAACACTTCAAAACATGATGAACCTATGAAGGAATTTGACCAAGAAGTTATTTTGCCTAAAATCCTTCATGCTAAGATGATTACTAGACCTAAACACAAAAATAAATGTAGTCCACACTTGAAGACTCTTCCTTTTTGTTTATATCATAGATTTCATGATCACTCTACTAATGAATGTCAAGCTTTACATTATAAGATTAGGCAGCTCATTGATAGTAAGGTTATTTATATATCATGTGGCAATGAGTTGTATTTCAATCCTATTTTCTCTAAATAATATTTATGTTCCTATTATGGAGATCCACATTATGTAAACAATGTTATCCTAATCCTTGGGGCTCGTTGTCTTGTATAGTGTTGTGAGCAATATAATAGGTCCCCTTCCATCCTTGTTCCTACAGTTGGGGGGCAAGGATGCCATTTCCTTCTTTTCTGTCTTTCTGGGATCCACTTTTCCCTTGGTTAACCAGTATCTATCTATTATGTGATATCCAATCATACATGAAAATTTTGGTTTGCATTGAGGATCTATGTCCTTGATCATAACCTATTTTTGTTATTTGACATTGGGTTTCCATGGTTGATAAATCTCTCACCTTGGAAGCTGAATAGTGTGCTATCTCTCACAAGGGTTACTTTTTCCCTTCTTGCGTGATATCTCTTTGCATTCGTCCCTTCCATGGCCTCATAGGAGTTGTGACCTTCTTGGCTTGGACTGGGTGTTGTCTATGGATATTGTCTTGATGTTGAAGAAGGCTTTATCCTTGTTCTTTTCTTTCCTTAACATGTCAAAATAGTATGTTTTTTTCCATCTTAAGGAGGGGAGCATACATACGGCCTCCCTCATTCTATATTATGCATTTTTGTTCTAACCTTTTGTTTTGCAGCATGCTAAATCCTTAGAAGGTAACACACATAAGTTGCTAAATCCTGAAGAGACACGCATTTCCAATTTCAAATATGCTAAATCCTTGGAAGGTAACGCACATAAGTTGCTAAATCCTGAAGAGATACGTATTTTAAAAATGTATTCTATGGTGATATGAGGATATGGATCCATGGGTACTTCATAAAAGTCATCAGAAGACACACTACATACATGCACAAGGCCGCCAGAAGGCACACAACTTTATGGGGTGACTATCAAGTGCTTTCTTGGTGGGCCATCCTATCCTTTTTGTGGTTCATAGTGAGATACACACATCTTACTGGGTGAGCTAGCCACTCCTCTCTCCCCTTTTCTCTCTTTTTCTAGTGATGTCTCTCTTATTGTAATCTTGGAGTTGATGAAGACTTGAGTCCCTGGGACTTGAGGTTTCCTTTGTCCCTTTGATTTCAATAAGATTTTCTTTTTCTTTGTGATCTCCTTTACCAAGAGTTCACATCGAGTCCATACTCTTGCTAAAGTGGGGGCTAAATGTATCATCTTAAAATGGACACACTCCATGTTGAGACCTTTTAGCCCTCCCTAGTAGGTTGTTTTGATCCTGATTCAAACACTTTTATGCTTCTGTGGGGTTTCATGTGCTTATGTGCCTATTATGCCCCTCTTTTTTGCCTTTTCTATCTTCTTTAGAGACTTGGGCACATTTCCTGAGGTCCTGACCCTTTGGGTCAAGGTAAACCTTGACCTTGACCCTAGGGTCTAGGGTCCTTGGGGTTAGGTCCCAGTTTCGTGGTTTTGTCAAAATTTTATCTTTTCCCTCTTCAGGGCCACTATTTCTTGAGTTAAGTGTCGAATTCTTAAATTAATATTTGAGATGGACCTTTCTTGAGCTCTGTGTAGGATTCTTAATTTATTATTTGAGATTAGCCTTTCTCGAGTTTTGTGCCTAATGCTCAAATTAACTTTGTGTTGGCCTTACCTTGAACTTTGTGGCAAGGCTCTTAAATAATTATTTTTATTTCTATCTTAAGGGTGGACCCCTTCTAGATTTTTGTGTCAAGACTTTAATTTTATTTCCATGTGCACCTCTCTAGAGTTTTGTGCCATGGACCCTTAATTATTGTTATCTATGTGGCCTCTCTAGAAGTTTGTGCCCTAGATCACTATAAAAGGAGGTCTTCCTCTCTCATTTCAATCCATTTTTCATCTATCATCTTTCACCTACACATTCCAACACATCAAAAGATCTCTCAAGCAAGAGGTAAGCAAGAAGGAAAGCATTTCAAGCACTCAATCCTTCAATCTTTCAAGTGTTCAAGCATTCAAGATCCAATTCATCAAGGAGATCCATTAGTATTCATTGAAGGATTCAAGCTCTATGGAGCCCTCTTGTTGAAGATTTCTCCATCCATCCATTCAAGCTTCTTTCTATTCATTCAAGATTGGTATTGAATATCTAAACACAATTGATTTGAGACATCCTACATTCAATTCTATATTCATTTGGAGCATCCATACTTGTGGATTCAAGGATTTGAATCCTCCACAAGGATTTCAACATAAGCAAGGTGAATTGTTCCATTTACTTTGTTTACTACTGCAATTTCAATTCAATTTCAAGGTTAATTCCTAAATTGGGGTTTGACTAAGGCAAACCCCTCCCCACCAAAAAACAAAACCATTTTTCTTGCACGTACAGATGCGGGACAACCAATTACAGTGCAGATCTGGATACCTTTTTTGGAAAAATATCAGGATCCACGAACACAATTTCCGTTGGAGCAGTGCTAGTCAAGGTCGACATTTTGGGGTCAAGGTCAACTTTTCTACCTAGGCCAAGGTCGACCTTTCTCAAAAAAGAAAAATATTTTTGGGTTTTTTATATCTCACAGTTTCGATTTAGGGTCATGGAAATAAACAATTTTTGAGACCGTCTGACAGGGTTTTTAGCAGATTCTTTTTCGGAGGTAAGTACCTTTTATTTCTTCATTTCAATATTAGTCTTCTATATTTACTTTCCATATCATTATAAATTCATGTATGTGTAAAATATAGATTTTGGGGTCTCTTTTATGGGAAAACTCCTATTTTTCTATACCCCATCCATATTGCATATCTTGCAGCAGGTATAAGTCTTCTAGGACTTACCTAGTAGCTAGGACTAAAGATAGAAAATCTCAAGAGACCATAATAGTTGGTCTCTATCTTTGGTCCATACAATTAAGGAAACATTTTACCTTTCGTTAGCTCATCAAATACAGGGATCTGAAAGAATTTAATTGAATATTTTCATGATAACATATATTATTGAAGTTTACATTGCACAAATTTATCTACTTCGCACACTTTTGGACTATGAGGACAATGATAAAGAAGCATCTCCTCTTGTGGCTTTCATACTCGGGCCACAAGAGGGGATTCTTATTTATCAATGTCCCCACCGTCCTCAATTGTATGGACCAAAGACGAAGACCAACTATTATGATCTCTTGAGATCTATTATCTTTAGTCCTAGCTACTAGGTAAAGCCTAGAAGACTTATACCTGTCGATCATCGAGAATAATCACCGCCTTGCCTTTATGTACATTACACAATATCCAATATATTACTAAAGGTGAAGAGAAGACAGAAAATATGAATGGATAAAAGAAATGAAAGCTATAATAATATTATCTTGTTGTTTACCTTCTCATAATTGACCAAATAATTGATTCCTTCATACCTCAAGTGTTGATGAGCTGCAGAAGCATAACAGGTTTTGACGGTTTTATGAACTAAAGACTACGAACAATTTTTTGTCCATGGGACCCTGAAATATTGAGCTTCTCTTTGATTCAAGAATAGTTTAACATTCTCTACTTAATAGGGCCAACCACGTCAAGGTGGAAGCTCATCTGGCCCCTCCTAGGAGCCTCTTATGACTCCTTATGATACTTTAAGACCTCTACAATGTATTATTAGGGATCATAAAGGGTCATAAGGGGTCATAAGGGGTCTTGGGACACAACATATGAGAAACATAAATGTAGGCATCATGTTCACAATTCTTTGGAGACACAAGATAATTGAGTGGTATACCCAGATGATGCAACATGACCACTACTCCTCCAGTTATAAGTTGACACTTTAGGGTCCAAAAAACCATAGATAAAGAATAAATTGAGAGAGAGAGGGAGGAGGTCCATAATGACCAAAATAATATAGGGTTTGTGGAAATTATATGGAAATTCTAATCTGTGTAAACCCTAGAATATTTTTGTCACTGTGGCCCTATGGCCTCTCCTCTCTCAATTTATTCCTCTCCCTCTCTATTTTATTCAATTTAGCCATCATTATCTATGGTTTTTGGATCCTACAGTGTCAACTTAGAACCAGAGAATTAGTGGTTGCATTACATCGTTTGGGTATACCACTCAATTATGTTGTGTCTCCAAATAAGTGTGACCATGATGCCTAGATCTATGTTTCTCAACTGTTGTGAGATTAAAAGTCTTCTAAGGAACATGTCCTGTCTATGTGGAAATTCTTAGGATCATCACCAAAGGGGGTTTCAGATCAGAAAACTCCCTTTCACTTAACCATTGGATTGCAAGGTGATCACTAAAACATGCAGGGTGTAGGGTTGAAGGTGAGTGAAATTTGTGGCATGGATACTGCAATAGCCCATATGCCTTCACAAGAACCCTATTTTCTTTTTGAATCCATCTACATATGTTAAATACATGGTCTATTAACCACTAATTGGGTCATTGAAGGATTTTTGGAGTGAGATTGACAAAGCCCTAGGATTTGAGGGTTTGTGTAGTGAGATTAACAAAGCCCTAGGATTTGAGGGTAATCATGATGGTTTTTGGATCCTACAATGTCAACTTATAACCAGAGGAGTAATGGCTGTGTTGCATCATCTATTTATACTACTCAATTAAGTTGTGTACACTCCAAATAATTGTGACCATGATGCCTACATTTATGTTTCTCAGTTGTTGTGAGATTAAAAGTCTTCTAAGGAACATGTCATGTCTATGTAGAACTGTGTAGGATCATCGCTAAAGGGGGTTCTAGATCAGAAAACTCCCTTTCACTTAATAATTATGAAGTCATCAATGGTATAATAATTATTTAGGATTCTAAGTTTCCATTGATAGCTTCAAATTACCAAGAAAAGATGTTTTCTGGTACAAAAGACTTAACAACCTCCAGGGCCTTTTTCTTGAATGCATTATACCCCTGACGTACTTCATGGAAGCATTTTACATCAGGATTATAGGAAAATGTAAACCAAGATTCATATAGAGAAAGGTGTTTCTCTTGGAAAATGGCTGGTGGTGATTGATGAAGAATATTTTAAAATGATGATTGATCCAATTCATATTGGTGCAACATTTTCAAATCTTCTTCATAATCATCATCAAATGAAAATTTTCAAATCTTCTTTATCATTCATCATCTCAGTATTCTACAATAATCTTCTATCAATTGACTATCCTCAAAAAGAGGATAGTATCAAGAAACTATCATGATAAAGAGCTTTGAAAATAACAATAGTGGTAAAGTTTAACATATTTTTAACTCCTTGGTAGGCAAATCCTTCAACTCGGCTATTGTGATTAAAAGTATTCTAAGGAACGCAAAAGATAGCAATAAGTCTCATTGTGCTAAAGGATTTTAATTCCATTTCTGAATGTTTTAATAACTTAGTTGGGTTAATTTCAAGGCATTTGTATTGAATTTGGTGTCTTCAAGTCTGAATGTCCTATGACAGTTCAATATTTTTAGTGTTGCTTTGAATCATGAATTAAGCTTCATCCCCATACTATGTTTTCTATGATTAGGGGATGAATCCTAACATTGTATTATATTAATATAACCTTCCCAATGCAAGAATAACCATTAGATTGTAGGGTGATTACTAAAACATGCAGGTTGCAGGGTTGAAGGTGAGTGAAAGTTGTGGCATGGTTACTATAGTAGCCCGTCTTCCTTAACAAGGACCCTATTTTATTTTGGAATCCATCTACATATGTAAAATACATGGTGTATTGACCACTGATTGGGTCATTGAAGGAGTTTTGGAGTGAGATTGGCAAAGCCCTAGGATTTGAGGGTTTATTGAGGCCTAATTGGGGCTTTGGTAATTGCAGAGGTCATAGGACCAAATAAAATTGATAATCATCTAATTGGATGTATTTTATAAGATTTTCCAAGGCTATAGACTTGGGGGAGGTGTTTAGAGGTAGGTCTCTTTGTAAAAAACACTATTTTGGGGCTAAAAATAGGCACGAGGTTAGGAAAGTAGGGTACTTTCCAAAACAACCCCTTAAATATTTTGATATGTTGTTGTAATTGATAATGGGTATCTAAAAAGTTTATTTAATTTCTTGGTTTCTTGGGAGAAGTTAAATAAGTGATAAATAAGGTGGTACTGAGTATGAGTTGTAAGTGACAAATAAATAGTTGTTGAGTTGATAACTATGTTGTCAACTTGACAACATTACTAAACCAATGTAAACAACCCAAGAGTTAGTTTAAGACTGTTAAGAAATAGTTACAATCAGTGTTTAATCATAAATCACCTATGTGTATGTATGTGGCTTAGCATTGTGTCCTAGGTCCTCCAAAGTAAAATTTTGTTTATAGTTTGGGAAATTAAAATATTGATAAGATGTGTTATTGATTTGAGAATGGAGTAAAATGATTACTATTTTTATTTTTTATTGTCTCCATGTCATTGTTGTATTGTATCAATATTGACATTTAAGGCAGAGGAAGTCGGTTTAGTCTTGACTGTTCCTAGACTGTGCAAGCAATCAATATTTTGTTATTTTGAAGTCTTCATGGATTCTTATACTCTCCCACCTTATGTGGTTAATGTGTCTGGTGGGAGGAGTCTAATGTTGTATAACTTATGTCCTTCTATATATTTTAATGTAGGGATAAGCAAGGAGATGGCGGAAGAGACCACAAATGGAGGTAAGTTGTTGATTGAGGGTGCGGGGAACAACACCAATCATTAATGTGGGTATATACTCTGCAGAAAGGGTATATTTTATAATGGATCTTGGTTATTAGGATCCATGTGGAGGCGTAGGATCCCTTGGGAGGATCTGGAAGTGTGTGGAAGAGTCCTTGTGACAAAGCCCTATCCTTTTAGTGATTCTTGTTGATTTAAATTCATAACATTTTTTAATTACTATTGAAAATCATAATGACCTAACATTTTCCTACAAAATACACGTCATTGATCACTAAACATAAGACTATTAGTGTGTAGCTTCATTGAATAATGGTTATAATTATAAAATTATGGCCTCAAGACATAAAATTTAAACTTTGAAATGGAAGAGGTGGGTTAAAAAATGCAATTTAGTTTAAAGATTCAATCATGTCATATGGCACAATCCCAAGTTAGGGAATTTTATGAATATCGATGCAGAGACTAGTTGCAGCAGAAAGGAAGAAGAGAAAATTAGGAGAAGAAGAAGAGGGTATTAGGAAGGGTACTCTTAGAGAGAAAGTTGCACCTATGATGTGGGGTGTAAGGACTTCTAATGAGTCTTGGTGGATGCTGGAGGAGACAACATAAAGGAAGGCCTAAAAGGTCTTGAAGATGAGGTATATTTGTGGGATAAGTTTGGTGTAGGAGAACATATCCATACACCTAAGGAAACCTTTAGATATCATGGAATTAATGGATCTAAAGATTCCCTAAAGGTTAATTGGGATCTCTTGAAGCCTATTATGGCAATTTGTAATAAACAATATGGTTTAAATGTCAAATGTCGTAAAAGCCCTGGTAAGGACTTAGGACCAAAATGATGTAACTTGGGTCAATAGTACCCCAAAGGTTAAATTAGGGTCTAGATTTTCTTGATCAAGGTTAAATAGGTCCTAGAGATTGTATCCTCAAATTTTTAAAAAGTTCTATGTAATAAAATACCATATAACACAAGTTAACAATTCAAATTTTTGAATGTTAACGGCTAGTTATGTTTTGGTGGGAAATGGCAATTAGGAGGTTTAAACAAGTCTAAATCTTTCCCAACCACTTGGGATCAGTTGAGGAAGTTGAGAAATGACTTAAATAAACATTCTTATATGTTGGGAAGATAGAGAATCACGAACTAGTGATGAGATTGTACAGACTGTACATAGCAATTGAATAAAATTCATGATTTCTTGCATATTTCGAGTCTTCATTGCATTGGTTTCCATGGTTTGATCATTCAAATGTGTTGATGGATTTTTTTAACATTTTTTTGATCCATCATTTAAGGATTCCATTATGTAATATTGAATATATGTGCGAAGGGGTTGTAACAGTCAGTTTTCCATTGTTTTCATTAAGAAAAATGATGTAACCATCCCCATACTCTTGTAATTGTGGCTTGGGAATGGATTTTTGAAATGTACAATATGTATTTGTACCTAAAATTTTAGGAGAGAGTCGATAAGTGAAGGTGATCAGTCAATTGATCAACTTGTTGTGTTTGGAGGTATGAAATGGCCTTGAAAGGTGTGGTTATGGAGCAGCAGTAGGAGATCCATCCATTGGAGGACCACATTTTCTTCTTGAAATTGTTTTAGGACACCAAGTTGATGGTGTGAGAACTATCATAAGTTGGAGGAAGCATTGGAAAGTGTGACATTGTGCCAGCCCTAGTTTATAGGGGTTTTTGGGTCACATTTGGGGCTTTTATGCTTGCAAAGGTCCAAGGTCCAAATTGATTGGATATTTGGTGGATTTGAGTCATTTCCTTAGACTTTTGAAGGTTTCATGGTCATTGGGTATCTTTGAAACATAGTTCCTTTTTTAATTGCATGCTTTTAACCCTTGAAAATAGGGCACAGTCAGGTTTTTGATTGTTTGGTCCAAATTATCTCACTGCAATCTTTTGGTATGTTAAAGTATGGTGAAAAGGGTGTATATAAATTCAATGTGTTGATTTAGTCTTTTGGAGAGTTTCAAAGTTATGTTCATGTTTGTATCGTTGGTGACCTATTAGGAGGGAAATTAGTGTTAGAGTAATAAGCAGAAAAATGTAAATATTAACACACAGAAGATAACACAATAACACAAATTTAATGTAGTTCACCCAATCCTTGGGCTACGTCCACCAACAATGAGTCCAATATCTTTATTATTATCCAATGATTACAATCTGAAGCATGCAACTCAATACTACCACATGAAGCTACAAAATCCCTCATATCATGAATCTCCAACCCTAAGCCCTTTTTACAAGTATTTTTTACTCAACCTAATTAGGGCAAAAAATACTCTAACTAATAGAAAAATGATGGCCGACCCTTTACAATATTATTAATTCATTGTTGGCTGCCCCTTGACCCCGTCAGGGGCTCTGCCCCTTGACTCCAAGATTGGGGGCACTACCCCCAATCCCCAGTAAATAAGTCTGGGGGGAAACCGCACCGAAAGAACCTGAGTCTGATTAGGCTCCACATACATAACAATTAGGCCTAGTAGCTAGTTTGAACAAATTGATTGTTGGGAGTTGCTTGAAAGCCTAAAACTGATTGAAAATCACTAAATACACCTTGTTTAACCCTTGAGCATTCACCTTAGGCATTTGGAAGGTTCTTGAGTTGTTTGGAGGGTATTGGCTATTTGCAGTGCCTTGGAGGCTAGTAGGCTAGAAGTGCCTAAACAACTCAAATAAATCCTTTCTTGAGAACCTTGTCCACCACCTTGCTTCACACCCTAATTTTTGTATATCTACCCTTGTCCCTTTCTAATCTAATCTTAGAGAAATATTTTCTTAATATTTCACTCCAAGGAATATCTTTCTCACTTATATTTTTTGTTTGTTTTATTCTCTTTTCTTGTCTTGATCTTGTAATCAATATGTTTCAAATATTCTAGTTTTGTATGTGGCTAGGGATGGGTTCTAGATTCGGGGTTGTAACATTTAAAAAACTATTACTAGTCTTATATTTGTTAAAGACATGTTATTTAATCGTGCCTCTTCATTTTTCTTTAAGTTAATTTCCTATTTTCTTAATCTACTCATATCACTAATTTTTCTAAGTAATCATTAGTTAGTAATGGGGATTTATTTAGAGTTTACAAAATCTTCATGAATCTATTATCTAGCCAAATTATGATATTGGTAGATTCCTTCTTAGGGTCTTGTGGTAGGGAAGGATCCTCATTGCTTCCACTTGTCCCTAGGGTATGTGCAAGATCATGAGGGGCCAAAAAGTGGCGATGTGAAAAATATTCACTTTTCACTCGTCCAAAAGCGCATGAAAGCGCTTGTTGACTTTTTAGTAGGTCTGGGTGTCAGTACACTTGGGCAAACCTAACACCAAAGCAGGAGCTTAATCAGGTACCCGATTTTTCTGAGTATGAAAAAATGGCGGGATTATATGAAAAAATTGAACTTTTCAAAATTGGGGAAATCGGGTACCCGATTTTCCCAAGTATGAAAAAATGGCAGGAGGGCGGGAGTATATGAAAAAATTGAACTTTTGTATATAATGTTTAAATATGTATTATATATATAATTATATATTAATTTATATATTTTATATTATAATATCTTAGGGGTTTTAAATTGTATGTCATATATATTTTATATTATAATATTTTATAACTTAATATATTTTTTATATATTAATATGTATTGTATATAATTATATTTAAAGTTTATATTATAAAAATATATGTACAAATTATATATATAACGTTTAAGGTGTATTATGTAAATATTTTATATATTTTTAAATATGTATTATAGATATAATTATATATTAATATATATTTTATATAATAATATCTTTTATATATATATATATATATATATATATATATATATATATATATATATATATATATATATATATATATATATATATATATATATATATATATATATATATAAACTTTATGATCATAATATTTAAATTGTATGTTGAAAGGGGTTACTGAGACTTCCTAGGAGTCCTAGTATGCCTTATCACATGTTAGGACCCCTAGGAAGTCCCCACGGCCCCTTTTGACACATTGGAATGTTCAAGTGTGTCAGAAGGGGTCCCTTCCGACACACTCGAGCATTCCAATGTGTCAAAAGGGCCCGTGGGGACTTCCTAGGGGTCCTAACATGTGATAAGGCATACTAGGACCACTAGAAAGTCCCCATGACCCCTTTTGACACATGTGAACCCTCCAGTGTGTCTAAAGGGGTCCTAGGAAGTCCACATGACCCCTTCAGACACACTGGAGGGTTCACATGTGTCAAAAGGGGTCATGGGGACTTTCTAGTGGTCCTAGTATGCCTCACCACGTGTTAGGACCCGTAGGAAGTCCCCATGACCCCTTTTGACACATTGGAATGCTCGAGTGTGTCAATAAGGGTCATGGGGACTTCCTAGGGGTCCTAACTTGTGATAATGCATACTAGTACCCCTAGGAAGTCCACATGACCCCTTTTGAAACATTTGAATGCTCAAGTCTATCTAAAGGGGTCGTAGGAACCCTTAGGACACACTTGAGCATTCCAATGTGTCAATAGGGGTCATGCAGACTTCCTAGGGGTCCTAACACGTGATAATGCATACTAGGACCCCTAGGAAGTCCCCATGACCCCTTTTGACACGTGAGAACACTCAAGTGTGTCATAAGGGGTCAGAAGACTCTTTGGGACACACCTAAGTGTTGAAATATGTCAAAAGAGGTCATGGGGACTTCGTACGGGTCCTAGTGCACCTTATCACGCGTTAGGACCCCTAGGAAGTCCCCATGACTCCTTTTCACACATTAGAACCTAAAGTGTGTCCCAAGGGATCGTAGGACCCCTTTGGAAACACTTGAGGGTTCATATATGTCAAAATGGTTCATGGGGACTTCCTAGCAGTCCTAGTATGCCTTGTCATGCGTTAGGGCCCCTATGAAGACCCCATGACCCCTTTTGAAATATTTGAACACACAAATATGTCTAAAGGGGTCATAGGACCCCTTAGGACACACTTGAGCATTCAAATGTGTCAATAGGGGTCATGGGGACTTCTTAGGGATCCTAACATGTGATAAGGCATACTAGTACCCACAAGAAGTCCTATGACCCCTTTTGAAAGATTTGAATTCTCAAGTGTGTCTGAAGGGGTCGTAGGACCCCTTAGGACACACTTGAGCATTCCAATATGTCAATAGGGGTCATGGGGACTTCCTAGGGGTCCTAACATGTGATAAGGCATACTAGGACCCCTAGAAAGTCCCCATGTCCCCTTTTGACACATGAGAATGCTCAAGTGTGTCATAAGGGGTCATACGACCCCTTGGGACATATTTGAGTGTTGAAATATGTCAAAAGGGGCCATGGGGCCTTCGTACAGGTCCTAGTATGTCTTATCACATGTTAGGACCCCTAGGAAGTCCTCATGACTCCTTTTGACACATTAGAACCCTCAAGTATGTCCTAAGGGGTCATAGGACCCCTTCAGACACACTTGAGGGTTCAAATATGTCAAAATGGTTCATGGGGACTTGCTAGGGGTCCTAGTACACCTTATCATGTGTTAGGACACCTAGGAAGTCCCCATAACCCCTTTTGAAACATTTGAATACACAACTATGTCTGAAGGTGTTGTAAGACCCCTTAGGACACACTTGAGCATTCTAATGTGTCAATAGGGGTCATGGGGACTTCCTAAGGGTCCTAACGTGTGATAATGCATACTAGTAACCCTAGGAAGTCCTCATGGCCCCTTTTGAAATATTTGAATGCTCAAGTGTGTTTGAAGGGGTCGTAGGACCCCTTAGCAAACACTTGATCATTCCAATGTGTCAATAGGGGTCATGGAGACATCTTAGGGGTCCTAACACGTGATAAGGTGTACTAGGAGCCCTAGGAAGTCCCCATGACCCCTTTTCACACATGAGAACACCCAAGTGTGTCATAAGGGGTCATACAACCCCTTGGGGCACACTTGAGTGTTGAAATTTGTCAAAAGGGGTCATGGGGACTTCCTAGGGGTCCTAGTATGCCTTATCATGTGTTAGGACCCCTAGGAAGTCTCCATGACCCCTATTGACACCTTGGAATGCTCAAGTGTTTCATGTGTCAAAAGGGGTCATGTGCACTTCCAAGGGGTCCTAGTACACCTTATCACATGTTAGGACCCCTAGGGAGTCCCCATGACCCCTTTTGAAACATTGGAATGCTCAAGTGTGTCTTAAGGGGTCGTGGGACCCCTTAAGACACACTTGAGCATTCCAATGTGTCTTAAGTGGTCATGGGGAATCTCTAGGGGTCCTAAGGCATGATAAGGCATACTAGGACCCCTAGGGAGTCCCCATGAGCCCTTTTGACACATTGCAACACTCAAGTGTGTCTTAAGGGGTCCTACAACCCCTTAAGACACACTTGAGCATTCCAATGTGTCTTAAGGGGTCATGGAGAATCTCTAGGGGTCCTAAGGTGTGATAAGGCGTACTAGGACCCCTAGGGAGTCCCCATGACCCCTTTTGACACATTGGAATGCTCAAGTGTGTCTTAAGGGGTCGTAGGACCCCTTAAGACACACTTGAGTATTCCAATGTGTCAAAAGTGGTCATGGGGACTCCCTAGAGAATCTAAGGTGTGATAAGGCGTACTAGGACCCCTAGGGAGTCCCCATGGCCCCTTAAGAGACATTGGAACACTTTAGTATTCCAATGTGTCTTAACGGGTCATGGGGACTCCCTAAGGGTCCTAACGTGTGATAAAGCATACTAGGACCCCTAGGGAGTCCCCATGACCCCTTAAGACATATGGAATGCTCAAGTGTGTCTTAAGGGGTCCTCTGACCTCTTAAGACACACTTGAGAATTCCAATGTGTCTTAAGGGGTCATGGGGACTCTATAGAGGTCCTAACGCATGATAATGCTTACTAGGACCTCTAGGGAGTCCCCATGACCCCTTTTGACACATTGGAATGCTCAAGTGTGTCTTAAGGGGTCATGGGGACCCCTTTTGACACATTGGAATGCTCAAGTGTGTCTTAACGGGTCTTATGACCCCTTAAGACACACTTGAGCATTCCAATGTGCCTTAAGGGGTCATGGGGACTCTCTAGGGGTCCTAACGTGTGATAACGCGTACTAGAACCCCAAGGGAGCCCCCATGACCCCTTAAGACACATTGGAATGCTCAAGTGTGTCTTAAGGGGTCGTACGACCCCTTAAGACACACTTGAGCATTCCAATGTGTCTTAAGGGGTCATGGGGACTCTCTAGGGGTCCTAATGTGTGATAACGCATACTAGGACCCCTAGGGAGCCCCCATGACCCCTTAAGACACATTGGAATGCTCAAGTGTGTCTTAAGGGGTCATACGACCCCTTAAGACACACTTGAGCATTCTAATGTGTCTTAAGGGTTCATGGAGACTCTCTAGGGGTCCTAAGGTGTGATAATGCATACTAGGACCTCTAGGGAGTCCCCATGACCCCTTTTGACACATTTGAATGCCCAAGTGTGTCTTAAGGGGTCCTACAACCCCCTGAGACACACTTGACCATTCCAATGTGTCAAAAGGGGTCATGAGGACTCCCTAGGGGTCTTAGTACACCTTATCACATGTTAGGACCCCTAGAGAGTCCCCATGACCCCTTTTGACACATTGGAATGCTCAAGTGTGTCTTAAGGGCTATTAGGACCCCTTAAGACACACTTGACTATTCCAATGTCTCAAAAGGGGTCATGGGGACTCCCTAGGGGTCCTAGTATGCCTTATCATGTGTTAAGACACCTAGGGAGTCCCAATGACCCCTTTTGACACATTGGAATGCTCAGGTGTGTCTTAAGGGGTCCTAGGACCCCTTAAGACACACCTGAGCATTCCAATGTGTCAAAAGGGGTCATTGGGACTCCTTAAGGGTCCTAGTATGCCTTATCACGCCTTAAGACCCCTAGGGAGTCCCCATGACCCCTTTTGACAAATTGGAATGATCAAGTCTGTCTTAAGAGGTCCTAAGACCCCTTAACACGCACTTGAACATTACAATGTATCGAAAGGGGTCATGGGGACTCCCTACGGGTCTTAGTAAGAATTATCAAGCATTAGGACCCCTAGAGAGTCCCCATGACCCCTTTTGACACATTGGAACCCTCAAGTGTGTCCTAAGAGGTCATAGGACCCCTTAGGACACACTTGAAGGTTCCAATGTGTCAAAAAGGGTCATGGGGACTCTCTAGGGGTCCTAGTACACCTTATCACACATTAAGACCCCTAGAGAGTCCTCATGACCACTTTTGATGCATTGGAATGCTCAAATCTATCTTAAGGGGTCGTAGGACCCCTTAAGATAGACTTGAGCATTCCAATGCGTCAAAAGGGATCATGGGGACTCCCTAGGGGTCCTTGTACGCCTTATCATGCTCAAGTGTGTCTTAAGAGGTCATCTGACATGTCCTAATGCATTCTAAAGGGTCATCATTCCATTGAAGTTTCATTTGAAATCTTAATGACCTCTTAACAGGCCTACTGACCCCGATTCGACATGTGGTGTCCCGAGACCACCCGATGGACCCCTTTCGAGTTCTACTAGGCAAAAGTCATCCAAATTTGGTACGTAGGTCCTCTGACATGTCCTAATGCATTGCAAAGGGTCCCTGTTCCATCAAAGTTGCATTTGGAACCCTAATGACCCCTTAACATGCCTGTCGATCCTGATTCGACATGTGGGGTCCCGAGAGCACCCCATGGGCCCCTTTTGAGTTCTACTAGGCAAAAGTCCTCCAAATTTGGTACGTAGGTCTTCTGACATGTCCTAATGGGTTCCAAAGGGTCATCATTCCATGGAAGTTGCATTTGGAACTCTAATGACTCTTTAACAGGCCTACCGACCCTGATTCGACATGTGGTGTCCTGAGAGCACCCCATGGACCCCTTTTGAGTTCTACTATGCAAAAGTCATCCAAATTTGGTACGTAGGTCCTCTAACATGTCCTAATGTGTTCTAGAGGGTCACCATTCCATGGAAGTTGCATTTGGAAACCTAATGACCCCTCAACAGGCCTGTCAACCCTGATTCAACATATGGTGTCCCGAGAGCACCCCAAGGACCCCTTTCAAGTTCTACTATACAGAAGTTATCCAAATTTGGTACGTAGGTCCTATGACATGTCCTAATGTGTTCTAAAGGTTCACTGTTCAATGGAAGTTGCATTTGGAACCTTAATGACCCCTTAACGTGCCTTCTGACCTCGATTCGACATGTTGTGTCCCGAGAGCACCCCATGGACCCCTTTTGAGTTCAACTAGGCAAAAGTCATCCAAATTTTGTACGTAGGTCCTCTGACATGTCCTAATGTGTTCAAAAAGGTTGTCATTTCATTGAAGTTGCACTTGGAATCCTAATGACCCCTTCATAGGCCTACCGATCCCGTTTTGACATGTGGTGTCCTAAGATCATCCCATGGACCCCTTTCGAGTTCTACTAGGCAAAAGTCATCCAAATTTGGTACATAGGTCCTCTAACATGTCCTAATGTATTCCAAAGGGTCTTTATTCAATGAAAGTTGCATTTGGAACCCTAATGACCCCTTAACAGGCCTGCAGACCCTGATTCGACATGTGGTATCCCGAGAGCACTCCAAGGACCCCTTTTGAGTTCTACTAGGTAAAAGTCATCCAAATTTGGTAAGTAGGTCCTTTGACATGTCCTAATGCATTCAAGAGGGTTTTCATTCTATCAAAGTTACATTTGGAACCCTAATGACCTCTTAACAGGCCTGCCGACCCCAATTCGACATGTGGTCTCCTAAGAGCACCCCATGGACCCCTTTCGAGTTCTACTAGGAAAAAGTCATCCAAATTTGGTAGTAGGTCCTGTGACATGTCCTAATGCATTCCAAATGGTCACTGTTCCATCGAAGTTTCATTTGGAACCCTAATGACCCCTTAACAAGCCTACCAACCCTGATTCGATATGTGGTCTCCCGAGAGCACCCCATGGACCCCTTTCAAGTTCTACTAGGAAAAAGTCATCTGAATCAAGAAATTAGGTCCTCTAACATGTCCTAATGTGTTCCAAATGGTCACTATTCTATCAAAGTTTCATTTGGAACCCTAATGACCTCTTAACAGGCCTACCATGCTTGATTCGACATGTGGTCTCCTGAGAGCACCCCATGGACCCCTTTCGAGTTCTACTAGGCAAAAGTCATCCAAATTTGGTATGTAGGTCCTCTAACATGATCTAATGCATTCCATAGGGTCACTATTCCATCAAAGTTGCATTTTGAACCCTATTGAGCCCTTAACAGGCCTACCGACCCCGATTCGACATGAGATCTCCTGAGAGCACCCCATGGACCCCTTTTGAGGTTTACTTGGAAAAAGTCATCCAAATTTGGTATGTAGGTCCTCTGACATGTCCTAATGCATTCCAAAGGGTCACCATTCCATCAAAGTTGCATTTGGAACCCTAATAACCCCTTAATAGGCCTACCGACCCCGATTTGACATGTGGTCTCCCGAGAGCACCCCATGGACCCCTTTCGAGTTCTACTCGGAAAAAGTCATTTGAATCATGGAATTAGGTCCTTTGACATTTCCTAATGTGTTCCAAAGAGTCACTATTCTGTCAAAGTTGCATTTCCAATGCTATTGACCCCTTAACAGGCCTAGTGGCCCCGTTTCGACATGTAGTCTCTCGAGAGCACCCCATTAACCCCTTTTGAGTTCTACTAGGAAAAAGTTATCCAAATTTGGTAAATAGGTCCTATGACATATTCTAATGTGTTACAATGGGTCACTGTTCCATCAAAGTTGTATTTCAAACCCTATTGACCCCTTAATAGGCCTAACGACCCTGTTTCGACATGTGGTCTCCCGAGAGCACCCCATGGACCCCTTACAAGTTGTACTAGGAAAAAGTCATCCAAATTTGGTACATAGGTCCTATGACATATCATAATGTGTTCCAAAGGGTCACTATTCCATCTAAGTTTCATTTGGAACCCTAATGACACCTTAACAGGCCTATCGACCCCGATTCGACATGTGGTCTCCCGAGAGCACCCCATGGACCCCTTTCGAGTTCTACTAGGGAAACATCATCCAAATTTGGTACGTAGGTCCTTTGACATGTCCTAATGCATTCCAAAGGGTCATTTTTCCATCAAAGTTTCATTTGGAACCCTAATGACCCCTTAACAGGCCTACCGACCCCGATTCGACATGAGGTCTCCCGAGAGCACCCATGGACCCCTTTCGAGTTATAATAGGAAAAATTAGTCCAAATTTGGTACATAGGTCCTATGACATGTCATAATGCATTCCCAATGGTCACAGTTCCATCAAAGTTGCATTTGGAACCCTAATGACCCTTTAATAGGCCTACCGACCCCATTTCGACATGTGGTCTCCCGAGAGCACCCCATAGACCACTTTCGAGTTATACTTGAAAAAAGCCATCCAAATTTGGTACATAGGTCCTCTAACATGTCCTAATGTGTTCCAAAGGGTCACCATTTCATCAAAGTTGCATTTTGAACCCTGATGACCCCTTAATAGGCCTACCGACCCGAATTTGACATGAGGTCTTCCGAGAGCACCCCATGGACCCCATGGACCCCTTTCAAGTTCTACTAGGGAAAAGTCATCCAAATTTTGTACATAGGTCATATGATATGTCCTAATGTGTTCCAAAGGCTCACCATTCCATCGAAGTTGCATTTGGAACCCTAATGACCCCATAACAGGCCTACCGACCCCGATTCGACATGTGGTCTCCCCAGAGCACCCCATGGACCCCTTTCGAGTTCTACTAGGGAAACGTCATCCAAATTTGGTACGTAGGTCCTTTGACATGTAATAATGCATTCCAAAGGGTCATTGTTCCATCAAAGTTTCATTTGGAACCCTAATGACCCCTTAACAGGCCTACCGACCCCGATTTGACATGAGGTCTCCCAAGAGCACCCCATGGACCCCTTTCGAGTTATACTAGGAAAAATTAGTCCAAATTTGGTACATAGGTCCTATGAAATGTCATAATGCATTCCCAATGGTCACCGTTCCATCAAAGTTGCATTTGGAACCCTAATGACCCTTTAATAGGCCTACCGACCCCGTTTCGACATGTGGTCTCCCAAGAGCACCCCATAGACCACTTTCGAGTTATACTTGGAAAAAGCCATCCAAATTTGGTACATATGTCCTCTAACATGTCCTAATTCATTCCAAAGGGTCACCATTCCATCAAAGTTGCATTTCAAACCCTAATGACCCCTTAATAGGCCTACCGACCCCGATTCGACATGAGGTCTTCCAAGAGCACCCCATGGACCCCTTTCAAGTTCTACTAGGGAAAAGTCATCCCAATTTTGTACATAGGTCATATGATATGTCCTAATATGTTCCAAAGGCTCATAGTTCCATCAAAGTTGCATTCGGAACCCTAATGACCCCTTAACAGGCCAATCCACCCTGATTCAACATGTGGTCTCCCGAGAGCACCCCATGGACCCCTTTCGAGTTCTACTAGGCAAAAGTCATCCAAATTTGGTACGTAGTTCCTATGACATGTTCTAATGCATTCCAAAGGGTCACTGTTCCATCATAGTTTCATTTGTAACCTCAACGACCATTAACAGGCCTACCGACCCCGATTCGACATGAGGTCTCCCGAGAGCAACCCATGGACCCCTTTCGAGTTATTTTGGAAAAAAGTCATATGAATCATGGAATTAGGTCCTCTTACATGTCCTAATGCATTTCAAAGGGTCACTATTCCATCAATGTTTCATTTCAAACCCTAATGCCCACTTAACAAGACTACCAACCCTGATTCAACATGAGGTCTCCTGAGAGCACCCCATGGACCCCTTTCGAGTTATAATAGGAAAAAGTCATCTAAATTTGGTACGTAGGTCTTATGACATGTCCTAATGCATTCCAAAGGGTCACCATTCTATCAAAGTTTTATTTAGAACCCTAATGACCCCTTAATAGGCCTACCGACCCCATTTCGACATGTGGTCTCCCGAGAGCACACCATGGACCCCTTTTGAGTTTTACTAGAAAAAGTCATCCAAATTTAGTACATAGGTCCTATGACATATCGTAATGTGTTCCAAAGGGTGACCGTTCCATCAAAGTTTCATTTGGAACCCTAATGACCTCTTAACAGGCAGGTACCGACCCTGATTTGACATGTGGTCTCCCGAGAGCAACCCACGGACCCCTTTCGAGTTCTACTAGGAAAAAGTTATCCAAATTTGGTACGTAGGTCATCTGATATGTCCTAATGCATTCCAAAGGATCACTATTCATTGAAAGTTTCATTTGGAACCCCGATGACCCCTTAAGTCACCTATCGACCCCGAATCGCACAATGGTCTCCCAAGAGCACCCCATGGACCCTTTTCAAGTTTGACTAATCAAAATTTATCTAAATTGTGGAGTTAGGTCCTCTGACATGTCCTAATGTGTTCCAAATGGTCACCGTGCATCAAAGGTTGTCTCACGAGCCCTAATGACCCCTTAAGATGCCTAGCAACACTGCTTGGACATGTGGTCTCCTGAGAGCACCCCATGGACCCTTTTCGAGTTGGAATAGGAAAAAGTCATTAAAATTTGGTACATTGGTACTCGAACATGCCCTATTGCCTTCCAAATGGTCACTGTACATCTGAAGTTGCCTCACAAACCCTAATTACCCCTTAAGACGTCTAGCGACCCCGATTCGACCTATTGTCTCATGAGAGGATCTGTTATAACTTAAATTAAATATTAAAATAATATATAAAATAATTGAAAAAATACAATATTTAATAGACTAAATATATAATATATATATTATAAGATATATTAGATATTACATTTAATATATATTATCAAATATACAATATATTAATGTCCTATTCATTTTATATATTATATATATTAGACATTATGTTATATTTTATTATATTATATACACAACAATATTTAATATATAATTTATAATATATACATATATATATATATATATATTATGTAACATTTATATTATAATATAAAAATATTGCATTTAATATAAATCTGAACAAACTATATACTTAGGCCATTTAAATTGATATTATCGAATATATAATATAAATAAATAATATATATACTATATACTATATAATATAAAATATAAAACATAAAATATAAAACCTAAATATAAAATATATAAATTATTCATTGTCAGGGTGAAAGAAAAAAACATCAAAATTAAAGGGAAATAAAAAAAGAGTGGGAGGGGGAAACTTTTCAAATTTGAAATTAAAGCAAAATCGGGTAATAGCTGTGGAAACCAAAGCTCCATGGTCAACGCTGAAGGTGTGTAAAAAATGTGTTTTTTCTCTGTTTTTCTTATGTTAACACTTCGACCATTAGGTTGACGACTTTTTTTCCACCCAATTTCGATAAAATGAAAAGGGTTTCTTCAGATGATTGTCAGCTTTCCATTGAAATAAGTGTTGTCAGATTTTGAATTCGTTAAGTATTTATTAGTTATTTTCTAGTTCACTTACGTCTAAAGTCCTGATTGACATACTGATGGAAAAATTACTATAACTTTCAAACCGTATAACATTTTTGAAATCCGAAAGATGCGTCACATTCTATGCTTCATCTAGTATAAGAAAAAAAATTTAAAAATTGAATTATGATAAGTTTTCAATGAGTTAAGGTGGTCAAACATGAGAGTTTTTAAATTCTGAAAGCACTGTAGCAAAAAAATCATAATTAATTATCTATTTGGAATAAAAATACCAAAAAATATGTGTCACATCCGAGCATGAGTCAACTACTTATATATAGAATATTATAAAAAAATATTATCATTTTCTTTTGATTAGGGTGGTCACACATACACATACTTCTTATTTTTTAGCTGAAATGTTTGTAGTGCTGCATTGCAATCTATACTTTTTACCAATCAGATTAATTTTTTTTTAGAAAAGGCTTAGTATTTTAGAAACTACATTCAATTTCCTACAAATTATATTGTTACAACTTTTTGATATTAGATTGATAACTAGTTCATTTTTTTACGCCAAGTTGACTAATCCTGATTGTCTGATTTTTCATTGCCACTTAAGGGCATAGTTTGGCCCCTCATGATCCTGCACATACCCGGGGACTCTCTACATGCCCTAATGCGTGATAAGGTGTACTAGTACCCCTAGGGAGTCCCCAGAACCCCTTTTGACACATTAGAATGCTCAAGTGTTTCTTAAGTGGTATTAGGATCCCTTAAGAAACACTTGAGCATTCTAATGTGTCAAAAGGGGTCATGGGGACTCCCTAGGGGTCCTAGTACGCCTTATCACACGTTAGGACCCCTAGAGAGTCTCCATGACCCCTTTTGACACATTGGTATGTTCAAGTGTGTCTTAAGGGGTATTAGGACCCCTTAAGACACACTTGAGCGTTCTAATGCGTCAAAAGGGGTCATGGTGACTCCTTGGATGTCCTAATGCATGATAAGGTGCATTAGGACACCTAGGGAGTCCCCATGACCCCTTTTGATGCATTAGAATGCTCAAGTGTGTCTTAAGGGGTCCTAATACCCCTTAAGACACACTTGAACATTCTAATGTGTCAAAAGGGGTCATGGGGACTACCTAGGGGTCCTAGTACGCCTTATCATGCATTAGAACACCTAGGGTGTTCCCATAATCCCTTTGACACATTGGAATGCTCAATTGTATCTTAAGGGGTCCTAAGACCCCTTAAGACACACTACAACATTGCAATGTGTCAAAAGGGTTCATGGGGACTCTCTATGAATTATAACATGTGATAAGGCATACTGGGACCCCTAGGGAGTCCCAATGACCCCTTTTGACACATTGGAATGCTCAAGTGTGTCTTAAGGGGTCGTAGGACCCTTTAAGACACACTTGAGCATTCCAATGTGTCAAAAGGGGTCATGAGGACTCTCTAGGGGTCGTAACACGTGATAAGGCATACTAGGACCCCTAGGGAGTCCCAATGACCCCTTTTGACACAGTGGAATGCTCAAGTGTGTTTTAAAGGGTCGTAGGACCCTTTAAGACACACTTGAGCATTCCAATGTGTCAAAAGGGGTCATGAGGACTCTCTAGGGGTCCTAACGTGTGATAAGGCATACTAGGACCCCTAGGGAGTCCCAATGACCCCTTTTGACACATTGGAATGGTCAAGTGTGTCTTAAAAGGTCGTAGGACCCCTTAAGACACACTTGAGTGTTCCAATGTGTCATAAGGGGTCATGGGGACTCCCTATGGATCTTAACGCATGATAAGGCATACTAGGACCCCTAGGGAGTCCCCATGACGTCTTTCGACACATTGGAATGCTCAAGTGTGTCTTAAGGGGTCAGTCATAGGACCTTTTAAGACACACTTGAGCATTCCAATGTGTCAAAAGCGGTCATGGGGACTCCCTAGGGGTCCTAACACGTGATAAGACATAATAGAACCCCTAGGGAGTCCCAATGACCCCTTTTGACACATTGGAATGTTCAAGTGTGTTTGAAGGGGTCCTAGGACCTCTTAAGACACATTTGAGTGTTCCAATGTGTTATAAGAGGTCATGGGGACTCCTTAGGGGTCCTAACGTGTGATATCTCAATCCCAATCCCTAGGGGTAATAATGTGCCCGCAATCCCTACCATATTTCAGAGTACTGATGAGAAGCAATGGTGAAAGTCTGAGACAGAGGTGGTGCCAGCATTGAAGCGGCAAGGCATTCTTCATAATATCGTCGGGGGGGGGGGCACCATCGAAACAGCAAGGCTTTCCTCATAATGTCATGTCGCCACTGATCTCTTCTTTAAATTTATTAATGCGGTCAGTTCTACGACACGTGCATCATTTCTAGTACAACTGCTCATTTTACCAAACCCTTCCCCACTCTCCATAATCTTTGACCGGTTTAAAGATCCATCCGGTTGTTCTTGTTTAACCTGCTAATGACTCTGTTCAGCTATCGGATTATCAATAGGCATGGTACAATTGTTTGGTACGACTAGAATCTATTTCGAGAACCTTTACAATTTAGCATTTCGGTTGAAAAAGTAGGGAAAGATACCATTTCATAGCCACAAGTTGTGGAAACAGAGTGATTCTCTTGCCCTCTGCTTCTATAATCCGCCTCTAGTGAACTATTCTTCAAAGCCTCCATTTTTGCGTAGCTAGGGTTTTTGGCACCTGTAAAAGGCACTACTATGCCACTGTAGGGACTCATGCTCATGCTCTGAATCATATTAAATAATATTTAAAATGTAAAATGTATATTATATAATATTTAATATATAATATATAATATATAATCTAATATATAATCTAATATATAGTTTTTAATATTAATATATATTAAATAATATTAAATATAACATTTAATATATAATTCATATTATATAATATTTAATATATAACTAATATATAACAATTAATATATAATTGATATTATATAATATTTAATATATAACTAATAATTATCAAATATATAACTATCAATTATATAACTATAATTGATAAAGTGGAACCAAATTTTGAAATTAGAAATTAGAGAAAGTGGAGGCAAAGCAAAAATTTGAAATTCTGCCGCCAGATTCGGGTACCCAATAATATCGGGTACCCGATTAGGCTCGGTATTGGTATGTGCACCAAACCTACCTGGTCAACTCTTCAAGTGTCACAAAAACATGTTTTTCTTCTGTTTCTCTCAGTTCCAAACTTCGACCATGTAGCTGACGACTTTTTTTTCACCCAAATTTGATAAAACGAAAAGGGTATCTTAAGGAGATTATCAACTTTCTATTGATATAATTGCTATCAAATTTTGAATTCGTTAAGTAATTATTAGTTATTTTCTAATCGAGCTACCTCTAAAGTGTTGATTTAGATAATGATTGAAAAATGACTATATCTTTCAAACGGTATAACATTTTTGAAATCCGAAAGATGCGTCACATTCTATGCTTCATCTAGTATAAGAAAAAATTAAAAAAATTGAATTATGATAAGGTTTCAATGAGTTAAGGTGGTTAGACATGAGAGTTTTTAAATTCTGAAAGCGTTGTAGCAAAAAAATCATAATTAATTATTTGTTTGGAATAAAAATACCAAAAAATATGCGTCACATCCGGGCATGAGTCAGCTACTTATATATAGAATATTATAAAAAAATATTATCATTTGCTTTTGATTAGGGTGGTCAGACATACACGTACTTCTTATTTTTTTGCTGAAATGTTTGTAGTGCTGCATTGCAATCTATACTTTTTACCAATCATATTAATTTTTTTTTAGAAAAGGCTTAGTAGTTTATAAACTACATTCAATTTCCTACAAATTATATTGTTACAACTTTTTGATATTAGGTTGATAACTAGTTCATTTTTTCATGCCAAGTTGACTAATCCCGATTGTCTGATTTTTCATTGCCACTTAAGGGCATAGTTTGGCCCCTCGTGATCCTGCACATACCCCCTAACACTAATCTCCTCATTTCTTCATAATTTCTAAGGGTTGTCTATAAGTTATTTACCATTTCCTACATCTTCTCAATTGTGGATTTTGATTTTATATGGTATTATCTTCTCTAGGTCTATTCATTTCCCTTTTTGTTTCAATAGAACCCACAGTGGCATGCTCATCGACACTCTTAATGACACACTCATCTTTTCTTATTTATCTTTCTTCTCTCTCCATTATTTGTTTCATCTTTATTTCTTCTCTTTTAGGGATAACCATCTTTTGTTTCTTAGTTTTTTCATTACTTTCTCTTGAGTTCTTATCTTCTTTTGGCATGGGTGCTCCATTCTTTTCTCATGTGTGAATAATATATTGTATCTCATGGAGATTATTTGATTTAATCTTTGTTGTATGTAAATACTAAAAACTAAAAATAGCAGTCTTATTCTCTTTGTTTTTATAATGATATGGTTAAGACGGTGCAATTCAATAAGCCTTATCCTCTTTGTTTTTATGTTATGGATAATTTAACACTAATGCCATTATATACGTAAAAATAATAGCCTCATCTTTTTTATTTTTATGACACTAATAAGAAGGATGGTGCCATTATCCTTTTGTATTTATGAGTTTATGACACACATAATAACAATGGTACATTGTGATTCCCTTTCCCACAATAAAAAAATTGGGCTTTATTTTTCATCTAGTACACACACAAAAAAAAAAGGATAAATCTTATCAGGATAAATGAACTTGACAATGGGTGACAGTAGTCCACTAATGCTGGACCTAACCAACTATCCTGGAGAGACAAAATGACAAGGATAGCAGAGGAACAATAATAAAGAAAATCCTTATTCCAAATCAGGAAGGATCATATTGTGGGCCAAGATAGTTTCGATATGCATTAGCATGGGTGAAGAACATTGTCGCCCTAGTCATCAATCCATTCAAGCATAAACAAATATGGGTTGGGACCAAGTGATCTTCCACCCTATAAAAATAACTTACGAGTCTCCACAGTAAGCCTCATCTATTCCTACTCTCTACAAGCATAATCATTCCTTAGTAATATAGAATATATTTGGCCTAATAAAATATATGTGTTAGGGAATTAAAAAATAGGTATGGTATCAGGATCAAGACTGTTGAGCATACAAACATTTGCACAAATAATATCATATGTAAAGTAATCATGGATAAAACTAGAGAACCAGTTCCTTCATTAAACAAATAATAACAAAATAATGAAGCAAATGAGTGAATTTGAATACCAGACCAAGGTACTTGTAGATTTTTTGCCACCCATGTCTCAGCCTAAAGAAATGAAATAGAGCTAAAGCAATGAAATATACCAGGGAGAATAATGAACATGTGGCATGGAGAGAAGATCTAACTCTTCTCGAGGACCCTGAATGAATGATCTTGAATCATTCCACTTAGTAGCCCCGAGAAATGATGATCCAAACCCATAACAAGATGGAGATCCTTATGATGATGGGCATGGAGCCATGAAGCTTCTTCAATTGAGAAACCAAATAATCTCTCCTTTTATATAGAATTGAAGTGGCCCTCGGGTACCAGGTACTTATTCAGGCACCAAAGCCATACTTGAATTTACCGGCAGGGCTTTAATAAGGTGGTTTCACAATTGTCCCTTCTGTAACTAAGATTCCCTTCAGGCCCCTAAAATTCTATGGTAGTGGCTAGTCTCCTTATTCTAGCATCATTCTATCCCTAGATCTCAGTATTCACTTCCTAAAGCGAGCCCCTATAGCACTTCGAAAAGCGTTGCCTTGGCAACACTGTAACTACTATTAGAGTCACTTTATTTACAAAGTCATATCTCTCATCGTTTCGATCCCCGGGAGAGGGTTTATAACAATGGTATGATAAACCATAAATTAGGATAATTTTCTCATACTTCCATTTTCCAAGCTAAACAAATGCTTGAAATGAACAATGTACTTATTTGATGAACTATGTCGAATACACCATCTATTGCATCTATTTACAAACCAAATACACCATCTATTGCATCTATTAAATAAAGGATTGTCTTTAGTTAGGGCATACTTATAGGTGGTCGATTCAAGGCATTCGTCGACCTCCTTTAGCTCTTCTTTGGTGTGTAATGGTGCTACTCTTCTCTGTCGCACAACATAATAAATTAAAATGAAACCTTTTTTTTAAAGTTATGCCCGTGTTTGTCTAAATTTTGACGAACCATCCTAGTCATAGAAATTTAGACGAACATGGGCATGGATTAAAAAAAATTCCAAGTTTTCCTTCTATATTTTGACTAAGAAAAACCATTTTGCAAGTTCGTCAGAAATGTTGGTCGAAAACTAGGGTCCAATGTACTAGTGGATGTAATTGTAGGAAAGTTTTCATGTAGAAGAGAATAGATCTAAACAATAGAATATATCATACCATGTAGATGCATTTTTCCTTAGAATGTGATCAAGTATGTTGATGCAATATATTTGACTCAGCACAAAAACCAATAGGAAATCATGTAAGACAAAACCTTGTGTAGTAGATTTTTTAATTCACCTCAATGTTGAATTGAAGAAGAGAGAAGAGAGGAAGACTTGATGGATGAATGTAAATATCCTTCCTTGATGTCAAACTCATTTGATTAGCCTCCAATGAGTTAAAGAAGCTAGATCTATGAAAGTAAATTCCTTGAATGCATGATGTAAATGATGGAATGAAGACTTGAAATGCTTGATGGCTTTCTTTCACTTGAATTCCTGATGGACCTGAATGCTTTATAATGGATGCCTTCTTGTACTTGAATGTCTTGGATTCACAATAAATTTTTTAATAATGCTTGCATGAAGATGAGATGTGAAAATGAGAGGAAGAGGTCTCCTTTTATATGCATTTCTAGGCTCATATTTCACAAGGCCAACCCCAATTAAGCACCTAGGAGAAACAACCTCGCATCACACCCAAAGCCCATTAAAAAGCAAAGCCCCTAGGAAAAGGTCCAATTGGGTTGTCCTAGTCTAGGACAAGGATGACCTAATTTGTCCTTGTCAAGGCATATTTTTTCAAATCTTTCTTGGTGCCTAGGATTTTGTGCTAAGAAGGGGGTTTGAAAGCCTCAATATATCAGGAAATCAGGGAAAATATCAAAACGTAAAATGCATGACAAATGACCTAGGAGGGAAATGAATCATGAATGGATAAAAGATGGAAAATATGCATAGAATTTAGAGCTAACCTTGAATTTGAAGAAAGAGACGGAGGAAGTATATTTGAATTAAGTATGCATTTAAGGTGCAATATAAGGTCCTACCATAAGAAACACACCAAAGTGGGTTAAAAATGGTCCCAAAATGTACACAAATTAAGTGCTTTCTTTTTAGGATAGTATATTTAGCCCTCACTTTAGTGGGATTATGAGAGAAAATCATTTTCACAATAAAGGAAGAGAAAGAAGAATGATAAGAGAAAAAAGAGAGATGATCATAGAAAATTGCAAAGAGGTAATACATCACTCAGTTTAATGATGTAAACCCCCAAACCAAATATCTTAACTCCACATCCATGCACAAAGACATGAAAACAAAACAAAAAGGAAAAAATAAAAGAAAAGACAAAAGACACAACACATAAAAAGGAGTTAGTACATGTCATGCCAAAAATTTAACCGATAAAAATGCAACAATTTTTTTTTTAAAGGTTCATATGAGAGAGAATTAACATTCAAGAATAAGGCTAAGTTTGCCTACGGTTAAGCGAGTCACAACCTAGGGTTAAGTTTGTTCGGATAGCGGAACCCTAGTGGGTACAATTTCCACTTTGGAAATTCCATTCAGAATGAATCTAATTCTATCAAAACCTACTCGACAATGTTTAATTTTCAATTCCCTAGTGAATGAGGGTTTTAATTATCTAACCAATTCGTTTGAATAAATGATAACCTAAAAGGTATATGTAACTAGGTTATATCCTTCGGATGTGATTTATTTAACATAATCGATAATTTGTCCACATTATTAGTTCATGAGTTAACCATATTAATAATCAAGTTATATTTGACAATAAACCTGATAATGTGAGCTAGCATGAAATGTTATCTAAACATTAGAAATATAAATGTTTTACTACCCATTCCTAGAACATACTAATAACCTACTTATAAAATTAGATTACTTAGTCAAATCATTAGATCATATCCTATGAGCTAATAACAATTCACAAATTAAATAAACCCAAATAATTATTATTGATGATCTTATTTAAACTAATTATCAATTGAATAAAATAAAATATTAGCTTAGCAAGTTGATTTATTAAAGGTTAAATCTAAAGAACATTAACCATAACTATTAATTATTAATTAATTTCATTAACTATGAATTTGATCACAAATAAAATCAATAACTAATAATAAAATTAACAACTAAAAGAACCAATCAAAACCCAACTATCTAATATTGATGATTTTGTTTCAACTACTTTACAATCAAATGAAATGAACTATATAATTAACTAATTGATTTATTAATGAATCTAACATATTAAAAATAAATCCTTTACTAAATAACTAATTGATTAATTTATTGAATATATGTTTTACCAAAAACAAAATAATAATTAAAATAACAAATCAAACTTCAAGTATCCTATCCTATTCTATACACCTACTGTCCTACTATCCTAACCAAATTATCAAAAGCTACAGTGGTGCGAAAATCCATGAGGGGGAAGGAGGTGTAGTTAATAGACAAGATTTGGGGTCCCACCAACATATTTCCCATCCAAATTGCATGTACTTTTCACATGAGGGGGCTAATGACATGTCAGGGGGAATAGCTATGACAGTAGCAAGTACTAAGCCTAGCCAAGTGTATTACACATGGGGGAGGGGGATAAATTTGTAGGTACCACATCACAGAAGCCTTAGCTCCTACATGAGATTTTGAATCATTTCATGGGGCAGGTTTAAGACAAAGTCTTGGGCCCACCACAAGGCTTTCCATTTCAATGTAGCAAAAGGGAAACTTGCGAAATTGGTTTAGTGAAGAGACTTCTTGACAAGGTAGGTTACCATAACGTGACAGAGTATAATAAATGCCTAAAAGTGATCCCACCCCGTTGTTCCATGCGTAAGTGGGTGAGATGGTAAGGAAGACTATGGGACCCACTAGTATTTAAGTTATAACGTAAGCCATTTTGTTTTATGATTCTTATATTAATTAGGGCTAGTTGCTAATGGAGATTATTCTAGGGGATTATTTACTAACCCCTACTTGGGAAAAGAATCTTGGGGAAAGGGAATATTCTCTGTGGCAAGGAGAATTATTTCACTTCCTATACAAATTTCAGAGAGCATTTTTGCTCTAAAAATCTGGGAAGTGTCATTTCTTTTATTGCTTTGCCCATATTTTGATTTGTTTATTTATTTACCTTGTGATTTTTGTCAAGTTTTTAGGTGATGATTTATTGAAATACATACCAACTATAATGCATTTACTTACAAATTTGGAGAGTCATTTTGTGACTATAACATAGATTTAACATCATAATTCCAAGTTTAAACTCTAATTTTTTTTAATCTTACTATCAATTCCAACATGAAACTCATTATTCATGTAATGCCTATTAGAAAAATTTTAATGAATGAATACTATTAAGAGTTCATATCCTATTCTTAAATGCATTTAAATTCTAAAGAGGAATTACATTCACAAATTGAGAAGACTATAATACAACATCAAGGCATGATTCCAATATGTTTTCTATTCTTTTCATTAACTTCCAATTCACATTTTTACAACAAGAAAATAAAAAATTGGTAGCATTGCTCAATGAGAGTTTAAAGGAGGATAACAAAATTTCTCTCCATTACAATTCACATACAACTTCACAATGGCCAAATGAAGTGAAAATAACATCATAACCTTCAATCAAAAGATCAAGCTCATTACAAAACGATCCACAATACAACAATAAAGTTGTTCTCACACAACCACACTAAAATGGAGAACTCTTCAAAGCTTTATCCACAAGATCTTGACTTCAAAACCTGCAAACAAAAGAATAGAACCATGGGAAGCTCACCTCCCATCCTAGGTCTCAAGGAGACCACCCCCGAGCTTGGAGAACCAAGGCTAAATGGGTATACATTACAAAATACTCACAACACATGCATGCACAACAAAAAATAGCTCTCATCCAAGGCTTTACAAATGAGCTTTCCAAACTCATTGAGAAGGGTGAAGGTGGGCTTTTCCAAGTAGGAGAATGCCAACATATTAAATTTTTCTCAAAAGTATTTCCATGCCTCTCAAGGCTACATGAATTCATATTCCATACAAAAATTTCTTCAATAGCATCCTCAAGATGCAAGAATACAAGGATGGCTTCATGGATCCCATACCCCATGAATTTATCCCTCTTCTCCAAGAGAAGAGACTCTCACTACAATGGAGAGCCCAACTAACCCCTTCACCCAAGGCCACTTCTTCCCTTCCCAAAAGGGTGAGTAATGCCTAACTCCCATGAAACAACATTATCAAAAACAAGAAAACAATAGATGAATAAAAATCCATATGCAATCCCATTTCCAACACAACAATGAAGAGATTTACAAGAACATACATACAAGCTCTCACATACTCTTTTAACACAACAAACAACAAAATGAGATGCAAAAGCCATTCTTTCATGGCAAGAAAGATAAGCACATATACAATACAATTTACATAACAATCTTCTTTATGAGCTTCAAGTAAAAAGTTTCCTTCATGGTAGAGCCACCAACCTTGAATCCAAAGCAAAATGGAAGATTGAAGTTGAGTTAAGCTCCTTATCCTTATCCTTTCTTCCTTTTCCAAAACCTAATTGTCTCTAAAATTAGAGAGTGGGTGAACAACCACTACCTCTCCAAAGGGCCTCTAAAAAGGCCTCCAACTTCTACCCACCCACCAACAATAAATTCAGACTTGACCCTAAGGTCCTTTGGCTTTTCCTTTTCCCCCATCATAAATGCCAAATTGGAAAGGAGTGTGGGGTTGGGTAAAGGTCAAGACTCAATCCAATTTTCGTAGCATGTGGAAAGTGGGTCATAAAAAAGGTCACCAAAGCCACTAGGGGGTTCTAGTTGTGCTAAAAACATTCCTAACCCATACCCCTACCACTAAGGTACTTAGATTTTGCTAAATTTGACCCTTAGGGCCTCTTTTTGGCCTCTAGAAGTGGCTAGAAAAAAAATTAAATTTAAATAATCAAATTGGTGGGGGTTTGTAAGTATCTCCAACAAGGGAATTTAATTGGGTTCCAAATGAGTTAGTTAGGCTTAGGTTTACATAATCAACCTTAGTAGTCATGTCAATACATAAACACATAACAAGTGTCAAGTGACACTAACAATTACACATCACATTCAAAATGACATGTCCTAAATGACAACATGAAGTTACACTAGTAGCACACATGCAATTCACATTTACAACTAGATCACATTACAATGAGGTTTTCAATCCCATATCAGGTTAAACCTTGGCTTACTCAGTTCACATATGTTTAGCCTTGATTCTCCGAATAATTCCATGGTTCTCTTTCCTACACACTAAACTCGAGCATCAATAGTCCAAGGTAATAAAATCACATGAAATATTCATTTTCAATTCATAATTGACAACATAAATCAATGTGCAGAATTCAATTCCTAATTAAAATTTTCATTTAGAAATATTTAAAACATAATAATTCCATAAACATCATGACATAATATTCATAAAATAATCAAGTCTAATCATGATTTGATCTTCTCATCATTTCACATATCTAAACATTCATAATAAAAAATCAACCACATGTTCTAGGTCTAATCCATATCATAATGTAATCCATATAATCATCATCATAAAACATATTATCTCGAGTCTCTATTAGGATAATCAAAAGTGTATCAATGTATCAAAATATAAAGTATCAAAGTGTGAACAAATCAGTAGTGCTATGATGGGTTGGGGTGAGGCCTCACAGTACAAAAAACACTCCAAATCAACTATTGAAAGAGACCTCAATTGGAAATGTCTCATCCACTAATATCATGTCTGGAAAGATATTGTAAGACCACAAGTGATCATATAGGAAGAACATGAGCATATCCAAAGATGATACCAACTGCATGGTCTAACCTATTAGAATAACTATGAGAATGAAGAGAGAGAGAGAGGGGGTGTGATTACCTAGCCCAGTAATATTGTATGTCCTACTGTGAACCACATTAAGTGTGACCATGATGCCCAATAATATTTCATGTCTTACTATGGACCACACAAAGAGAGCACTACAAAAGATGGCATTGAAAGTTCTAGCAGGTTTGTATAGAATGCTAGTCAACTCTATCTTGATAAATTCTTGCACGGGGTGTCTTTGTTTTGTGCATGGGGTAGCTTGAAAGTGATTTTGGAAATGCTATCTTTTTCATTGTTATGGCTTTGTAAATGTCAGTTTTGTCTTTGTTATAACTTTGGAAATGTCCTTTTTATCTTTTTTATGGCTTTGGAAATGTCATGCATAATGTGCAAGGGAGGATGTATGTATGTCCCCCTCCTTATGATGGCTAAAAATTAGACATCAAAAGGAAGAGAATCAAGGATACCTACTTTTGACAACAAGAAGATATCCTTAAAACAATAATGTATGACATGAACTTAGCTAAGAGTGTTTGAACCTTATGAGCTAAGAAAATAGATAATCCTCAAAGGATATTCCACTTGTGGGAAGACACCCTTGAAAGGAAGAGATCTTGTCTACAATACTTCTACCTTCAAGAGGAGTTCTTGAACAAAGATAACATCTTCAAGACAAAGAGAGGGATGAGAACAAGAATGCACCCATTTAGCCCCTGACTACCAAGTGAAATAGGGATTCTTGACGAAGGATGATAGACTTTGAAATTCATAGTAAGGGATATTGTTTGTAATTAACATAAGTTTGTAAATAAAGAAGAGGTTGTGATCAAGGATGTGCAACTCTTATATAAGAGATAATCTTGAATCAAAATGAATGATTCTTTATAATAAAAGAATGTCACATGATAAACAAATTCCATTGTACTAAGGAAAGTATATTCTAAGGTAAGAGAGAAAAATAATACATACAAGAAACCTTTCCCCCAAGTATGAAGGTGAGATAAAATATATAATACACCCTTAAGGATAGTTACCTCATAATAGATATAAAATTCCAAGAAAAATAAGCTGCAAACTAGAGAGAACTCCTAATGTAAAATAGACATATTAAAGCTAGAAAAGACATCACGTATAAAGTAAGCAATTCATAAAGGAAAGAGATGAAAATGATGAATGATTATTAGATAATAGACATTCCCTTTGAGGCATGAAAATAATAGTTAGGAAAAGATGTTAGGCTCTTGCATGAAACAAAGTATCTCATGCCAAAATAATGTGCCATCATAAAATAATACAAATCCATAAAGATGAAAAAGAAAGAGAAGAATGTCACCTTATGTCTACCTAGTGTTCAACGCAATTATACAAGATGCACACTTCCAAGAAAGGAAGATATTGTAAGGAGGCTACTAATCTCATTAAGGAGAAAGATCCTAAACAAAAATTCCATACATGGGATGACAACATAGTATGAGAGATATGAACAACAAAGAGATAAGGGATCCTCTGAAAGCGAAAAAGATGAAATAGAATATCAATCCAATATACACCCTAAGTGATAGGTCTTGAATAATAGACATGTGTATTCAAGCAAGAATAAGGTTGCAACTCAGTATGAGAATACTTTTGTAAAACAAAAAATCCATGCAAGAAAGGACATAATACTATAAAATATAAAAGTCCATAAGGGATATTGGATGTATTAAAAAGGGAGAAAAAAGAGGAAAGACACATTGTGCTCCCTAAGTGGTTTTCATTTATAATAGACATGTACTTTCAAGAAAGCATAAGGTTACAACTCTAGATGTCAATCTCCTAAAAGGGATGATATCCTTATGTAAAACAAAAAATCCATGCAATAAAGGATGTCATCTTATAAAAGAAATGAGTCATCAAAGAGAGAAAATGAATCCTATGAGATAAATAGGAGAGTGAAATGGGACCATTTCCTCCCAAGTGAGGATACAAGGAAAAAGTACTATTATGTTACTTATAAATTATGATTGCACCTAAAATTGCATCACCATAAATGACAATGAGATTACAAAGGATAGGCATAGCAATGTCACATAGTGAGGAGCAACATAATAGGGATATTGATATTATGTGGAATGGTCATGAAAAATATTTCATTCATAATGCAAGTCATTTGAATCATACGAAAATCAATGAATTATTGAATTTTACACCTCAAATCATATCATCCATTAGTCTTATGGCCATGAATTTGATGATACATACAAATATCATTCATTATTGCAAGTCATTTGAATCATATGACTACCAATGAATTATTGAATTTTACACCTCAAATCATAACATCAATTAGTCTTATGGCCATGAATTTGATGATACATACAAATGGAAGAATTTTATTGTTTGTGTTTGCTATTTTTGAGCTTTTTTTTCAATGGAAGAGTAATTAAGTTGGCCTTAAGAAACTAAAACAAAATAGTCTCTTGTTGTGAGGAGAAATTAGGAGAAGAATGTATAGATTGATTAGGAAAATGAGAAGGTTGGAAACCTAAAGTTTCTTTTAAAAAATGAAGTTCATTGGGAAGGTTTGATGTATCAATAAGATAATAATCTCTTTTAGGTGGGATGGGGTTGAAATCTAAAGATTATAAATCAATATCCATACTTTCATCAAATGGAGTTGTTGGGTTCTCAAATTCAAGGGTCTTATTCTTCACATGGAATGTTGGTGTGAAATCTAAGGTTTCGTGGCTATCATCATCTTGAAGAGTTGATGGTCCACCTATGTGTATTGGAGAAATAAGTGAAGAAGGAAATGGAGATTGAATAAAGTCAGTTTGATTAGGATTCTTATGTTCTAAAGTTGGGTTTTTAGAAATAAATTCATCAAGGATATTATCCTCTTGAGGATTTCTATATATGTATGGAACTGCATGATAATTGGGCTCCACAACATTTGTACAACAATCATTGATTGTTTTGAGAGGTATCTTAAATGGTATTGAATTTATTAGGTTCATTAACATCAAATTATTCCTTAGGAAAAGAAAAATCATCAATGATGTTATCTTTTACTTCTAAGGTATGTTTAGAGAAAACATAGCTCATCAAGGTCTTATCTAGTATAGAAGGAATATCAATGAAACTCATAGTAAGTGGTTTATCATCAGGAGAAATAGTCATGTTATCATCCTATTTTACCAAATGATCCTTATAAGGAAGATACATTGTAGAAGAAAGATCATCATTGTTATTGAAGGCATCTTTGGTGAGAGGGAGATCTTTACTAGGAATGGTGGTACAATCACAATGTCCTTGGGTTTGGGATCAATTTTGGGAGGGTGAACATTATAGGAAGGAAGAACTAAATTGTCACCATATGCATGAATTGGAACATCTTGAAGATCATGAAGAAAACTTTAAATTGAACAAGCAAATGAAGATAACAATTCCATTGAAAATTAAATGCAATAACTATGGATGAAATATTTTTAAGTTTTTCTTGTTTGAACAAAATACAATGCAATGCAATCTAAGAATGAACTAAATCTATGAAACAAGATGCAATTTTTTTTGTCTTTTTTTACAATGAAAATATATTAAATGAAATAATGCAATTGAGGTAAATGAAATCACCAAATTAAAGGTAGAAGCAAGAGATCTAGATGGATATAATGCATATAAAGTAGGTCTAAATGAAAAAGAGGATCTTAACACCAAAATTAGAATAGAAATGTTATAAGTTGGGTTCACCAAAATGTAATGTGGAAAATGGTGATCAATGGAAAACCACCAAGTTCCACATACATTAGAATAAAAATCCTCCTGCAAAGTGAATTTGATTAACACAACCAAGGGAGTGAGGGTGCAAATTTGTGGTCTACACAATGTGGGTTTTTTGTGATTCCTTATGATAGAGATGATGATGATATGGAAAATAGATAAATGACTAAGTGAAGAAAATGAAGGTGGTTGAAGGCTTTGGCTATTTGTTAGCTCATTCCATTTCTATGGGCCAAGTTCGTGGGATTGCTTTACCAGATTCTACCCAGAAATTAGTCAATGGCCATTTTGCTGATGATTCCTTTCTCACTCTTGAAGAGGATGAAGAAAATATCAAGGCAATCTTGCAGTGTTTAGACACTTTTTGTTTGGCCTCTAGTTCTACCATCCAGTGGCATAGAACCTTGTGCTTTAGGCAATCTACCCTTCCCAATCCATCCTGGTTTTCTTAGTTTGGATGGTCCAGGATTCAACATGGGGAAATTTTTCATTTCCTCAACATTCCTTTTTCCTTTCAAGCTACTTCTACAGAGTTATGGAATGTTTTTTTAGCTAAAATTAAAAAGAAGCTTACCTATTGGATCACCAAGCCACTCTCTCTCACAGGGAAGTTTTAGATCTACTCCAAAGTATTGGCTGCTACACATGTGTACTACTCCTCTTGTTGGGCTCCTTCAAAAGCTTCTTACCAGAAGCTCAAGAAATTGTTGTGGGATTTCCTTTGGTCTTTTCGTATTGATCATCACAGATTTCACAGAGTGGCCTGGGAATTTTGTTGTCTCCCTAAGGCCTCTGGTGGGCTTGGTTTGTTAGATACTCAGAAATAGGGTTTGGCCCTATGTGCAAAATGGATTATGTCATGTCTCATAGGCAATGAGGCTTGGAAAACTTTTCTTTGACATTGCATCTCTTCAGGGTATTCCTTGTACAATCCTCCTTGGAAGGGGATTGTCTTTCAAAATCTTCTGGTTATGAAGAACCTTGTTCATATCTAGGGTACTTTTATTTCCAAAATTATTTGGAGAGCCTGGGAAGCTTTCAAGCCTTGGCTTCACTGGGTTGGGAATGGTTTTCATGATGAGTTTTCTCTTAACCAATAGAATATTTGGTGGTCCCCTCTTTTTGCTCAGCAAGGGCTTCCTCTGGCCAAAATTTAGGGGATGAGTGCTCTTCATTTTCACAAACATGGAATTCAAATGCCTAAGGATTTTTTTTCCAAAACCACTATGAGTCTTCGCTCTTGGGATGATCTTCATGTTCAGTTCCAGCTCACCCACTCAAATCGTCAGACTTTTGACTTGCTTGTCTTTTCTATTCCACCCCATTCCCTGCATAAATTGGGAATTCAGTCAGTTAAACCTTGGTGGAAAGACTAGAAATGGTACCCTGATATGTCATTTACCAGTTACAAACCCAAGCTTGGATATTCTTGGCTTGCGCCTTATTTACCTATGATTGATTCTCTCAATCATTGATGGCACCTTTCATCTTCCCAAAAAACTTTGAGCTGGCATTTTCGTAATATTTGGGATGCTATTACTAAGTCTAAGATTGCTCATTTTTCTTGATGTTTTCTTTACCAGGGTTTGCCTTTGGGAGCTCGGCTCCAACATTTGGGTGTGTCTGATCCTAAATGCCCCTTTTGTGGGCATTCTAAAACCATTATGCACATTTTTTGGTTCTGTTGTCGGGCTCAAAACTATTGGAATTGGATACATAATTTTTTTATGCCTTTTTGACCTGAGTCTTTTTCCTGGAATATGGCCCTCTTAGGTGATTCACCTAGAATGCCTTCCCAATATACCCAGATCTGGGATGCTTTCAGGATGGAGATTTTTTTTCTTTATGGGAAGACCAAAATGTTGTTCTTTTTACTCATAGATTTTTGGATATCAATATTTCTCTTTATGCTAAGGCATGTTTATGTAATAATGTCATGATGCAGATTCAAGTGCAAGCTGATAAGGTGGCCCTTGAGGTCGCCCATTTATAGGATTCGTTGCAGCATTGGGGCAATGCCCCCTATACTGTAGCTCGGGTGTCATTGGATTCCCTCTCAGTTGATAGCACGCCACCTTGGGGCCACCATCATAGCTGGAGTTCCTATGCCATGCATTCAAAAATGTCACACTCTTGGCGTCACCGCTTTGCATCTCTTCCAACTTGGAGGGTTTTGGTTGCTGGCTAGCCTCCTCTTCTTATTTCTACTGTAGTTGCTTCAGTTCGGCCTTTGGCCAATGTTCCTGTGTGGCCTCCTGCCACTTCTGATAAATTCCCCTGCCTGGCGCTTGCTATTTCTCCCAGGCAAGAGGATGGAGAATTGGACAATGAATAAAAAGAAAAATATGATGGATGGTTGCTTCCCAACTAGATCCATGGGCCCAATGTTTGGGGCAATTCTGATGACAGAGATCCTCCTCCCTCCTTTTCTACTACTCTTGCAGCTCGAGGGTTTCTTTTATATGCTTTTTTGATGAATAGTTGTATGCTTCCAGCATAGTTGTCGTGTGACTCTTCGCGTGGTGATTTTTTTTCCCCTGGTCCCTTTTTGTGAATATTATACTTTTTTATATTATTTTTAATGGAAATGGCCTCTATTCATCAAAAAATAAGAGGAATGAACTCACCTTGAAACTAGGAGAAAACAAGTGAAACTCAGATCTAGGTTTTTACTGTCATAGAGTTGTCAAAAATAGAAATTGTTCTGGATCTAGTATCCTAACACCTGTATCTTTAGACTGTGAAAATTATAGATTCCCAGGACTATACCAACTCAAGTCAGCCTTGTCCAATAAATTTGGCCTTGTATTGGAGATTCCAAATCTAGTGAATTCTATAGAGGATCAGTCATTGGTTTTGTAACTCTAAAATTTTATATCAAAAACTTTGAACCACCTATTCCTGCACACAAAAAAGAAGGGGGAATTGTTATGGGAAGGGGAATGCCTTAGTCAAGCCCCTGTATAGTAGTTAACCTTAAAATGAAATATATGTAACTGAAGAAATGTTATCATGTAGAAAAGACTAGATCTAAACAATGGAATGTATCATACCATGTAGATGCATTTATCCTTAGAATGTGATTAAGTAAGTTGATGAAATAGCTTTGACTCCATAAAAACCAAAATTAAATCATGTAAGACATTGTAATTCACCTCAATGTTGAATTGAAGAAGAGAGAAGAGATGAAGACTTGATGGATGAATGTAGATCTCCTTCCTTGATTTTAAACTCCTTTTCTTGGACTCCATTCTCCAATGGGGAAAATGAGCTAGATTTATGAAAGGAAATACTTGATGGAATTGATGGAATGAAGACTTGAAATGTTTGATGGCTTCCTTGCACTTGAATTCTTGATAGAGTTAAGTGCTTGATAATGGATGCCTTAAATGGATGCTTTCTTGTACTTGAATGTTTTGGATGCACAATAGCTTTCTTAATAATCCTTGCATGAAGATAAGATGTGAAAATGAGAGGAAGATATATCCTTTTATACATATTTTAGGGCTCAAATTTCACAAGCCTGACCCCAATTAAGCACCTAGGAGAAACAACCCTGCATCGGGCCCGAAGCTCACTAAAAATAAAATCCCTAGGACAAGGCCGAATTGGGTTAGCCTAGTCTAGGATGAGGCCAACCTAATTTAACCTTGTCCAAGCATGCTTTTTCAAAGCTTGCCTGAGACCTGGGGTTATGTACTAAGAAGGGGATTTGAAAGCCTCAATCTGTTAGGAAATCAGGGAAAATCCCAAAATGTAAAATGCATGAAAAAGGACCTAGGAGGGAAATGAATTATATGTAGATGAAAAATAGAAAATATGCATAGAATTTAGAGCCAACCTTGAGTTTGAAGGAGGAGGACCTATATTTGAATTAAGTATGAATTTAAGGTGCAATATGAGGTCCTACCATAAGAAACACACCAAAGTGGGCTAAAAATGGTCCCAAAATGTACACAAATTAAGTGTTTAATTTTTAGGATAGTGAAAATCATAATATCCTTTTCACAAAAATCTCATCACATAATCTCAGTTATTTATTATAACCTAATGTTACAAAATATATAGATACAAAATTAGGCCTCTAAATATGAACAGATCAACTCATGTTCTTGCATTTTCCCATGTCCTTGTGTACAAATACATTGTATATCATAAAAAAAACTACATCATGTACAGATACATCAATGCTATCAAATAATCCTAGACACACAACTAATACATTTGGCTTTGATATATTTATGCTTTGTAACGTATAGCTCCAACCACCGGTACTCTTGAAGATACCTGCATTGCAATAGTATACAAAATATCACTGGTATTAGAAAAAGAATACTAACTAAATATAAGTGAATAATGAAAGTAAGACAAATTCTAATACATGGTAGTTGAATCTCGTGTGTCCTTCATATTTGCATCTCTGCATTCCCAAGTCATGAGAAGACTAAGTTTATTGACCAAACAAATTAATAAATATAATAAAACAAAGAACGTAATGAGCATAATGAACCTTAGAGTAATTTGGTATGAGATAATAAAGTGTGTCTAAAGGGTCATCTCTATGCTTAAGTTTCTCCTCTTCTTATGACTTTCTTCATCTCTTTGTCTATATGCATCAATTTGGTCTTTTATAAGATTTCTCTTTCATTTTTTCTTTTGATGATTGTTGCTCCCAATTATAACTCCAAAAATATAATAAAAATTTATTTTCAATGATAAATTTGTGAAAAAGATGCTCAAAAAAGTTTGATTTTGTCTCTTGTTGTATGAAACCATGTAATTGTTGCCTACAAAAAGAACTTAGGGACCTTTCAGATGCACAAAATGGCCCATTTCCCTATTTTGTTTGGCCTAGATATCATATATCAAATTAATATTGGATATCCGATATTATGCTAATATCTTATCCAATATCTGATATTTTTAACATGGCTGCCAAAAATTCACAAGAGGGCCAAGAATTTACCATTGGTGCCCTTGTGAAAAAGGTACTTGATATCAGATTAGTATCAAAATCTAATACCTCAACTATTTATATGAATATCTAATACATTAATACATAATAAATTATATCTATAATGCATATATGTATTTACAATTAATTTAACACATATTATATAAGGGGATGGGGAAAGGAAGAGAGCTAGAGAGAGAAGGGGATAGGGTGAGAATGGGATAGGGATAGGAGGAGAATGGGATAGGTTAGAGAGAGAGAGAGAGATTAACATAAGATTTCTATACTAAATAAAATATATGACAATATATTTTAAATATAATACATAATAGTAATATATTATACATTGTAATATATATACATATACATACATATATATATATATATATATATATATATATAAACACATGCATACACGTAAATATAGTATGATATTATATAAGGTATATACACTACAACATTTGGGGTCAAATTTTGACGCCAATTTGGGACGCCACTACAATTTGTGTTTGTTTTTTGTTTTTTTTTTTGCAAGTGCCCCCGACGGTGTCATTGTAATTGCGACACCCATTTGGTTATAAACAAAAAAAAAAAAGAAAAAGAAAGTGTCATTTGTAATTTTTGTGAATTCAAAGAACTACCACGAAAATGACACTATACTTTTGTGTGGCGCGAAGAGGGCATTCGATTTTGGCATGCACGAAGAGGCCGACACTGTGTGGGAAGATGACACTGGCACTTGAGGTAGGCATTCGAGCTTTGTCTTCTCATTAACTCAATTTCATTTTGATGGCATTTGTTGATTTAATGGAACAATATGAATGTTAATAGTGGCATTGTTTACATCTTAGCATTTGGAATGCTTGATGACCCGAGAGCTTTAAGAGCTAGGGCATCATTGCTATTACCTTCAAGGCATTGTGTGAAGTGTTTGATCTCTCTTTATTTGTTTTGTTGTTGATATTCACTATGTGGTACTCCCTGTTTATGATCATTTCATGAGGAAATGTCTTGGTGGCTTGCGGGCTGCAAGCTAGGGCATCATACATTGTTTATGAGCTCACTATTGAATACTGGCATTGTTTACATCTTTTCATTTGGAATTCTTGATGACCCACGAGGTTTGAGAGGTAGGGCATCATTGCTATTACCTTCAAGGCATTGTGTGAAGTGTTTGATCTCTCGTTATTTATTTTGTTGTTGATATTCACTATGTGGTACTCCATGTTTATGATCATTTCACAAGGAAATGTCTTGATGGCTTGCAGGCTACAAGCTAGGGCATCATACATTGTTCATGAGCTTACTGTTTAATACTCGCATTGTTTACATCTTTTCATTTGGAATGCTTGATGACCTGTGAGCTTTGAGAGCTAGGGGATTGTTTCTATTACCTTCAAGGCATTGTGTGAAGTGTTTGATCTCTCTTTATTTGTTTTGTTGTTGATACCCACTATGTGGTACTCCCTGTTTATGATCATTTCATGAAGAAATGTCTTTATGGCTCGCAGGCTACAAGCTAGGGCATCATACATTGTTCATGAGCTCACTGTTTAATACTGGCATTGTTCATGAGCTCACTGTTTAATATTTGGCCAAGCCATGTAAATGGTACCGGGCCAACCCAATCAGCCCAACAAAATGTGTCATGTTTATCTTTGTCAAATACACTTGTTCACCATTTTTTTCTTGTTCTTCACACAAATATTGCATCAAAAATAATTGTAAATAATTATTCAAAGAAAAAAGAAACAACTACAATAGATCAGACCCCAAAAGAATACAATCAAGGAGAAATAGTGCCCTAATCAGAGACAAAATGAACTCTTAATGTAAGCAAGCATAGAACCAAAGAGGGGAAAGTAAGGCACCAACCAGACTTGGGAAAATATAGCATTTGAAATCATAGAGGACGCTGACAGAACAAGGAGGTTAGAAAGTTAAAAACTCAACACCAAATAAAGCATGGAAAGGCACCAAAGAGCATGAGAACTAGCATCCAAATTAATACCAATAGAAGCATCAATAATATAGATACTAGAAAGGACAGGTTTATTTTAAGGATGAAAACTTTTACAAACACTATACATGAAAACCATAGCCCAAACAAAATGATGACCGCATGATTCATTTACCCGCACATGCCAAATTTCATTATCATTTTCATCAAACATGATCTTCTAAAGTTGCCTATGGTGTTTGGAAGTCAACCTAATGTACATTTATTAGTTGTAACACTTAGTCATAAATTTGAATTAAAAATACATGTCACAATGATCTGTAAAGTATAGATCTCTTTCTATGATGAAGAGCTGAAATCAAATCCAAACAGTTTTAGATTGTGACAAGAATAAATTTTGTACCTTGCCCACACAAGATCAACTGTAAAGATCTTAGCCTTCTTCTCCCCTGAATTCACAATAAGAATAGTTAAAATTGAATGCTCTTAGTTTTTCTTCAAATCTATTCGAAACTCCTATGAATTCACTGTGCATCAAGTATAACATATGAATGAATTAATCTAAAATAAAAAAGCAAAAAAATTTTGTTTAAAAACTAGCATAATTAAGCCTCAAACAAAAAAAGTGAAAACGTATAAACTGACAAGCTATATACACCACCCTGATCCGCTGAAAAGGTCTTAGCCTTCTTCTCCCTTGAAATCACAATAGGAACAAATAAAATTCAATACTCTTACTTTTTATTAAAATCTATTTAAAAATCTTATTAGCTCATTGTCCAATAGTTAAACTAACCTATGATTAAAGGAGGAATTATGAAATATAGTTGTAGGTAGTTATCTTTTCTATAATGATGGAGGAATCAAAGGTAATGATCAATGATGTTGCTGCTATTATATCATACATTAATACACTTACTATTTTAAATTTGAGCTCGGGCATCATGTAATGTTATTGTTGTCATTGCATGCTTGCTGCTGTTGTGCACCATATATTGTTTTATACACTGTTTATTTCATTGAGACCATGAGCTTGGCATTTGTAATGTATTTTTCTGTTATTAGATCAATGCTACCATGTTGTTGAGTTTGTGTATGGCTTGACTATGCACATGCATAATTGTAGATGAGGATCAGTAATAGGGTGTCAGACATTTCTTAGATCCTTTGGATCTAACCCCATCTTTTCCTTCCTTGCAGGTTTTGGATCATACAAGAGCATACTGGATTGGACCCCGAGTCAACACTTCATTACATCAGGCAATGTTTGGTACCTTCATTATTTATGTTCATCCACTTATATATGTTTGCATTCATTCATATTCTTTTGAAATTTGGCTATTAGCGACCATATATGATGATTCTTGATGTTTTTGGGTCATTTGATGAAAAGATGTAAAAGTTTCTTAAAAGTTTATATTTTTTATTTCAATTTTTAAAATCACAAAATGAATAAAATTTAAAGATAACCAATTAAGATAATCTTTGTCTTCACTTAAAAAAAAACATAAAGCTCATAAAGCATCGTAAAAACATAAAGCTCATAAAGCATTGTAAAAGAAACTATACCAATAGAAGCTTACGAGAAACTATACTTGTGCTTACCACACCATACCTCTGCATCATAATGCTTATCATTTTCAAGATTGAGCGAGGCTTCATACCATGAATCATCTGTAGATTTGTACGCAATACTAATTTAGGTTGGAGGTAAACTACATGTGTCATGTAAACAACATGGTTGAATGCAATCTCTTTTGCGCATTTTCAAGAGTTTTCCCACCTTTACAAGCGTAAATAACTCATTGAACGTAATCTAAAAACATTGTGTGGTATGAAGTCTCACTGAAGCTTGAAATATGTCACTCCTCATGTTATTGTCAAAATTAAATTCAAATATTTCTCAAAATATTTATTCTTGTAGAATTAAGATATCATTATCTCAATAATAAAACAATCTTGCATAATAGCTTTTGAATCACATTAACACACACCCATACTTGTGCTTATCACACCATACCCCAACATCATAATGAATTGCACAAGTTGCAAGAGAATAATACAAACTTAGTGAATTCATCACCATCACAAGTTGCGCCCTCACAAACTACCCTTTATTTTGTACATTAGGATCATAAAGTGATGCAAAGGGATGTGGTGGACTTCAAGGTCTTTGGAAATTTATAAGGGAAATACAAGACTTGCAAGGTTTTACCCCAAAATAGCCTAAGGAAACCTAATAGCTCAAAGTAAGTGTACACCAGACTAAACACTATCTTAGCACTGTACCTAGTTTATAAGCCTACAATGAGGTCATTTTACAAAGGAAGTATACACCAGAATTTGACCCAATCCTCTGAACCTTGGACAGTCTTATGTTGGGACTCCAATTAGAGATTTATGCAATTGATTTTGACCCTTGAACAGTTTAGACCCAAAAGCCCCAAAATCCTCTTCAAGCCCTAGAAATGAGGGTTTTCTAATTAGATGGTCTCTAGATGTTTTCTTATTGATCTAATGGATTCAACACCTTGAGTTCAACATATGAACACTTCAGTGTTCATATGTTGAAGTCATAGGTTAGTTTAAAATGGAGAGGGGTCTTGAAATATCATAAGTAAAAACATTACATAGTGGCATTCAGATTAAGTACAATATGAATTCAGATGCCTTTAATTATGATACACTTTTGAAAAGCTTGTCATGAAAAAAAATAAAAAATTAGTGAAGTAATAAAATTTTATAAAAAAACATACATTGTGTGAAGTGTTTGATCTCTCTTTATTTGTTTTGTTGTTGATATTCATTGTGTGGTACTCCTATTTATGATCATTTCATGAGGAAATGTCTTGATGGCTCGCAGGCTGCAAGCTAGGGCATCATGCATTATTTATGAGCTCATTGTTTGAGCACCTAATGTCCCTATTTGATTGACCAATGCTATGTTTGTTATATTGATGCTATTAGATAAAATAGGGATATCAGTAATAAAATAGGGACATCAAATAGGGACATTAGTAATAAAATAATACACATACTATTTTGAATTTGAGCTCAGGCATCATGCAATTTTATTGTTGTCATTGCATGCTTGTTGCTGTTGTGCACCATAACAACAACAAAAATGCAATGTTATAAAATTTTGGGATTAAATTGGTGAGTTTGTATACTTTCTCCATTTTAAACTAACCTATGACTTTAAAGGATGAATTATGAAATATAGTTGTAGGTGGTTATCTCTTCTATAATGATGGAGGAGTCAAAGGTAATGATCAATGAGGTTGTTGCTATTAGATCATACATATATTAATACACTTACTATTTTTAATTTGAGCTCGGGCATCATATATTGTTTTATACACGGTTTATTTCATTAAGACCGTGAGCTTGGCATTTGTAATGTATTTCCTGTTATTGGATTAATATTTCCATGTTGTTGAGGTTGTAGATGTCCTTTTACTAATCTTTTATAAACAACATATATACCATGTTGACTTACAGCCCATGAGGTGTTGCTTGATAACACATTTGACATCATACTTTTTGCTCCATTTTGGTCTTGATTTACTCACTGCATGAATAAGTTTCCTGAGTGCACATGTTCTATAGCATAGTTCATTTTATAAGTGTATGGCTTGACTATGCACATGCATAATTGTATATGAGGATCAATAATAGAGTGTTAGGAATTGCTTAGATCCTTTGGATCTAACCCCATATTTTCCTTCCTTGTAGGCTTTGGATCATACAAGAGCATACTGGATTGAACCCTGGGTCAACACTTCATTACTTCAAGCAATGTTTAGTACCTTCATTATTTATGTTCATCCACTTATGTATGTTTGCATTCATTCATATTCTTCTAAAAGTTGGCTATTAGTGACCATATAGGACCATTCTTGATGTTTTTGGGTCATTTGATGAAAAGATGTAAATAGGGACATCGGTAATAAAATAGGGATATCTTAATCTTTATGAGCTCAAATTCAAAATAGTAAGTGTATTATTTTATTACTGATGTCCCTATTTGATGTCCCTATTTTATTACTAATGTCCCTATTTGATCTACTAGCATCAATATAACAAACAGAGCACCGACCAATCAAATAGGGACATGAGGTGCTCAAACAGTGAGCTCATAAAACAATATATTTAGTCTTAATAAAATCTTATAAAATGATATATTATATTGTCTGAAGTGTTTGATCTCTCTTTATTTTTTTTGGTTTTGATATTCACTATGTGGTACTCCCCGTTTATGATCATTTCATGAGGAAATATCTTGATGGCTTGCGGGCTGCAAGCTAGGGCATCATACATTGTTCATGCGCTCACTGTTTAATACTGGCATTGTTTACATCTTTTCATTTGAAATGCTTGATCACCCGCAAGCTTTGAGAGCTAGGGCATCATTTCTATTACCTTCAAGGCATTGTGTGAAGTGTTTGATCTCTCTTTATTTCTATGAGGAAATGTCTTGATGGCTCACGGGCTACAAGCTAGGGCATCATACATTGTTCATGAGCTCACTGTTTAATACTGGCATTGTTTACATCTTTTCATTTGAAATGCTTGATCACCCGCAAGCTTTGAGAGCTAGGGCATCATTTCTATTACCTTCAAGGCATTGTGTGAAGTGTTTGATCTCTCTTTATTTCTATGAGGAAATGTCTTGATGGCTTGCAGGCTGCAAGCTGGGGCATCATGCATTGTTTATGAGCTCACTGTTTGAGCACCTCATGTCCCTATTTGATTGGCTTGTAATTAAACAGTGACCTCATAAACAATGCCTGATGCTTGAGCTCAAATTCAAAACACTAAGTGTATTATTTTATTAAGATTAAATATATTATTTTATTAAGATTTTATTAAGATTTTATTAAGATAAAGTATTTTGGGTTAGTTTTATAATGTTTTATAAGATTTTATTAAGACTAAATATATGATGTAAACTCATAATTATACTTGATATATATATACTTCAAAGGAGGAATTATAAAATATAGTTGTAGGTAGTTATCTCTTCTATAATGATGGAGGAGTGAAAGGTAATGATCAATGAGGTTGCTGCTATTAGATCATACATTAATACACTTACTATTTTTAATTTGAGCTCGGGCATCATGCAATGTTATTGTTGTCATTGCATGCTTGCTACTGTTGTGCACCATATATTGTTTTATACACTATTTATTTCATTGAGACTGTGAGCTTGGTTTTTCTTTCAGAAGTGTATGGCTTGACTATGCACATGCATAATTATAGATGAGGATTAGTAATAGGATGCCATTCATTTCTTAGATATTTTTTATCTAACCCCCATCTCTCTTTTCTTTGCAGGTTCTGGATCACAGAGGGGCACACTAGATTCATACCTGGGTCAAAAATTTATCACTTCAGACAATGTTTGGCACCCTTATTATTTATGTTCATCCTCTTATGTATGCCTGTACTCTTGCATTTTCTTCTTAAAGTTATTTTCCTTGTATAGTATATACAAGTTAGTTTTCATATATATACATGTAATCTTTAGATGCAAAAATTTATTTTCCTTTACATGTATCTTTGCATGAAATGAACAAAAATTAAACAAGATCATCTAATAATGCAAACTAGGGTATTGTAGTCACTCATCTAGTAATTAGTTCCCCAAACCACTACTAAGGATTGAACATAAGTCTAAGTCCCCAAACCTATTGTTCTATGTTTATAAAACAATATATGGTGCACAACAACAGTAAGCATGCAATGATAACAATAACATTGGATGATGCCTGAGCTCAAATTTAAAACAATAAGTGTATTAATGTATGATCTAATAGCAGCAACCTCATTGATCATTACCTTTCACTCCTCCATCATTATAGAAGAGATAACTACCTACAACTAGGGAATCATGCATTTTTTATGAGCTCACTGTTTGAGCACCTCATGTCCCTATTTGATTGGCCGATGCTCAAATAGTGACCTCATAAATAATGCATGATGTCTTAACTTGCAGCCCACAAGCCATCAAGACATTCCGTCATGAAATGATCATAAATGAGGAGTACCACATAGTGAATATTAACAACAAAACAAATAAAGGAAGATCAAACACTTCACACAATATACGTTATTTTATAAGATTTTATTAAGACTAAATATATTATTTTATGAGCTCACTTTTTGAGCACCTCATGTCCCTATTTGATTGGTCAGTGCTCTGTTTTTAATATTGATGCTATTAGATCAAATAGAGACATCAAATAAGGACATCAGTAATAAAATAATACATATATTGTTTTGAATTTGAGCTCATAAATATTAAGATATCCTACTGTTTTGAATTTCTATGTGCTTTGAGCCAATGAAATTTTTGTAATTTTGTAATTTTGAAAAAGAAAGCGTCATTTGTAATTTTTGTGAATTTGAAGAGCTGCCGCGAATACGACACTTCACTTTTGTGTGGTGTGAAGAGGGCATTGTTTATGAGCTCACTTTTTGAGCACCTTAATTTCATTTTGATGGAATTTGTTAATTTAATGGCACAATATGAATGTTAATAGTGGCATTGTTTATATCTTAGCATTTGGAATGGTCGATGACCCATGAGCTTTGAGAGCTAGGGCATCATTGCTATTACCTTCAAGGCATTGTGTGAAGTGTTTGATCTCTCTTTTTTTATTTTTTTGTTGATATTCAGTATGTGGTACTCCATGTTTATGATCATTTCATGAGGAAATGTCTTGGTGGCTCACGGGCTGCAAGCTAGGGCATCATACATTGTTTATGAGCTCACTATTGAATACTGGCATTGTTTACATCTTTTTATTTGGAATTCTTGATGACCCGCGAGGTTTGAGAGGTAAGGCATCATTGCTATTACCTTCAAGACATTGTGTGAAGTGTTTGATCTCTCTTTATTAGTTTTTTTGTTGATATTCACGATGTAGTACTCCTCGTTTATGATCATTTCATGAGGAAATGTCTTGATGGCTCACGAGCTGCAAGCGAAGACATCATACATTGTTCATGAGCTCACTGTTTAATACTGGCATTGTTCATGAGCTTGTTGTTTAATATCTGGCCAAGCCATGTAAATGGTACCAGGCCAACCCAATCAGCCCAAAAAAATATGTTATGTTTATCTTTGTCAAATACACGTGTTCACCATTTTGTTCTTGTTCTTCACACAAATATTGTATCAAAAGTAATTGTAAACAATGATTCAAAGAAAAAATAAACAACTACAATAGATTAGACCCCAAAAGAATACAGTCAACTACAATAGCTCACAGTCTCAATGAAATAAATAGTGTATAAAACAATATATGGTGCACAAAAACAACAAGCATGCAATGATAGCAATAACATTGCATGATGCCCAAGCTCAAATTCAAAACAGTAAGTGTATTAATGTATGATCTAATAGCAGCAACCTCATTGATCATTACCATTCACTTCTCCATCATTATAGAAGAGATAACTACCTACACATAGGGCATCATGCATTTTTTATGAGCTCACTGTTTGAGCACCTCATGTCCCTATTTGATTGGCCGGTGCTCAAATAGTGAGCTTATAAATAATGCATGATGTCCTAGCTTGCAGCCCGCAAGCCATCAAGACATTTCATCATGAAATGATCATAAACAGAGAGTACCACATAGTGAATATCAACAAAAAAATAAATAAAGAGAGATCAAGAACTTCACACAATATATGTTGTTTTATAAGATTTTATTAAGACCAAATATATTATTTTATGAGCTCATTGTTTGAGCACCGCATGTCCCTATTTGATTTGTCAGTGCTCTGTTTCTTATATTGATGCTATTAGATTAAATAGGGACTTCTGTAATAAAATATGCACTTATTGTTTTGAATTTGAGCTCATAAATATTAAGATATCCTACTAATTTGAATTTCTATGTGCTTTGAGCCAAGGAAATTTTTATCATCATGATGAAGTAATAATGCATTAAATGTCTTATTTATGGTCCTATTTGATTGGAGGGTGCTCTGTTTATTATATTTCAGCTATCAAAATAGAATGGTAGTGGTGATTCAATGCATCTACAGCTTCAACAACATGGTAGCATTGATCCAATAAAAAAAAATACATTACAAATGCCAAGCTCACGGTCTCAATGAAATAAACAATGTATAAAACAATATATGGTGCACAACAACAACAAGCATGCAATGGGAACAATAACATTGCATGATGCTCGAGCTCAAATTCAAAACAGTAAGTGTATTAATGTATGATCTAATAGAAGCAACCTCATCGATCATTACCTTTCACTCCTCCATCATTATAGAAGAGATAACTACCTACAACTAGGGCATCATGCATTATTTATGAGCTCACTGTTTGAGCACCTCATGTCCCTATTTGATTGGTCGGTGCTCAAACAGTGAGCTCATAAATAATGCATCATGCCCTGGCTTGCAGCCCTCAAGACATTTCTTCATGAAATGATCATAAACGAGGAGTACCACATAGTGAATATCGAAACAACAAAATAAATAAAGAGAGATCAAACACTTCACACAATATATGTTATTTTATAAGATTTTATTAAGACTAAATATATTGTTTTATGAGCTCACTATTTGAGCACCTCATGTCCCTATTTGATTGGTCGGTGCTCTATTTATTATATTGATGCTATTAGATCAAATAGGGACATACATTTTGATATCAACCTATCATATATCCATTCCAAATGATATAACTCCATTTGAATAAATATACATGCCAACCATTTGAAAAAATGTCCATATAAAATCTAGAGCAATACATTAATTTTATAGCGTATTCATGATTTATAATGCCCCTTGATTTATAGTGAATTAATTTTATAGTGAAATCATGATTTATAATTCAGTTGTAGCAGCTCAATGTGCTTGAACTCACGAATACCCCTTACTTGGTTTCCTACAAAGCCTTTGGTGAAATCTGTTAGAAAATGAGAAGCTATGAGAAGGTGACATGAAGCTAATGAAAAGAGGCATCTCCAATTTGTTTTGAAAATATACACATTAAGGATCATGTTAGATAATACAAGGGAATTCAATCAAAATAGGGAGACAATCGCTAGATTGTTGTCCAACTTTCAAAGAGAAGATGATGACAAATGTTATTGTCCATGCAAGAGTTGTAATAGCTTAAAGACAAGAAGAATCAAAATCAAAACAACAAAGAGACATTGTCAGGAGAATGGTCACATTGAAGGGGGGTTTGATTATAATCCAGTGGTAAGTTGTTTGTTATATTGTTTTCACAATTAAAATACTTATGAACCATGGCAGGAGGTTTTATTATCACATTGAAGGGGGGTTTGATTATCATCATTTTTATATAGGTCGATCTCCCTAGTGTGAATATAGAGGAACATGGAGGTGTGAGTATAGAAGTTGAAGATCATGATCCCATGGAAGATGACGATCATGTGCCAGAAAACACATTTGAAGATGATGGTATGAATACATTGATCATTGACACATTTGGTACTAGTGCTACTGATGCTAATGATGATGATTATGATGAGGATGACATTGACGATGTCTATGATATACCTCTACTTGAGAAGGTGGACATGACCCTTTACAAAGGCTCCCAATCTACTCTTCTCTTTGTTGTATTGTTACTGGTTAATTTGAAGGTTATGAATGGTTTATCCAACATAGCAATGCCACGTATGCTAAGGTTTGTCATATATGTCATTATAGTCTATAAAAGGTGAAACATGTACCATTAAGATTGTTTATAGTATTGACTTATATTATTTGTTGCAGATTGACAGGTGACTTTCTGTTACCATCATCAAATGTTCTCCCTCGCTCATACCGAGCATTATGTGCCACTATGAAACATATTGAAATAGAGTATCAAACAATAAATGCTTATCCTGAAGATCATATTTATTTCCTGACTTTAAGTCACCCATTTTTTTGGCAATATTGGTCATATCAAGTCAATCTAGTTAGTCTTGAGTCTAGGTCTAAGTCGTTATAGGTAGGTAATCTTTGCTAGATTTCCCTTCATTTGCCCTTTTGTTCTAAGCGGGGTGGGATGTTTTCATGGTCTCATTGATTGGGTAGGTTGTAGCACCCAATTTGGCAAAGGCTATGATCTTTCAATTAATGATCTCTTCAGCAAAAGAATGGTTGGTGATTATGGTTTCCAGGCATTTAGAAAGTCTCAAAAGAAAGTTATTCATATGACAACATTGACAAAGGTGGCATTGACATGGTGTCCATTGATTGATTCAGTTTTAAAGGAGTAGAATATGGACAGTTAAAGATTGAACCACATCTCAGATTGTTTACAGCTTTGGGCAAGTTTCAAACAGTGGTACTTTGGAAAGAAATCTTCTATTGTTATAAGGTTATGGATTCAATTTTTTGAGGCTCTTTGATTAAAGAAATCACTCTGAGAAGATGAACTAATGACAAAATTGCATTACTATGAAGATAAGAGAAGATGTGATTATATGTGTTTTCATCATATAATCGTGCCAGTCCCATATTGAATCTCATCGAGCCATAAAAATAAACTCTAATGATAAAGAAAGCAGTGGCGTCTCATGCTATGTAATGGATGAATTTCATAACGATGATCAGTTTGAAGACAAATATGTTATCATTTGTTTGTGTGAATAATTTTCAAATGTCTTGAGGCTCGGTTAGCACATTATTATGCAGCATGCTATGTGCATATGGTATATTTATATGCTCTCGGGCCTATTGTTATATGTAACACCACTCATTAAAATGAGGACGGTTATCTAAATTTTTTGAATGAACCATGGTACACGATGAAATGAATAAACTCAGGCCTCCTTCTTCTCAGTTCAGACAGAGTCGAACATTACCTTGTAATTCATTTGTAACAGGAAGCAAAGTGTGGTGTTTTCCATCATATGAAAGTATAGGTCGAAGCTTCGAGTCATCACGAGCTCACTGCAAAAACAATGGCAAGTGAATTGGTTCAAAAATGACAAAGTTACAAGCCGACGGGATTAAAAAGTTTAATGAAGCATGTGTTCTAAGTAAAGGGACCCACATGCATAGGAGTGATGAGTGAAAGTGCTTCTCTTCAAAGTGGTTGCATGATCGCAAGAAATAAAATAATACCTTGCGATCGTGCGACAATGCGAAATGGGAGCCCGAGTAGTGATGAAAAGTCAATGACAAGACAGTGGAAGCCTTGCGGTCTCCAGATCTACAGTTCCCGCAAGATCACATGACTGAGAAACCGGTCTTGTGATAATGCAAGATGCAGCCACATGGAATGGTGGGGTCGGGGAAAGTTGTCCAAAAATCTTATGAGATGCTCGATCTACGGCTTCCACTTTGCCGGCATGATAGGGAAGATTCTAAGCGGTCGCATGATCACAAGAAATAAAATAATCCCTTGCGATCATGTGAGATGAAGACACGTGTCTCACGATGGGTCCAAAGGTATCCATACAAGGCGGCTCTCAAAAAGTAGATCAACGGCTCTCGCTTTGCCGATAAAGTATGGGGGATTCTTTGAGGGAAAGCAGGATTGATCCACGTGGATCAACGCCCGAGCTCGACATTAAAGAAAAGGTTATTGTTAAAAAGGTTTATATAGAATGAAGACATCTGAAGCCAAGGAATAATAGCTCAGAGAAGTATCAAATGCAGAGGAACCAGTGATCCAGTGAACTTATTATTCGAGAATGAAGAACAATGCATTGAAGATTAAAGAACAACGGCTTTCCATTTATGTCTGATTTAAATTCAAAGCTTTAGACAGTAAAAGTGATTTAAAAAGCTAATGGATTCAGCTTAGCATACGCTGACTGAGGAAATGAAGACATTGGAGAACATTTGTAGTGTTGTGATGAACAGTTTGCCATTTGGTTCGACTGAAGATTGTTCAGCTTTCCTCCTCAGATAAACAAAAGGACAGGATTGAGTTGATTTATATTCCTCATATTTTCGCAGTTGTTTGTCTATTGACTCTTTGTATTCCAGGAAGTGGGAAGATCATGAGTTCTTATGAACTCTATGGGTTGTAAAGAAATTATATAAATACTGTAATAAACTCAGTATAGGGGGTCGGTAAATTGTTGGCATGAAGAAAGGTTGCAGAGACAATCATACTTGGTGTCAATGCTTTACTGTCCAGGTGCTTCCTATTTCTGCATATAGTTAGAGAGCTAGAGTGGAGGAGAGAGCATGTTTAATTTCTATATTTTCATTCATGCATTGAGATTAATGTTCAGTCTTTGTAATAGATTTGGCTTTAGTTTGCAAGAAAATATGATCAAAGTATTGTGTTTGTGTGTTTGAAAAAAGGAAAGGTTTTGTTATGAATCTGAGTATTTGGGCAACACTTTTCTGATTACTTTCAATCGGAGTATTGTTATGATCAGTTTTGAGCACTGTCCTGTATTCTTATTCAAATGGTGATTAGGTGGTAGATCAGAGTACTGTCATTTGATCCTGTTGCAAAGATTTGGATGTTTAATCTTCTCATATCATTGCATTTGCATAACTAACAACATTCTTGCATCACCAATGTTGGGAAGTCATAGGATGTGTGAGTTCCTGAAATTGGATAGGATTAGAATCTAAAATCTGCCTGAGTTAGTCCTAGATAGGATTAGCTTGGTTTTGCCTCTATTGTTCTCTGGTTAAGAACATACCCCGCAATAGGAATTAGGAATAAAACATAATTCATTGAATATCATTTATATCGGGAGTTGTACCTCAATTCGAGGGAAACTAGATATTCTCATAAACGGTTTCCCAACTGTTGTGTAAAGTTGTTCTTCTTATAAAATTGGGCAAATAGAAAGAGGATAGGAAGAAGGACAATCTATTTACCAACAATATTATTTATTATAAAGAACATTAAAATGCAATAGAATTCCCTGAATGTCATACGAGCAGACATCGAGATGATCAAATGACAAAAAAGGTGCCTTGCAAGGTTCTTCGTCACATCCCCATTATTCCACGTCTGAAATAATTATTTAGGTGCAATAGCTTGGCACAATTTATGGATTACCATGCATGCGGCAGGAGTCGAGATGACATTTTTTGAATGCCTGCGAATGGTTCATCATTTATGGACATAGAGGAAAAGTGACCACACTTTAAAGAGGAACCTAAAAATCTCAGGCTTTCTCTAGCATCAGATGGTGTCAATCCGCATGGAGAGATGAGATCCGTTTACTCGGTGTGGCCAATTTTTGTTATAAACAATAACCTTCCTCCATGGATGTCAATAAAGAGGGAGCACATTATGTTGGCAATGATTGTTCTAGGTATCTTATTATTTTATAGTTATCTACATGTAATTATAAGTCTTGGAGTGAAATAGCCACAATAATTATCTATTGTTGTTGTTAATTCAACTAAGTAAGTACCAAGTGAAAGATATGAATGTACATATTGCACCTCTTATCGATGAGTTGTTGGTGTTATGGAATGGTTTCACTATGTATGACATATCCCAACCAATTGGACAAAGATAATTTCAATTCCATGCAATGCTTGTGTGGAAAATTCATGATGCTCCAGGGTTGACACATTTCTATGGTATGTTATGGTGAATTCTAGTTGTATGCAATAATTCAAATTCTAAAAATATACATATTTAATCTAATTGTATCGTTATCTTGTAGGTCTTTAAACAAAGGGAAAATTTGCATGTCTAATGTGTGGTCCAAAAATGAAATCCCGTATTCGAAAAGTTTAAGAAAATAGGTGTTTGATGAGTATAGGTAGTTCCTCTCAGCAAATCATAAGTATCGAAGTGTAGAAAGACATATTTTCAATAGGAAAGAAGAGACTACATCAAATCCCCAAAGAATGACACCTCACCTATGGCAGTTGGAATATAATAGAATTCAAGGTAATATCATTCCACGTAATGGTCGATGTTTGAAAATTATATATTTTTATTGTGTTTTGTTGGCTAATTATGTAGTTGATGATCTTGAAGGTCATGAAGGCATCACCGACCAACTTCCAAAGGGACTAAAATGTTATCCCAAAGAATTTAGTAGGCAGGGCTACTATGAGCATCTACAAATTGTGCATTTGTTTGATACTATGCATATTGGAAAGAATGTAAAAAAGATATTGTGAAAAATATTGGACAAAAGGCATGACAAAAAAAAACTTGGCAAAATTGTAGTGACATTCATGATTCCAATCATGCAATGAAAAATATCATTGGATCAAATAGAAATGAAGACCGGATTAATGCAAGTGTTCTTCCTTGGTTATTAACAGAGAAACAAAGTAATGCCATAAAAGAAGTGATCCAAAAAATTTAATTTCCTACAAGATTTGCTACAGATATAAACAATCTCGTATCAAAGAAAAATGATTTTGGGTCAGGGATGAAAATGCATGATTGGCATACCTTCACCAAGGTAAGTCATAGTCTTTTGTATTTACAATATATTTGTGTAATTGCATTCAATTTTCATTGTATGAAATGATCAGTTGACAATTTTTGCAGTATTTGCTACCCCTATCTCTCCCATAGAACTTCGACAATAATATCAAACAAGTAATATATGATCTTGAAAAATACATGAGATAAGCAGTGATATTTTTTCAATAGATCAAACAATAATATCAAACAAGTAATATATTGTAAAGTCTCGTATTTATATATTTATGTCTTGAATCCCTTGTAGGTGGTTGTCATCTAAAGAAATTCATAAAAAAGATATAAAATATTGGAAGAAAAGAATTTGTCGATTAATGTGTGAAATGAAAAGTGTTTACCTCCATCTTTTTTTAATGCACAAGAACACTACCTCATACACCAAGTTAAGGAGATTGAATTGTGTGGACCTGTACATGCTAGGTCAATGTGGATGGTTGAGAGACACTTAGAATTTTTGAAGGGTTTGGTATGACAAAGAGCATGTCCCGAGGGTTCTATGGTTGAGGAATATATGGTATACCAGATGATGGTGTATGCTACTCAATATCTTCCTAATCTTGTAGCAAAGACCCATATAGATTGCATTTGAGATCTTGACTCAATTAAAAAATTTGAAGGGGAGTACTTGGTGGGAAACGGTAGATTTAGGAAACTGAAAGGTAATAAATTATGAGATGTTATTGTAGTTAATTAATTCCTAATCTTAAAAATAAATCTATTGTAAGTCATCTATTTACTTTTGTACATCTGCTAAAGAGTGGGATGCAATACATTTGTTTATTGCAAACAATCAAGATTGGATGACGGTATGGATTGAACGATGTCAGCATGATGGTCATAGATTAAGATGAGAATTTGTGTCTTCATTGGTTATACAAGCTCATTTTAATGGAGATCCCAATGTTACACAAAAGGAAATCGATTTAGCATATGGTTTAAGAGATCACCAGGTACTTATAAATTTGTTAAATAATCAACCGTATGTTTTTCAACTCGTGATGCAATAATTTATACATGTTTGACATTATTGCATGTGAAACACCAAAAAGCTATGTTTTTCAATGGTTATAAATTTCGCATCAAAAAGTTGGATGACATGAAGAGAACTTGTGATTCTGGGATAAGTGCAGTATTCTAGGTGACTAATATTTCATCTAGAAATGACTTACATCCTCGAGAGTCACAAAATTGATACTATGGTATTTTGGTTGATATACTTGACTGTGACTTTAATTCCTTCAAATTAGTTCTCTTCATTGTGAAATGGTACAAACTATGACTCAATAAAAATGATCCTGATAGAACTATTATTGAACATGACAATGGATTTCCAATGATTAATACAAGGTTGTTAGAGCCAGTTGGAGAAGAGCCCTATGTTCTTCCAAGCCAATGTGAGTAGGTATTTTACTCAGAGGTTCCACATAAACTGGGTTGGTCATTTGTTGTTAGACATGATCCAAGAGGAAGGCTGATAAAGTATAATGTGATGGAAGAAGATACCGAGGAAGATGAAGAAGTGGAAGATGATGTAGATGATGATCACGATCGAGAGCTAGTCGAAGAAGAATATGAAGAAGAAGATGACGATGATGCTACTACTGATGATGATGATGTTGCTACTAATGAGGATGACGATGATGATGATGATGATGATGATGATGATGATTATGATGCTGATGGTGATGGCGATGACGATAGTGGTGGTGATGATGTAGTCAACGACGATGATCTTGATGATGAGATAGATGAAAAATATCAATGACATGAATGAAATGTACAATTATGCTAGATGTTTGGCATGTTCTAACGATTGTTTTATATGTACTACTCTTATTCACCTTGTTTTATATGTCCTACTTATATATCTTTGATCTTTTGTTAAGAGAAATTTCATTCTAAAAGAGTGTATTTAATCTCTATATGCTTAAACAACCTCACTAGTTAAGACTGTTCTCATTTATAGTGGGCATGACAAGAATCGAATCACTTAAAAGACACAAGTATTTAGACATGCACAAATTAGTGACGTGATTAAGCAAATTACATTTATTTATAATTTTTTGGGGTATTTTTTATATCAATGCATTTAATCTAAATACTATCTTATGAGATTTTCTTCTGCTAATTTTCTATTTCCTTGCACATCAATGATGTTAAATCACAAGGGATTCTCTTTTTTCACTGCAATGGAGTGAGCTAATTCTAAATTGCTTAGTAATTTTTTTTTATTGCATGGTTGTCTTTGGTTTGTCATTTTGTTTTGAGTGTCTAGTGATTTAAACCAAAGACTTCGACTTAGCCAAAAAATGTGCAAGTCTACATTAGTATGTTTCTTTTTATTCTAATTATAATTAGTATGAATGAACAAAATAATGACAATGAAATATTTTTGATAATGCAATATTTGTCGAAATAGCATCGATCACTTCGGTCAATGTGGTGTTGGCCCATGCATGTTGAAGAAGTCATGCACAACAAGTAATCCTGGGTGTCAATTTTGGGTTTTCCCAAATAGGAAAAAAGTCTGGATACGTAATTATATTTTATGTTTAAAAATAATGTGACAACTAATCATTTTATGAAGAACTGATGTATATTTGGTATTGCAGGGAAATAGTGGATGTCAATACTTTCGGTGGGTCGATCAAACCACATTTACATCTACCCCATCTACATCTATACTTGATGTAGGAAATGAGTGCAACTTGTGCAAGGCTCAAGAGGCAGCTAGTGCCACCAAGATTGCTTCCATGACAAAAGTAGAAATCATATTTCTGCGATGCCTTCTTTGTGTAGTTTGTGCACTACTTTGTTGGGACCATATGCATAAATGTGGTTAACAGAGGGCTATTGTAGATACTGAACTTTTTTTTAGAATTTCTAGTAGATACACATAAAGAACATGCACATAAACATGACAAATGAGAAACATAAATGTAGATATCACAACAGCTGAGAAACATAAATGTGGACATCATGGTCACAATTTTTTGGAGACACAACATAATTGAATGGTATACCCGGATGATGCACCACAACTATATATCACTCATCTGGTTCTAAGTTTACACTGCGGTAAATAAACCCATAAATAAAGAATAAATTTAGAGAGCAAAGGAGGGCCATAATGACCAAAATAATACAGGGTCCCTATATTATTTCGATCGTTATCACTCTCCTCCTACGCTCTCTAAATTTATTTTTTTATCATATGGGTTTTGTTTACAGTAGTGTCGACTTGGAACTGGAGGAGTAGTGGTTGTGTTGCATCGTTTGGGTATATCACTCAATTATGTTGTATTTCCAAAAAATTGTGACCATGATGCCTACATTTATGTTTCTCATCTGTTGTGTCCCAGGACCCCTTATGACCCTTTACAATCCCTAAGAATACATCTTAGAGGTCTTAAAATGTCGTAAAGGGTCGTAAGAGGCTCCTAGGAGGGGTCAGATGAGCTTCCACCTTCACGTGGTTGGCCTTATTAAGTAGAGAATGTTAAAATATTATCGAAACAAAGAGAAGCTCAATAATTTAAGATCTCAATCCACGTAAGACAAATATATATTGATCCATCTCAATGGCTACCAAATCAACAGATCTCTACCAAGAACCCAGTCTCAAAGAAACACCACAGACTGCACCGCGAACCCACTGTGAAGAGGCATCCAATGTCTCATAAGTCACATCAAATGACCCACTTTTTGTAATCTAAGTCTGTCAGCTTGGTTCACCAAGAAGAAGACTTCTCCCAAGTCATCACGGACACCATAGTGATCTACAAATCTCTAATGTGCAAGTTCTGCATGTCGCTCTCTCAACATCACATCTAAATCATTTGAAACTATGGAAAAAATTGTAGACAATCCCAGCGATCCATCACAACCCAATCTCAACAATAACGTAAAGAGTATCTTGATTCTGTCTTCAAGCCAATCAATGCACAGTCTACTCAAACTCCAAGTCAAGTCACTGCGACACTCCATAGGAGCAAAGCACATCCAATTCAAACCAAAGAAGTCAAGAAGTCACTTGAATTAGATTCAAATGCAATCAAGTCTGTATATATCCCACGAACACATTGAGAAGAATGCATCTCTGATCCCTGCACTAGCTACTTGTGTTGGAGCAGTCGCTGTTAGAAATCTCGATTCAGTAGGATCCATTCCAAATCCAAGTCTCTAGACTCGAATCAATAATCCATGAGCCACTACCAAATCTACTACAAAGTCATCTTCGAATGATCCATAACCAAATCATGAGTAGGAACCAAATTTGCAAGAACACCGTTCTGAATCGATACCAACTCGATCGACAAATATATATATATATATATATATATATATATATATATATATATATATATATATATATATATATATATATTTTAAAAATTGATTTTTGTCGTAGCTATGACATCCATAAAATAATGACGGTTATCTGTCGAAACAAACTGACATCCATTTGTTGCATGTACAGCATCACTGTCAGTAAAAAACTATAAATGACAAATATACGTCGTAAACTTCCAATGGCTCTTCGTCGCATGTACAGTATCACTGTCATTAAAAACTACTAACGATGGATATTCATTATAAACTTTCAATGGATATCTATCACATTAATAGCATCTCCATTGGCAAACAAACTACAAATGATGGTGACCCGTCGAAAGATTTTGACGGGTCATTGTCATTTGTATTATTTTGTGACGGATAGGCATCCCAATTGCGACAGCCACAAATAGGTCCAACAACAGGTTCACCTTGTTTGCACTCCCTTCTTGCGATGTCCATTGTCATCATAATTACGATGCCAATCAAAACTATCATTTTTTTTTACTGCAAAACTATGACGTCGAGTGGTGTCACTTTATCGATAGTATACAATCGTAATTTAGATGGTATGCCATCAGAATAAGGGCTCAAATGTACTAGTGATAATATATGAATATATTGAAAATATTAGATATTTGGTACGTATCTAATATCCAATACCTCTAACACAAATCTGCAACCTTTGGATTTGCCTTGGGATTGCTATGGGATTTGGCTTGGGGATGCTAAACCTAGAAAGTCAATGCAAAAATGTGTTTATGATATTTTCTTATGTTTCTAGACTTGATGAATTTTTTATCTGACTTCTACATTTACTAACACTATGTCCAAATTTATTACATGAAAATATTTACCATTGAAAGATACAGGGTACATGGTTTGAGAAAGGATGGGTCTTTTGAAGTTCTTATTTATCTATACATGGTTAAATCCCTTTTGATACTCATTTTTCCTCTTGGATTTATCTTTGATTTTTCCCTTTCCTTTGTTAATAGTTTTGGAGCTTTCACTTTTGTCAAATCCAAGTCCTCCTTTACCCCTTAAGGATTTTTGAAAATTGAGCATCTCATCAAGCACTTCACTTCCACCTTTGAATTTCAAGTTATTCTCAATGTGTTCCTTTTTAGTTTCAAACCCTTTCCTCAACATCACAACTTCTTCAAGCTTAATAGAGTCAACAAATTTTCTTTATTCTTTGGCTTCTATCAATTCCTTCTTCAGTATGGAGACTTATTCAAATTTATTGCACTCATTTCTCTTAATCTGTAGCTTTCTTTAAATATTTCCAATGGTTCTCTTTCCTTCTTCAAGTTATTTTCAGATGAATTATATTTTCTCATCTTTCTTCCACTTGTCTTCATAGTCATCCATTCTAGCAAGTGCATATTTCAATTCAGCTTCAAGATCCACACTAACATTAATGTCCCATTCTTGTATTTCAATAGCATCCAAATCTTTCTCAAATTTAAACAATGTTCAACTCCTAGATATATACTTCAATTGTTAGACTGTCTCTTTTAAGAACCTTGCTCTGATACCTATTGTTGAACACCTCCAAATGCTAAAAGGGGGGTGAATCAACATTCACTAAAACTTAACACATTATCATATGTACATTCCATTAAAATTATATGGAGAAGTAAATAACTGAAAACCAAAAGAGCACAAAATCTGACACTAGTATTTTTACATGGAAAACCTAAAATGGGAAAAAACACAATGAGAAATACACTCACTATAAGTTAAACAATTATTAGAATTTTTGTTTTAGGTACACTGCTCCAGGTGAGAAAGTTAGAGTAAGATACAAAAGGTTTACAAATATTGAAGGTTATACTTTCTTCAGGGCAAGATACATAAGAACTAGTAAAAATAAATAATACTTATTTAATTGATTCAAAATACATCCTTCTAAATTTTGCTACATTTTTCTCATTCACATATCTACTAATAATTTCATCTCTGTCAAACTATCTACTCTTTACAATCTCATTTTGTGCTACATACAACTAGTTCACATCACATGTTACTTTTATATCTCATCTTCAAAAAATATTTGCCAATATACATATATTGCAATACCAAAATCATCCATTAAGTTGTCCAAGCAAGATGTAACATGTAACCTAAAGATTGGTGACCCAAAAACTCATTCCCCAATGTGTGAAAATGATAAATAAAATATATGAAGCATTGTAAACCGAATATACTCCCTCCTTAAGATCACGAATCTTTGTTGTATACATTGCAAACCATCACAAGGACCAAAAGCCTTGAGTTTTCCCAAAATGATGAATCTCTTAATAAAGTCCGCCAAAAACATAGTTTAAACTTCCAAAACCATTGTGAATGAAAAATATACTATCACCTAATCAACATACAAATGTATCACCAAGTCGCAACATCAAAACACATGGCAAAGAGAAATGGAGAGCATTCATGTACATTGTTATTCTCTATTTTGATAGATCGATGCACGGTTAATTATAAATTCATCTGTAGAGAGAACCATACCACTACCAAAACTAAGATATAACATCTTAGATGTCATCTATCTACATCATTCTTCAACCGCAAGCCAAAATACACTAATCCACCAAGCTGCAGAGTAAAAATCCAATACAAGGCCTATCAGATTGTTCACTAGAATAGTCATACTTAGCTATTTACATGAGAAGATAATAAAAACCAACTCAAAAACTTGATATATAACCTCTAAGCACCGAATAAACCTCACACAAGTTTCTCCAATAGTCTTTGCATGCCTATGATAACACATATGTATATTGTTGATATTATACTTCTCCAAAATACCTACAAAATAGAACTTCCTGACATTGTATATTACAAAATATTTCACAACGAAACTAAATACAAACTCCACTGATACTAAATTTCATTGGAATACCTCTATATGTAATAACTTGGTAACTTAACAAAGATAATCATAATATCCTGTTATAGTATACAGCTTTCAAACCTTAGTCACCATCAAGGACAACAAGTTTGACATCAATAACAACAAAACATGCATATGTGCAAAAATTTTACTAGAGGCATTATTTTTTTCCATAGATCTAACAATCCTTCTAGCATATATTGCAATGAGGTAGTCTGGGTGGTCCCACAATAGTGAGTCCCACTTTTTGGCCAACTTTGACATAGAGTTCAACATTCTAAGAAAAAACTTCACTTTCGAACATTTGTTGCCGCAAAAATTTTAGGAATTTGAAGATGATGTAAACTAGAGTCTTTTATAATTTTCTTTCTAGTTTCTAAATATATATTGTTTTTTTAAAAAAATCAATTAAATTCATTTCTCCTTCTCCTTCAACAAGTGGTTTGCGTGAAAAAACTATGTTTTTAAGGAGTTACTGTCACTTGGACCAACATAACTTTTTTTTAAAATATGATAACGATGTAATTATTTCGAGATTATATTTTTAACTTCAATATCTAAGGATGCAATTGGTTTTATTCATTTTGGATCAATATTTCATAGTTTATTAAGTTTTAAAGTGACAATAACTGTAATTTAGACATAAGGTCACTTGGATCGCTCTAACTTGATCTATGTATATCAAAATTCATTTTCTATTTTTTCCATAGAAAGGTAACACAAATACACTTTTTCTACATATTTTTTATAATTTACTATTTTTCCCGAAGTCTTGAAGAGACAGGTTGTTGAATGACCAAACAACCTATGTTTAGTTAAAGTAATATTTAAAAGTGATAATGAACTCAATATGTATTAAAATTATATTCATTAGAAAGCTTGTTCCAAATAGCATCATTTAACATCATCTTTTTGAAAAAATCATCTTGTTTAGTCCTTATTTCAGGCCTCCAAAGACCATTTTTCTGAAGTTCAGTTGTTTTCGAAGGCAAAATTTCAATTTTGGGGTCTTCGTGCGAAGACCCTTCGCATGAAGCCTCCCAAGTGAAAATCTTGACAAAAAAGACACCGCTGGAATTTTTCCTTGGGTACTTCGCACGAAGTATGTACTTCGAGTGAAGTTGGCTAGTAAAATTATTTTGTAAAAAAAATTTAAAATGGTATAAAGTAAACCATTTTGTTTCTATTTTACATCGAATTGCAATTAATAAATTCGCATTTTCTATTATTGAAGGCATTTTTGGAAGGAGGATTGGTATTTCTATTTTTTCAAAGGCATAATTTTGGAGAGGAAAAATATTAGATTAAAGTATTTTTTGAAGAAGAAAATTTTTGTTGATGATCTTGTGGAAGATATTTTTTGGAGCTTGAAGAAATGGGGAACAAGAAGGGAAGACAAAGTAAATCTTCTAGAAAAAGGTCACCCGAAACTGAACAAAAAAATGGTGAAGCTGCATTGACATATTATCATAAAACTAAAGAAGCTGAAAGACAAGCTGAAGTAGGAGGGTCAAGTCAAGTCGAAGAATTGCACATTGAAGAAGGGTCAGGATTACTCCCTACAGAAGCTCAAACAATGTTGGAGAAGGGTCAACATCACGTGATCCTACTAGTATGGATGAACTTTTAAATTTAGCTCAAACTGTAAAGAAAAATATTAATTATAGAAACTTAGATCATTTACTTATAATGGATGTGGAGAATTTGAGATCACTTGCTAATGTTCAACACTTAAGTCTAGCTAAGAAGATATCAATGAATATGATAGCAAGAGAAATATTGGGTAAATCTGATAATTTTGAAACACTTGAACAAGCTCAATTACTTTCACTTATACTTATAAACAAAAAGTTGGAAGGGGCATTAAAATTATTGGGTATAGACACATCATCAAAGAAGAGAAAAGTTGTTGTCATGCAAACTGATATGATTGAAAAACTTAAGAAAGGTTTGAACCAACTAGGGAAGTGATCTCAAACTATAGATAAGTCCATTACAAGAAAATTTATGTTGGCATCCATTGTAGGTAACACTATGAGACGGAAAAGATAGATATCTTTAGTTTCATCTCAGTTTGGTTTTAATAGGAAAACAATATCACAATATGTTAATAGGAGAATACTTTTGGATGATAGCACCTTGGAAGGCAATTAGGCAATCATGTGTAGAGCTCCTCATTCTGATAAGATTGATAAAGGAACAAAAAATTTGGTCACATCATTTTGGAATGATAATACACATCCTTCATCAAACACTACAGATGTTATCAGACATAGAATTTCAGCTAATCAATATGAATATCATACGAAACATTGGTTGGACACAACACAACACGAAATGCATGTGTCATTTTGTAGTTCAAATCCTAATATAAAGATTGGGCAAACATTGTTTGAAAGATTGAAGCCATATTATATCAGGACAAATAAAGTGTTTGAAACTTGTTTTCGTCGTTATCATATTGAATTTGATCTCCACTATCAGATTTTTCAAAAGTTTGTAGAAGACACTTATGATTTTGAAAAGGCTCCTCCTACTAGACGAAGTGAATTCATCTCATCCATTTTATGTGACAAAAGATATGATGTAGCTGGATAAATAAATTGCATAAAATGAATATGCCAAACATGTGCCAATTTGTCTCTTTTTCCTTAAATGAAAATATTGATGTAACAAAGATGGTAAATTGCAAGAGTTACAAATATGTAAAGAATGAAACAAAATTTGGGAAAGAATCCAAAAGGTTAGAATATGTTGAAGAGGAGATAAATGTTGGAGTATTTATGGAAAAAATTAAAAAATTGATTCAACCCTACATTCATCATGCTTTTTTTGCAAAGTGGCAAGCACAACAATTTCAAACACTGAGAGACAATTTCCCACTTGGAACTATTGTATCAGTTGTTGATTTTGCAGAAAATTATTCTTTTGTTTATCAAAAGGCAATTCAGTCAGAATACTATTTTTCAGAGCAAATTACTATTATGGTACATCTATTTTATTGACACGCACAATTAGATTTGGATGGTATTCAGAGCACATTTGAAGCACGGGTCATCAAGAAGGAATATCATTTTTATATAAGTGATGATAGAGAGAATGACATTCATTATGTGGAACACTGCTTCAAGATGTTTTTTGCAAATTTGAAAGAAAGAGGTATAAAAATTGATAAAAATTATGTTTGGTCAAATGGATGTGTTGCACAATTCAAATCATCGAGACCATTTTATGCACTATGTAGATATCATCGTAATGAAAACATACCACATGTCTGGAGTTTCTTTGAGAGTGGACATGGAAAAGGTGAACATGATGGTGCAGGAGCTTGCATCAAACGTGCTATATGAAAGTATCAAATGAATTATAAGGTAGTGCATATAAAAAATACACATGATGTGGTTGAATGGTGCAAGACACATTTCACACCAAATGAGAATGACACATCATCAGGATTGACTCAGGCGGTGCCATATAGAAAAATTTGGGAGATAAAAGGTATGCACACATTTTTAAATTATTTGAAAGTGTTTAAATTTTTTATGATATTATTTATTCAAATTATATTTATATAAAATGCATTATACATGCATTTTTTCAGGTGTGGATAGAAAAATTATGCATGGTTGCAATAGGATAGAAAAGACTCGATCTTTGCATTCAGTTATGAGTACGAATTGTCGCAATTGGATATTGAACACTAGGGACTACACATGTTTTTGTTGTCACTGCATTGTTGACAATTATGAGGAATGTATCAATCAAGACCGTGGATATGTAGGTGCATGGAATCTAGTACCACTAGTTGTTACTGATAAATTTATAGAGATGAAGATGAAAACTTTGATGATGTTCCTTTGATTTCTACTGATTACGATCATATCTCGAGATTGGTCAAAATTGGTAAGTATATATATTTCACATTATATGGTACATTGAGTTGCATGTATAGATAGATAGATAGATAGATCTATAGATTGAACTAAGTATTTATTTTAAGATCTCACACATGTATATACAAATTTACTATGTAGGAGATGTCTTTACAGTGATTGCTGAGTGTGGAAATGTAGGAGTTGGTTATTATTTACTGTGTTGTACTACATAAAGGATGAAATTACTTGAACTTGAAGAAAGTGATGGAATGTTGTTCCCCATAGGTTTGTATATGGTTTACATCAATATATTGAACTCAATTTGTAAATTTTAAATTTCAACCTTTTAACAAATTTCAAATTGAGTTTGTTTAAATTTATATATTGTTAAAATTTGTGACCTGCAGGTTCAGTTGTTTTAGAGGGAACATATTTCAAGAAAATCAAAGTAATTCAACATGGTATTTACTTTGTTGATTACGAACCAGACAATAAGGTGTTTCAATATAGTCACCTAGTAGTTGCCACATCCATTTATCTTCATACAGTTAAATCTCAACGTGGACATCGTAAGTGGACTAGACTAGATAGTGAGGATCATGAGAGAATATTACATGTTCTCCGTGAAAGGTTTGAACCACTTGAGTTGGCCTAAAAAGTATAATATGTATACTTATTTCTTGTGTTAGGACCTACTTGATATCTTGAGATTAAATTTCATTATACTTTGTTTATATATTTAAACATATGATGGACTATAATTTGTTGATATATGATGGACCTATTTGATGGTTCAATGGTTTCAATATATAGAATTTTATATGTATACTTTGATAATTCAATGATTTTTATAGATTGCATATTAGTTAAAGATTTTATGTATGCTTTGATGAAATTAGTTATATTACTTATGACATGTGTTAGTTCTAGAATTAGTTAGAATAGTTATTATCCATTAGTTACATGTATTAACTAGTTATCTTTTATGATATTAATTCTAGATCCCCTTAAGACCTCCCCTTAAGACACTAAAAAATGATGAAATTAGTTATATTACTTATGACATGTGTTAGTTCTAGAATTAGTTAGAATAGTTATTATCCATTAGTTACATGCATTAACTAGTTATCTTTTATGATATTAATTCTAGATCCCCTTAAGACCTCCCCTTAAGACACTAAAAAATGATAAAATTAGTTAGATTACTTATCATATCTAAACAAATCATATCATCTAATCAAATAAAACCATGTAATCAAATCATCTAATCAAATTATATATCATCAAATAAAATCATCTATTCAAATTATTTCAAATCATATCATCTAATCAAATAAAACCATCAAATCAAATCATCTAATCATATCATATCAAATCATATCATCTAATCAAATAAAACCATCTAATCAAATCATATATCATCAAATAAAATCATCTAATCAAATCATATATCATTAAATAAAATCATCTAATCAAATCATCAAATCAAATCATATTATCTAATCATATCATCTAATCAAATATATGTCTCGAATCATATGTCTCTAATCAAATATATGTCTTGAATCATAAACTGAGTCTCAAATAAAAGATATGCTCAACATGTCCTAAACGAGGGAGTCATCTAGGCGCATGCGAATAGAGCGACCCTCTGAGCAACTACCACAAGCATCCTCTAGCTGTGAGACATCAACTGATCCCTGTGAATATAAATGCATGTATATATGATAATAATCTAAAATAATTAAAATATTATAAATGCATGTTTAAACTTACATATTTTTAAAACTTACCTGACCACTACTAGGTGTCACATCTACTGAATCACTCCTATGTAAAGCATCATCTAGCTGTAAAGAAGCGACTGACCCCTGCAAATTTAGTGTACAATAGTTTGTTATATACATGTGCATAGTATATATATTATGTAAAGTACTTGAAATATATAAATACATGTGTACACATGCATGCTTAAACATACATATATCTAAAACTTACCTGACCACTAGTAGGTGTCACATCATGTGGATCTCTCATAGGAAGATGCTTTGAGCCCACACTAGAGGTAACATGCTTTGCTAATTGTGCCTACAAAATATAATACATTGAAAAAACATCAATACACACATCTACAATTAATTGTTCACTAAAACTCCTAATAAAAAAGAAAAGAAAATTTTATATGTACCTGGGCCTCAGGAGTTGGAGGATCATCAACACGCTGCACCATCATATTATCAACTGAAAGTGCATCACCCATACCACATAAGGTCCTAAACCTCTATAGTAATGAGGAGTGTAGGGGTGGCACTAACTGGGAGGGGAGTGATGTAGAACCTGAACCATCTGGATGCAATAACATATCCATAAATGACTTGACATCAATGCCAACGTCCACCTGACCCAACCCACACAACTGCTCATCAAAAGTGTCTAGGCCCTCAGTGGTGATGCATACATCTTCAATCTGTATACCTGGCTCTGCAGTTGTAGAGTGATCTTTGGGTGCACGACGCTCTGCACTATGTTGTGCCTGACTAGTAGATGGTGCGTCCTATGTCAGTGGAACTACAAGACCCCGTGCAAGTGCAATGAAATCCCTGACTAAATGTTTGGGATCCTATGTGTGTCAGCAATATGAGAATAGGCCTGTAGGAGATCCTCCAAAAAGTAAAGGGCCATATCGAAAGTACTCTGATGAAGTGAGACTGCTTGTACACTACAACATTTGGGGTCAAATTTTGACACCAATTTGCGATGCCACTACAATTTGTGTTTTTTTTTTATATTTTTTTTTGCAAGTGCCCCCGATGTTGTCGTAATAGCAATGATGTTTTCGTAATTGTGACACCCATGTGTTTATAAACAAAAAAAGAAAAAGAAAGTTTCATTTGTAATTTTTGAATTCGAAGAGCTACCGCGAAGATGACACTGCACTTTTGCATGGTGCGAAGAGGGCATTCAAGTTTGGCATGCACGAAGAGGCCTGTGACATGTGGGAAGAGGGCACTGGCACTTGAGGTAGGAATTCAAGCTTTGTCTTCTCATTAAATCAATTTCAATGGCATTGTTTACATCTTAGCATTTGGAATGCTCGATGACCCGCGAGCTTTGAGAGCTAGGGCATCATTGCTATTACCTTCAAGGCATTGTGTGAAGTGTTTGATCTCTATTTATTTATTTTTCTATTGATATTCATTATGTGGTACTCCTTATTTATGATCATTTCATGATAAAATGTCTTGATGGCTCGCAGGCTACAAGCTAGGGCATCATACATTGTTTATGAGCTCACTATTGAATACTGGCATTGTTTACATCTTTTCATTTGAAATGCTTGATGACCCATGAGGTTTGAGAGCTAGAGTATCATTGCTATTACCTTTAAGGCATTGTGTGAAGTGTTTGATCTCTCTTTATTTGTTTTTCTATTGATATTCACTATGTGGTACTCCCCGTTTATGATCATTTCATGAGGAAATGTCTTGATGGCTCGTGGGCTACAAACTAGGGCATGATACATTATTCATGAGCTCACTATTTAATACTAGCATTGTTTACATCTTTTCATTTGGAATGCTTGATGACCTGTGAGCTTTGAGAGCTAGGGAATCATTTCTATTACCTTCAAGGCATTGTGTGAAGTGTTTGATCTCTTTTTATTTATTTTGGTGTTGATATTCACTATATGGTACTCCCCGTTTATGATCATTTCATGAGAAAATGTCTTGATGGCTTGCGGGCTACAAGCTAGGACATCATACATTGTTCATGAGCTCACTATTTAATACTGGCATTGTTCATGAGCTCACTGTTTAATATATTTCTAGGCCATGTAAATGGTACCAGGCCAACCTAATCAGCCCAACCATTTTGTTCTTGTTCTTCACAGAAATATTGCATCAAAAGTAATTATAAACAATGAGTCAAAGAAAAAAGAAACAACTACAATAGATCAAACCCCAAAAGAATATAGTCAACTACAATAGCTCATAGTCTCAATGAAATAAATAGTGTATAAAATAATATATGGTGCACAACAACATCAAACATGCAATGATAGCAATAACATTGCATGATAAAATTCAATACTCTTAGTTTTTATTCACATTGCACATGCATAATTGTAGATCAGGATCAGTAATAGTGTGCTAGGAATTTCTTAGATCCTTTGGATCTAACCCCATCTTTTCCTTCCTTGTAGGTTTTGGATCATACAAGAGCATACTGGATTGAACCCCGGTTCAACACTTCATTACTTCAGGGAATGTCTGGTACCTTCATTATTTATGTTCGTCCACTTATGTATGTTTGCATTCATTCATATTCTTCTGAAAGTTGGCTATTAGCGACCATATATGATGATTCTTGATGTTTTTAGGTCATTTGATGAAAATATGTAAAATTTTCTTAAAAGTTTATATTTTTTATTTTAATTTTTAAAATCATAAAATGAATAAAATGTAAAGATAACAAATTATGATAATCTTTGTCTTCACTTAAAACAAAAACATAAAGCTCATAAAGCATGGTAAAAGAGGGTCCTAACTGTGGTAAAATGGGAAAGTTGCCACCTTGCACTGCTCTTCATATGGTAGCTGCGAAGGAACTATGTTATAAAATTTAAAGGCATGAAATTTTATACTTTTTGACATCATACTTTTTTCTCCTTAGCATTGAGTTTACAATGTGGGGGACTCAAAGAAAATATATGTACAGTTATAAAATTTCATGCCTTGAAATTTGGCATGAAATTTTATAACATAGTTACTTAGCATTTGATCTTTATATGGCAGCCATGACTTGAGGTAGGCATTCGAGCTTTGTCTTCTCATTAACTCAATTTCATTTTGATGGCATTTGTTGATTTAATGGCGAAATATGAATGCTAATATTGTCATTTTTACATCTTTGCATTTGGAATGCTTGATGACCCGCGAGCTTTGAGAGCTAGGGCATCGTTGCTATTACCTTCAAGGCATTGTGTGAAGTGTTTGATCTCTCTTTATTTATTTTATTGTTGATATTCACTATTTGGTACTCCCCATTTATGATCATTTCATGAGGAAATATATTGATGGCTCACGGGTTGCAAGCTAGGGCATCATGCATTGTTTATGAGCTCACTGTTTGAGCACCTCATGTCCCTATTTGATTGGTCAGTGCTCTGTTTGTTATATTGATGCTATTAGATCAAATAGGGACATCAGCAATAAAATAATACACTTACTATTTTTAATTTGAGCTTTGGCATCATGCAATGTTATTGTTGTCAAAATAGTAAGTGTATTAATGTATGATCTAATAGCAGCAACCTCATTGATCATTACCTTTGACTCCTCCATCATTATAGAAGAGATAAAAACCTACAACTATATTTCATAATTCCTCCTTTAAAGTCATAGGTTAGTTTAACTATTGGACAATGAGCTGATAGGAGTTTCAAATAGATTTGAATAAAAACTAAGAGTATTGAATTTTATCATGCAATGTTATTGTTGTCATTGCATGCTTGCTGCTGTTGTGCATCATATATTGTTTTATACACTACTTATTTTATTGAGACTGTGAGCTATTGTAGTTGACTGTATTCTTTTAGGGTCGAATCTATTGTAGTTGTTTCTTTTTTCTTTGAATCATTATTTACAATTACTTTTGATTCAATATTTGTGTGAAGAACAAGAACAAAATGGTGAACAAGTGTATTTGACAAAGATAAACATGACACATTTTGTTGGGCTGATTGGGTTGGCCTGGTACCATTTACATGGCCTGGCCAGATATTAAATAGTGAGCTCATGAACAATCATCCTACTACTTACACTACAATTTCTATGTCCACTTACAATAATAAATTATAGAGTTTCATTGCAATTTCTATGTCTACTGCCATTAAAATATATCACTCCTCCTGTTATATAGGCATCCTTCTCATTAAGTGTTTCCATTAAAATATATCACTCCTCCTGATATATAATGTATATGCATACTTGTTTAAAATGCCATACTTGTTGCTCTTAAATATAATTACCATTTCACTCAAATTTACATGACATTAAAGCCAAGTCCAAAATGTATACATACGTGTAAGTATAGGAGAAGCTAGATTCTGCAACTATTGAAAATATATATATATATACCAATAGCAACTTACGAGAAACTATACTTATGGTTACCACACCATACCTCAGCATCATAATGCTTATCATTTTCAAGCTTAAGCGAGGCTTCGTACCACACAACATCTGCAGATTTTTATGCAACACTAATTTAGGCTAGAGGTATACTACATGTGTCATGTAAACAACATGGTTAAATTCAATCTCTTTTGCATGTTTTCAAGATTTTTCCCACCAATACAAGCGTAAATAATGGATTGAACGTAATCTACGAAAACTGTGTCGTATGAAATCTTGTTGAAGCTTGAAATATATCACTCTTCATGTTATTATCAAAATTAAATTCAAATATTTCTCAAAAAAATAATTCTTGTAGAATTAAGATATCCTTATCTCACTAATAAAATAATCTTGCATAATAGCTTTTGAATCACATTAACACACACCCATGTTCTGTAGCATAGTTCATTTTAGAAGTGTATGGCTTGACTATGCACATGCATAATTGTAGATGAGAATCAGTAATAGGGTGTCCGACATTGCTTAGATCCTTTGGATCTAACCCCATCTTTTCCTTCCTTGTAGGTTTTGGATCATACAAGAGCATACTAGATTGAAGCCCAGGTCAACACTTCATTACCTCAGGCAATGTTTGGTACCTTCATTATTTATGTTCATCCACTTATGTATGTTTGCATTCATTCATATTCTTCTGAAAGTTAATCTTTATGAGCTCAAATTCAAAATAGTAAGTGTATTATTTTATTACTGATATCCCTATTTGATCTAATAGCATCAATATAACAAACAGATCACCGACCAATCAAATAAGGACATGAGGTGCTCAAACAGTGAGCTCATAAAACAATATATTAGGTCTTAATAAAATCTTATAAAACAACATATATTGTGTGAAGTGTTTGATCTCTCTTTATTTGTTTTGGTGTTGATATTCACTTTGTGGTACACCCTTTTTATGATCATTTCATGAAGAAATATCTTGATGGCTCACAAGCAGTAAGCTAGGGCATCATACATTGTTCATGAGCTCGATGTTTAATACTGGCATTGTTTACAACTTTTCATTTGGAATGCTTGATGACGTGCGAGCTTTGAGACCTAGGGCATCATTTCTATTACCTTCAAGACATTGTGTGAAGTGTTTGATCTTTTTATTTGTTTTGTTGTTGATATTCACTATGTGGTACTCCCCATTTATGATCATTTCATGCGGAAATGTCTTGATGGCTTGTGGGCTGCAAGCTAGGGCATCATGCATTATTTATGAGCTCATTGTTTGAGCACCTTATGTCCCTATTTGATTGGCTGGTAATCAAACAATGAGCTCATAAACAATGCATGATGCCTAAGCTCAAATTCAAAATAGTAAGTGTATTATTTTATTAAGAATAAATATATTGTTTTATTAAGATTTTAATAAGATAAAGTATTTTGGGTTAGTTTTATGTTGTTTTATAAGATTTTATTAAGACTAAATATATGATGTAAACTCATAATTATACTTGCTATATGTATACTTCAAAGGAGGAATTATGAAATATAGTTGTAGGTAGTTATCTCTTCTATAATGATGGAGGAGTGAAAGGTAATGATCAATGAAGTTGTTGCTATTAGATCATACATTAACACACTTACTATTTTGAATTTGAGCTCGCACATCATGCAATGTTATTGTTGTCATTGCATGCTTGTTGTTGTTGTGCAAAATATATTGTTTTATACACTGTTTATTTCATTGAGATTGTGAGCTTGATTTTTTTTTCAGAAGTATATGGCTTGACTATGCACATGCATAATTGTAGACAAGGATCAGTAATAGGATGTCATTCATTGCTTAGATATTTTTTATCTATCCCCCATCTCTCTTTTCTTTGCAGGTTCTAGATCACATAGGGGCACACTAGATTCATACCCGGGTAAAAAATTCATCACTTCAGGCAATGTCTGACACCCTTATTATTTATGTTCATCCTCTTATGTATGCTTGTACTATTGCATTTTATTCTGAAAGTTATTTTCCTTGTATAGTATATACAAGTTATTTTTCATATATATATATGTAATCTTTAGATGCAAAAAATTATTTTCCTTTACATGTATCTTTGCATAAAATGAACACAAATTAAACAAAATCATCTAATAATGCAAACTAGGGTACTGTAGTCACTCATCTAGTAATTAGTTTCCCAAACCATTACTAAAGATTGAACATAAGTCTAAGTCCCCAAATCTATTATTCTATGTGTATAAAACAATATATGGTGCACAACAACAGCAAGCATGCAATGACATCAATAACATTGCATGATGCCCAAGCTCAAAGTCAAAACAGTAAGTGTATTAATGTATAATCTAATAGCAGCAACCTCATTGATCTTTACCTTTCACTCCTCCATCATTATAGAAGAGATAACTACCTACAACTAGGGCATCATGAATTTTTTGTGAGCTCACTATTTGAGCAACTCATGTCCCCATTTGATTGGTCAATGCTCAAAAAGTGAGCTCATAAATTGAGACACCCATTTGGTTATAAATTAAAAAAAAAAGAAAAAAAAGAAAGTGTCATTTGTAATTTGTGAATTCGAAGAGTTGTCGTGAAGATGGCACTACACTTTTTCATGGTGCGAAGAGGGCATTCAATTTTGGCATGCACGAAGAGGTCGACACCATGTGGGAAGAGGGCACTGGCACTTGAGGTAGGCATTCAAGCTTTGTCTATTTGATCATAAAATAATACACTATGTGGTACTCCCTATTTATGATCATTTCATGAGGAAATGTCTTGGTGGCTCGCGGGTTGCTACAAGCTAGGGCATCATACGTTGTTCATGAGCTCAATGTTTAATACTGGCATTCTTTACATCTTTTCATTTGCAATACTTGATGACCTACAAGCTTTGAGAGCTAGGGAATCATTTCTATTACCTTCAAGGCATTGTGTGAAGTGTTTCATCTCTATTTATTTGTTTTGGTGTTGATATTCACTATGTGGTACTCCCCGTTTATGATCATTTCATGATGAAAAGTCTTGATGGCTCATGGGCTGCAAGCTAGGGCATCATACATTGTTCATGAGTTCACTGTTTAATATCTAGCCAGGCCATGTAAATTGTACTAGGCTAACCCAATCAGCCCAACAAAATGTGTCATGTTTATCTTTGTCAAATACACTCGTTCACCATTTTGTTCTTGTTCTTCATACAAATGTTGCATCAAAAGTAATTGTAAACAATGATATAAAGAAAAAATAAACAACTACAATAGATCAGACCCCAAAAGAATATAGTCAATTACAATAGCTCACAGTCTCAATGAAATAAATAGTGTATAAAATAATATATGGTGCACAACAACAACAAGCATGCAATGACAACAATAACATTGCATGATGCCCGAGCTCAAATTAAAAATAGTAAGTATATTAATATATGATCTAATAGAAGCAACCTCATTGTTCATTACCTTTCACTCCTCCATCATTATAGAAGAGATAACTACCTACAACTAGGGCATCATGCATTATTTATGAGCTCACTATTTGAGAACCTCCTATCCCTATTTGATTGGTCAGTGCTCAAATAGGGAGCTCATAAATAATGCATGATACCCTAGCTTGTAGCCTGCAAGCCATCAAGACATTTACTCATGAAATGATCATAAATGGGGAGTACCACATAGTGAATATCAACAACAAAATAAATAAATAGAGATCAAACACTTCACACAATATATGTTTATTTATAAGATTTTATTAAGACTAAATATATTAATTTATGAGCTCATTGTTTGAGCACCTCATGTCCCTATTTTATTGGTCGGTGCTCTATTCGTTATATTGATGCTATTAGATCAAATAGGGACATCAGTAATAAAATAATACACTATGTGGTACTCCTCGTTTATGATCATTTCATGAGGAAATGTCTTGGTGGCTCGCGGGCTGCTGCAAGCTAGGGCATCATACATTGTTCATGAGCTCATTGTTTAATACTGGCATTGTTTACATTTTTTCATTTGGAATGCTTGATGACCTGTGAGCTTTGAGAGCTAGGACATCGTTTCTATTTGAATAGGGGTAAAATGGTATCACACCTATTCAAATGTGTATGAAAATATATGTGTTTAATGTATGTGGGGGAAATATGAGATCTATTCCCAAATCCAAATTCCCAAAGGAGAGATCAAATTTGATCAACCAAAAGGCTAATGCACAATTGAATCAATCTATAAAAAATATGAAAGAGAGAGAGAAACCCTATATTTCCCTATGGTTGAATTATGATTGAAATCTGAAATAATTGAAATATAAATACTAACCTCAAATTAGGGAAAATCTAGAAAATACCAATTTTTGATGTCTATGTGTACTTTTGGGCAATTCTGCAACCTGTTTCAGACTGGAAATGTCGAGATGAAGAAAGCCCAGAAACCTTTTTCCAAGATGAGATCAAGTCAACTTTGACCCTCATAAAAGGTCAAAGGCTAGATTCTTTGTTTGAAGGTTGATTCTGACCTTGTTCGTAGATCTCGAAAGTTCACCAAAAAGGGTATCCAAATCCGCTCTCAGATCCAAAATCTCGCACCTGTACCTGCAAGAAAATGGGGGCTTTGTTTGTATGGGGGGTTTGCCTTGGTCAAACCCTAATTTAGGAATTAACCTTGAAATTGAATTGAAATGTAGTATGCATAAACAAAGTAATTGAAATAAATCACCTCGCTTATGTTGAAGTCCTTGTAGAGGATTTGAATCCACAAATAGGAGTGCTTCAATGGATGTAGAATGAATGTAGGATGTCTCCAATCAATGACATTTGATCTTCAACACCAATCTTGACTTGATCTTTACATATAAGAAGGCTTGGATGAATGTAGAAGGATGGATCTTCAAGGGGGCTCCAAAGAGATTGAATCCTTCAATGGCTAATAATGGATCTCATTGATGGATAAATGCTTGAACACTTGAATGCTTGAAGACTTGCTTGCACTTGAGAACTTGAGAGATTGATTGGTGAGAATGGATGTGAAAATGAGAGAGGAAGGCCTCTTTTTATAGTGAACTAGGGCACAATCCTCTAGCGGGGCCACCTTGGAGAATTAAATCTCAATTAGGTCCTAACCTTTAGAAAATATACCTAGATTAAATGCAATTTAAGGATTTACCATTCCAAAACCTGAAATGGCCAACCCAGAGGCGGGAAAACAAATATCCCCGAAACTCGATACCCAGAAATCAAGGAATTTGAAAATTTGAAAGAGGGGGGAAAAATCGAGCTTGTAACTGACCTAGTCAGGATTGAGCTCAATTTTGACCTAGTCAGGATCAACCTCGATGCTGATCTTGTGGGCCTAGATCTAGCCAGAATCAGGACAGGAGGTCCCAGGGACCTAGAAATGATACCAGAAAGGGACAAAATGCCAGGGATAGGCATAAAATCCTATGATGACTGTGATTAAGGCTAGGAGGACCTATATCTAAGTCCCTCCTAGAAAATAAATTGATGGAAGAGGGAAATTAAGGAGAATCCTCAAGATCCTAAGCCTAATTTCACCTATAACGAAGCAGAAAAGAAGTGGAAAGCGGGGAGAAGGCCAAATACATGCAAAGACCCAATCAAGGTGCTTAACATGACCCCAAACCACTTACTTGGAGGGCTTAACACTCTTATCATGGAAGTGCTTCCATTTTAAGATGATACATTAAGCCCCCACTTTAGCAAGAGTATGGACTCGATGCAAACTCTTGGTAAAGGAGATCAGAATGAAAAGATAATCTTATTGTAATCCAAGGGGAAAAGGGAAACCTTAAGCCCCCAGGGACTCAAGTCTTCATCAACTCCTAGATCACAATAAGAGAGACATCTCTAGAGAGAGAAAGAAGGTGTGATTACCTTGCCTAATGAGAACTTATGTCTCATTGTGAACCACACAAGAGAACGGCACAACTAGAAAGATGGAATTGAACCACCTAGTGAATGTGGCTACTCACTAGTCAACCCATCAAGGATTCATCCTTACAAATATTCTATTCCATAAGAATAAAACCAAAAAAAATAAAGAGATCCAGTCTTAAGGACACCTCCGACCTTAAGGGATCAAAATATATGTATATTTGAAACTAGAGGGATCAAGAGATCCTAAAATATAAATCCATGCTTTGAGGATTAGTTAATAATCCAAAAAGGGAGAAAAGTATCTTGAAAAATATGTGTGTATCAAAAAGTGTGTGTGTGAAACAGGTGAGCAGAGCATATGCCCCCATGTTAAAGTCATTGCTGACACTTTAACAAGAGCAATGGCTTTAACAGAAACATGAACAACTCCACTGATTACGTTTCCACGTCAAGATTCCCCCAGACAAAGACAAATCAAGGGAAATATCACAAAAACATACAAAGAACACATAAGGGATCTACCTACCATGGGGTCAGTATGATCATAAGATAATATATATATGATATTATTGCAAATGAATTGACATCATTCCCCAAAGAAAGTAGAACTACAATCACAGAGAAAAGATCACATAAGATATACGAAGGAGAATCTTTTCAGACCATGACATGGAGACCAAAAAGAATTTAGTGCTACCATATCTCGAATCCAAGAAAATTACACAAGGAAACATTTACGAACAATAGCACAATTATGACATAACATTGAACAACACATAGAAGAATAGAGATACATATAGAAGAATTTGAACAACAGTTTTGATTCCTTCATCACCTTGCACCAATTGAGTAACAAGGATCGTATAAAAGAATCTAACAACATTTAGCAAACACATTACGGGAGAGACATAGTGCAATAGGAAAACACACAATAAAGCTACCATGAAGGACAAGCCGATCAAGCATGCCGCCTACTCTCCCCATCTCATTGTATATCATTTAGGGAAGGTGGGTAACTCGCAAGAGGGACTATATCCAACATAGTAGGAATGATAGCCAGTTCCAAACAAGGATCCTCTTGAGAGTCACAATGTTCGACACTAGGTGCAAGAGTTAATTATGATGAAAACATATAAGGTAAATCAATGTCAATGTCAATAGTCTCATATTCATCATTAACATCATCAGTATCATCAAGTGTATCTTCTTCATCCAAATTAATCAAAATAGGATCTAAGATACGAATAGAATCATCATAATCATGCACATGAACATCATTATTGGTAACAACCTCTTCTAACACATCATGCATAGGTTTATTTGAGGAAAGTAGAGATCCTTGAAGAATAGAGTTATGAGCTTTAGCATGAGCATGACGCTTTTTATGACATTCATTAGCAGATTGAGTACATTTTGATTTATTTGAAATAGGTTGAGGACTAGGAGGAAAAATTACAAGATCCTTCACAAGTTCTTTAGGAAGATCAATATGATTATTAACAATAAGAGAAACAATCACAAGATCTTTGATAGGTTCGGTAGAAGGAACTTGATTAACAAAACTAGAAGCCATAGTTAAAGGAGGTATAGAAGGTGTATGTAAAAGACCACGATTAAGATCCATAGGAGGTGTGCTTAATTCAATAATCTTAGGATTTTTATAGGCTTGATATGATCAAAAAATATTATCAGGTCGAGGAGGACATGAATTAGGTAATGAAGGCCAAAAGAAATCAAGAGCAACGCAATCTCTAGGCCTAGAAGGTTGATATAAACTATGATTAATCATCTTCACTTCTTCATCATGAATGAACTTAAGACACTTATGGATAGGTGAAGCAACAACATGCATGGTATCCAACCAAGGCAAACCTAGCTTTACTTGAAATTGATCAGAAGTAGGAACCACAACAAAGGTAGTGTTCACAATTTTTCCACAAAGTTCAACCGGTAAAGTAATAGAACCAAATGATGGATAAAGAAAACCATTACAAGTTTGAATCTACACATCCGATGTATCATAAAAGTCACGTTGTAAGCTTTTCATAAAAGTATTTTCTTCAGTAATAACATTGACTAAGGATGTAGGATCAATAAGACAACCACGAGTAGGTTTCTGAGAAATCCTAGCAGCAATGTAAAGGGGACCATCAGGAGCTTTAATAGTCTCAGAGTCATCAAAGGTAATCAAGAGTTCTCGAGCTCTTTTATTCTTAGGGTGTTGTCGAGGTTTAGGTTGATTTTTTAGTTTAGGTTTAGGTTTTGGTCGAGGTTGAGATTGAACTTGAGGTTGAATCTAAGGTTGAGGTTGAGGTTGAGGTGGAGATACAAATTGACCAACATGCTCCACTTGATTAACAACATGATTCAGATCATCCATCTTTGAATCATACACAATTTCCATAGTAGATGGTTGAGCAATTGTATTAGTATCATGCATAGGTAAAGGGTTCATATAGATTTGAAGGTTTTGATTAGGAGGAGAGACAGATTTGTTCCCACTACCATCAATATTATCAACAAATAAAGCCTTAGAATCAATTAAGTCTTGAACCTTATGTTTTAAAGAATAACATTTCTCAGTATCATGACCATTCTGATGATGATATTGACAAAAATAATTTTGATCAAAATATTTAGATGCAATCGTAGCAGGTAAAAGAGGTTGAATAGGAGGTAAATTAATCATATTAGCAGCTAACAACTTATTTATAATAGATGTAAAGATTTAGAAAGAGGAGTAAACGTACGATTTAATCAAAAAGTAGTGGATGTAGAAGTGGCATTATGAGATGCAACAACAACTTGATTAGAAACTGCATTCGCTTGTTTGTTTATCTCAACATAGTTTTTGAATTTTTTAAATTTTCTTGGTTAGGAGTAGCATCACTCTTATCAACTGGAACAGGAGCCATTGGAGTGTTGCTCTCAAATTGACTCACTTGTAATTGATAATGATGAAGCGCTGCACAAAGTTGTTGAAAAGAGGTAAATTCAATAAGCAGAATCTTATCTATAATATCCTTTTGCAAATTTGAAATAAACATACATTGAATATCAATATCAGGAACATGATAGGAAATATGAGCATGCAAATGCTTAAATCTACCAATAAATTCAGTTAATTTTTCTTTAGCACTTTGTTTACAATGCATCAAATCAATCAAAGACACTTGCGGGCCAATGTTGGTTTGAAATTGTTGAATAAAAGCATTAGCAAGTTGTGGAAAGGAATCAATGGAATAAGGAGGCAAGGAACAATACCATTGTAAGGCCTTGTAATGGAAGGTCCTAGCAAACAGTTTGGCTAAAATCCTATGGTCATGAGCATAATCACTACAAAGGATTTAGAATGTTTTAACATGATGAACAAGATCTCCTTTTCCATTATAATTCTCAAGATGAGGAATCTCACCTTGCTGAGGAAAAGGAGTACGAATAATGTCTTGGGACAAGGGACTTCCCATGTCACATGTAGGAATACTAAACTTGTTTTGAGTTAAGGAAGCAAGTTGTTGTTGTAAAGATGATACAGTTTGAGCCAAACTGATGATTGTTGAATCATAAGAGGAAATAGGAGTGGCAACATTAGACACACTAGGTAAAGTGTAAGAAGCTACAGGAATAGAAGACACAACTAGAGGAACACTAGGAACTACAGTTGGAAGTGGATTGGAATAAGTAAAAGGAACACTATGATATGAAGGTTGTGATGTAGGAAGGGACACAGGAGGAACACTCATAGGAACAAAGGGAACCATCATAGTCACCAAAGGAGTATAGGTAGGAATACTAGGTAAAGGATTAGAAGGAGGTTCAACACTAGTGATAGGAGGAATCAACCCTAAATCTTGAGCTTCTTGAGCTAAAGGTTTAACATTTGAATGCACAAGGTGAGTAATACCATGCAAGAGGTTAACACCTTGATCACTATCACGGAGAAATTTCTTAAGAGCCTATATAGCTTGAATAGAATCTTGATTATGGTTCTCTTGAATAAGCCAATTACCCATTTTATCAAGTTTAGTGGAAAGTTTTTGGAATTGTTCAGGAGGAACTCTTAAAGCATCATCCTCATCATGAGATGAGTGAGAAGAGTTTTGCTCCATAGTAGGATTGGAATCATGAAGAAACAAATTGTCATTTGGGATCCTAAGGAAAGGAGAGGAAGATTCAGGATCAAAGGCACCCATGAGCCTATGACTTCTTCTAATCGAAATGTTATAAGTAGGACTAGTGGTAGTAAAGCTCATAAACCAATGTAATGCAAATGAACTAAACTAAGAACACATAAAGCATGAATATTTTTTTATTTTTGAAATCTAATTAGCATGCAAGATCTAACACAAAGGAAAAATATAATACTAACAAGATAAAATGAAGTATAAGAGAAAGAGATATCTAACACCAAAAAATAAAGAGAGTAAGCTAGTCGGGTTCACCAAAATGAATAGTGAAGGTGAACACACACAATAAGATGAAGGGAAATCTAACACCAAAAAGAAAGAGAGTAAGCTAGTCGGGTTCACCAAAATGAATAGGGGTAAAATGGCATCAAACCTATTCATATGTGTATGAGAATGTATGTGGGGGAAATATGAGATCTATTCCCAAATCCAAATTCTCAAAGGAGAGATCCAATTTGATCAACCAAAAGGCTAATGCACAATTGAATCAATCTATAAAGAATATGAAAGAGAGAGAGAAACCCTATATTTCCCTATGGTTGAATTATGCTTGAAATCTGAAATAATTGAAATACAAATACTAACCTCAAATTAGGGAAAATCTAGAAAATGCCAATTTCTGATGTCTATGTGTACTTTCAGGCAATTCTGCAACCTATTTCGGATTGGAAATGCCAAGATGAAGAAAACCCAGAACCCTTTTTCCAAGATGAGATCAAGTCGACTTTGACCCTCATAAAAGGTCAAAGGCTAAATTCTTTGTTTGAAGGTCAATTCTGACCTTGTTCGCAGATCTCAGAAGTTCACCAAAAAGGGTATCCAAATCCACTCTCAGATCCAAAATCATGAACCTATACCTACAAGAAAATGGGGGCTTTGTTTGTATGGGGGGTTTGCCTTGGTCAAACCCCAATTTAGGAATTAACCTTGAAATTGAATTGAAATGTAGTATGCATAAAGTAATTGAAACAAATAACCTCACTTATGTTGAAGTCCTTATAGAGGATTTGAATCCTCAAATCCACAAATAGAAGTGCTTCAATGGATGTAGAATGAATGTAGGATGTCTCCAATCAATGGCATTTGATCTTTAACACCAATCTTGACTTGATCTTTGCATATGAGAAGGCTTGGATGAATGTAGAAGGATGGATCTTCAAGGGGGCTCCAAAGAGATTGAATCCTTTAATGGCTAATAATGGATCTCCTTGATGGATAAATGCTTGAAGACTTGAATGCTTGAAGACTTGCTTGCACTTGAGAACTTGAGAGATTGATTGGTGAGAATGGATGTGAAAATGAGAGAGGAAGACCTCCTTTTATAGTGAACTAGGGCACAATCCTCTAGAGGGGCCACCTTGGAGAATTAAATCCCAATTAGGTCATAACCTTTAGAAAATATATCTAGATTAAATGCAATTTAAGGATTTACCATTCTGAAACCCGAAATGGCCAACCTAGAGGCAGGAAAACAAATATCCCCGAAACTCGATACCCAGAAATCAAGGAATTTGGAAATTTGAAAGAGGGGGGAAAAATTGAGCTTATAACTAACCTAGTCAGGATTGAGCTCAATTCTGACCTAGTCAGGATCAACCTCGATTCTGACCCTGTGGGCCCAAATCCAGCCAAAATTAGGATAGGAGGTCTCGGGGACCTAGAAATGATACCAGAAAGGGACAAAATGCTAGGGATAGGCATAAAATCCTATGATGACTATGATGAAGGCCAGGAGGACCTATTTCTAAGTCCTACCTAGAAAATAAAGCTAGGGAAGAGGGAAATTAAGGAGAATCCTCAAGATCCTAACCCTAATTTCACCTATAACGAAGTAGAAAAGAAGTTGAAAGCGGGGAGAAAGCCAAATTCATGCAAAGACCCAATCAAGGCTCTTAACATGACCTCAGACCACTTACTCGGAGGGCTAAACACTCTTATCATGGAAGTGCTTCCATTTTAAGATGATACACTATTACCTTCAAGGCATTGTGTGAAGTGTTTCATCTCTCTTTATTTGTTTTGGTGTTGATATTCACTATGTGGTCCTCCCTGTTTATAATCATTTCATGAGGAAATGTCTTGATGGCTCATGGGTTGCAAGCTAAGGTATCATACATTGTTCATGAGCTTATTGTTTAATACTAACATTGTTCATGAGCTCACTGTTTAATATCTGGCCAGGCCATGTAAATGGTACCAGGCTAACCCAATCAGCCCAACAAAATGTGTCATCTTTATCTTTGTCAAATACACTCGTTCACCATTTTGTTCTTGTTCTTCACACAAATATTGCATCAAAAGTAATTGTAAACAATGATTCAAAGAAAAAAAGAAACAACTACAATAGATTAGACCCCAAAAGAATACAATCAACTACAATAGCTTGTATTCTTAATGAAATAAACAGTGTATAAAACAATATATGGTGCACAATTGTAGCAAACATGCAATGACAGCAATAACATTGCATGATGCTCGAGCTCAAATTCAAAACAGTAAGTGTATTAATGTATGATCTAATAGAAGTAACTACATTGATCATTACCTTTCAATCCTCCATCATTATAGAAGAGATAACTACCTACAACTAGGGCATCATGCACTATTTATGAGCTCGCTATTTGAGCACCTCATGTCCCTATTTGATTGGTCGGTGCTCAAACAATGAGCTCATAAATAATGCATGATTCCCTAGCTTACAACCCACAAGCCATCAAGACATTTCCTCATGAAATGATCATAAACGGGGAGTAGGACATAGTGAATATCAACAACAAAACAAATAGAGAGAGATCAAACACTTCACACAATATATGTTGTTTTATAAGATTTTATTAAGACTAAATGTATTGTTTAATGAGCTCACTATTTGAACACCTCATTTCTCTATTTGATTGGTCAGTGCTTTGTTTGTTATATTGATGCTATTAGATCAAATAGGGACATCAGTAATAAAATAATGCAATTACTATTTTGAATTTGAGCTCATAAAAATTAAGATATCCTACTATTTTGAATTTCTATGTGCTTTGAGCCAATGCAATTTTTATCATCGTGATGAATTAATAATGCATTAAATGTCTTACTTATGTCCCTATTCAATTTTATAGTGAATTCATGATTTATAAATCAGCTGTAGCAGCTCAATGTGTTTGAGCTCAAGAATACCCCTTGGTTTTCTACAAAGCTTTTGGCGAAATATGTTAGAAAATGAGAAGCTATGAGAAGGTGACATGAAGCTAATGAAAGGAGGCATCTCCAATTTGTTTTGTAGATATACACATTAAGGATAATGTCAGATAATATAAGGGAATTTGATCAAAATAGGGAGACAATTGCTAGATTGTTATCTAACTTTCAAAGAGAAGGCGATGACAAATGTTATTGTCCATGCAAGAGTTGTAACGGCTTAAAGACAAGAAGAATCAAAATCAAAACAACAAAAAGACATTGTAGGGAGAATGGTCACATGGAAGGGGGGTTTGATTATAATCCAGTGGTAAGTTGTTTGTTATATTGTTTTCACAATTAATATACATATGAACCATGGAAGGAGCTTTGATTATCATCATTTTTATATAGGTTGATCTCCCGAGTGTGAATATAGAGGATGATCCCATGGAAGATGATGACCATGCGCCAGAAAACACATTTGAAGATGATGGTATGAATGCATTGATCATTGGCACATTTGGTACTAGTGTTGCTAGTGCTACTGCTGATGATGATGATGATGATTATGATGAGGATAACATTGACGACGTCCATGATATACCTCTACTTGAGAAGGTGAACATGACCCTTTACGAAGGATCCCAATCTACTATTCTCTCTGTTGTATTGTTGTTGGTGAATTTGAAGGTTATGAATGGTTTATCCAACGTAGAAATGTCACGTATGCTAAGGTTATTCATATATGTCATTATAGTCTATAAAAGGTGAAACATGTACCATTAAGATTGTTTATAGTAATGACTTACATTATTTTTTGCAGATTGATAGGTGACTTTCTGTTACCACCATCAAATGTTCTCGCTCACTCGTATCAAGAATTATGTGCCACTATGAAACATATTCAAATGAAGTATCAAACAATAGATGCTTGTCTTGAAGATCATATTATTTATTATAAAGAACACAAAAATGTAACAGAATTCCCTGAATTCCATACGAGTAGATATCGAGATGATCAAGTGACAAAAAAGGTGCCTCGCAAGGTTATTCATCACATCCCCATTATTCCACATCTGAAACGATTATTCAGGTGCAATAGCTTGGCACAATTTATGGATTACCATGCACGCGGCAGGAGTCGAGATGACATTATTCAAATGTCTACGGATGGTTCATCATTTATGGATATAGAGGAAAAGTGGCCACACTTTAAAGAGGAACCTCGAAATATCACACTTTCTCTGGCAGCAGACGGTGTCAATCTGCATGGAGAGATGAGATCGGTTTGCTCGATGTGGCCTATTTTTGTTATAAACAATAACCTTCCTCCATGGATGTCAATAAAGAGGGAGCACATTATGTAGAAAATGATTGTTCCAAGTATCTTATTATTTTATAGTTATCTACATGTAATTATAAGTCTTGGAGTGAAATGACCACAATAATTATCTGATGTTGTTGTTAATTCAACTAGGTAAGTACCAAGTAAAATATATGAATGTATATATTGTGCTTCTTATCGACGAGTTGTTGGTGTTATGGAATCATTTCACTATGTATGACATCTCCCAAACAATTGGACAAAGATAATTTCAATTCCATGTAATGCTTGTGTGGAAAATTCATGATGCTCCAGGGTTGACACATTTATGTGGTATGTTATGGTGAATTCTAGTGGTAAGCGATAATTCAAATTCTAAAAATATATATGATATTTAATCCAATTTTATTGTTATCTTGTAGGTCTTCAAACAAAGGGAAAATTTTCATGTCCAATGTGTGGTCCAAAGATGAAATCCCGTCATTCTAAAAGTTTAAGAAAACATGTGTTTGATGAGTATAGGTAGTTCCTCCCCAGAAATCATAAGTATCGAAGTGCAAAAAGTCATCTTTTCAATGGGAAAGAAGAGACTACATCAAAGTCCCTAAGAATGACACCTCACCTATGCCAGTTGAAATATAATAGAATTCAAGGTAATATTGTTCCACGTAATGGTTGATGTTTGAAAATTATATATTTTGATTGTGTTTTGTTGGCTAATTATGTAGTTGATGATCTTGAAGGTCGTGAAAGCATCACCGACCAGCTTGCAAAGGGACTAAAATGTTATCCCAAAGAATTTAGTATGTTTCCCTACTACAAGCATCTACAAATTGTGCATTTGTTTGATACTATGCATATTGAAAAGAATGTAACAGAGACACTATGGAAAATATTGGACGGAAGACGTGACAAAGAAAAATATGACAAAATTTGTAGTGGCATTGATGATTCCAATCATGCAATGAAAAATATCATTGAATCAAATAAAAATGGAGACCGGATTAATGCAAGTGCTCTTCCTTGGTTATTAACAGAGAAACAAAGTAATGTCATAAAAGAAGTGATCCGAAAAATTTGATTTCCTATAGGATATGCTGCGGATATAAGCAATCTCATATCAAAGAAAAATAATTTTGGGTCAGGGATGAAAACACATGATTGACATACCTTCATCAAGATAAGTCATAGTCTTTTGTATTTACAATATATTTGTGTAATTGCATTCAATTTTCATCGTATGAAATGATCAGTTGACAATTTTTGCAGTATTTGCTACCCCTATCTCTCGCAGAGAACTTCAACAATAATATCAAACAAGTGATATATGATCTTGGAAAATACATGAAGTAAGCAGTGATATTTGTTCAATATATCAAACAATAATATCAAACACGTAATATATTGTAAAGTCTCGTATTTATATATTTATGTCTTGAATCCCTTGTAGGTGGTTGTCATCTAAAAAAATCCATAAAGAAAATATAAAATATTGGAAGAAAAGAATTTGTCGATTAATGTGTGAAATGCAAAAGTGTTTACCTCTAGCTTTTTTCAATGCACAAGAACACTACCTCATACACCAAGTTGAGGAGATTGAATTGTGTGGACCTGTACATGCTAGGTCAATGTGGATGGTTGAGAGACACTTGAAATTTTTGAAGGGTTCAGTACGACAAAGAGCATGTCCCGAGGGTTCTATGGTTGAGGGATATATGGTATACCAGATGATGGTGTACGTTACTCAATATCTTCCTAATCTTGCAACAAAGACCCATATAGATTGCATTTGGGATCTCGACTCAATTAAAAAAATTGAAGGGGAGTACTTGGTGGGCAACGGTAGATTTAGGAAACTGAAAGGTAATAAATTATGAGATGTTATTGTAGTAAATTAATTCTTAATCTTAAAAATAAATCTGTTGTAAGTCATCTATTTACTTTTGTACATCTGCTAAAGAGCGGGACGCAATACATTTGTTTATTGCAAAAAATCAAGATTGGATGATGGCATGGATTGAAAGATGTCAACATGATGGTCATAGATTAACATTGGAATCTGTGTCTTCATTGGTTATACAAGCTCATTGCAATAGAGATCACAATGTTACACAAAAGGAAATAGATTTAGCATATGGTTTAAAAGATCACCAGGTACTTATAAATTTGTTAATTAATCAATCGTATGTTTTTTAACTTGTGATGCAATAATTTATACATGTTTGACATTATTGCAGGTGAAACACAACAAGGCTATGTTTTGAAATGGTTATAAATTTTACATCAAAAAGTTGGATGACACGAAGAGAACTTGTGATTCTGGGATAAGTGTAATATTCTAGGTGACTAATATTTCATCTAGAAATGACTTACATCCTTGAGAGTCACAAAATTAATACTATGGTATTTTGGTTGATATACTTGACTGTGACTTCAATTCCTTCAAATTAGTTCTCTTCATTGTGAAATGGTATAGACTACAACTCAATAAAAATGATCATGATAGAATTGTTATTGAACATGACAATAGATTTCCAATGATTAATACAAGGTTGTTTGAGCCAGTTGGAGAAGAGCCCTATGTACTTCCAAGCCAATGTGAGCAGGTATTTTACTCAGAGGTTCCACATAAACTGGGTTGGTCATTTTTTGTTAGCCATGATCCAAGAGGAAGACCAATAAGGTATAATGTGATGGAAGAAAATACCAAGGAAGATGAAGAAGTGGAAGATGATGAAAACCAGATCACGATCGAGAGCTAGTCGAAGAAGAATATGAAGAAGAAGATGACGATGATGCTGCTACTGATGAGGATGATGTTGCTATTGATGTTGCTACTGATGATGATGATGATGATGATGATGATGATGATGATGCTGATGATGACAATAGTGGTGGTGATGATGTCGTCGATGATGACGATCTTGATGATGAGATGGATGAAGAAGAATATCAATGACATGAATGAAATGTACAATTATGTCAGATGTTTGGCATGTTCTAATGATTGTTTTATATGTACTACTCTTATTCACCTTGTTTTATGTCCTACTTATATATCTTTGATCTTTTGTTAAGAGAAATTTCATTTTAAAAGAGTGTATTTAATCTCTATATGCTTAAACAACCTCACTAGTTAAGACTGTTCTCATTTGTAGTGGGCATGACAAGAATCAAATCACTTGAAAGACACCAGTATCTAAACATGCACAAATTAGTGATGTGATTAAGAAAATTACCTTTCTTTACAATTGCATGGTTGTCTTTGGTTTGTCATTTTGTTTTGAGTGTCTAGTGATTTAAACCAATGACTTTGACTTAGCCAAAATGTGTGCAAGTCTACATTAGTATGTTTCTTTTTATTGTAATTATAATTAGTATGAATGAACAAAAAAATGACAATACAATATTTTTGATAATGCAATGTTTGTCAAAATAGTGTCGATGACTTCGTACAATGTGCCTATGTGTCAATGTGGTGTTGGCCCATGCATGTTGAAGATGTCATGCACAACAAGTAATCCTGGGCATCAATTTTGGTTTTCCCAAATAGGAAAAAGGTCTGGATACGTAATTATATTTTATGTTTAAAAATAATGTGACAACTAATCATTTTATGAAGAACTGATGTACATTTGGTATTGTCAGGGAAATACTGGATGTCAATACTTTCGGAGGGTCGATCAAACCACATTTACTCGATCAAACCACATTTACATCTACGCCATCTAAATCTATACCTGATGTAAGAAATGAGTGCAACTTGTGCAAGGCTCGAGAAGTGACTAGCGCCGCCAAGATTGCTTCAATGGCGAAAGCAGAAATCATATTTATAAGATGCCTTCTTTGTGTAGTTTGTGCACTACTTTGTTGGGACCATATGCGTAAATGTGGTTAACAGAGGGCTATTGCAGATACTAATTTTTTTTTAGAATTTCTAGTAGATACACATAAAGAACATGCACATAAACACGACAAATGAGAAACATAAATGTAGATATCACAATAGCTGACAAACATAAATGTAGGCATCATAATCAAAAAAATTTGGAGACACAACATAATTGAATGGTATACCTAGACGATGCACCACAACTATATATCACTCATCTAGTTCCAAGTTTACACTGCGGTAAACAAAATCCATTGATAAAAAATAAATTTAGAGAGTGGAGGAGAGCGAGAATGACCAAAGTAATACAGGTCCCTATATTATTTTGGTCATTATTGCTCTCCTCGTACACTCTCTAAATTTATTCTTTATCTTTGGGTTTTGTTTATGTAGTGTAGACATGCAACTGGAGGAGTAGTTGTGTTGCATCATCTGGGTATACCACTCAATTATGTTGTGTTTCCAAAAAATTGTGACCATGATGCCTACATTTATGTTTCTTAGCTGTTGTGTCCCAGGACCCCCTATGACCCTTTACGACCCTTTACGATCCTTAAGAATACATCTTAGAGATGTTAAAATGTCATAAAGGGTCATAAGAGGCTCCTAGGAGGGGTCAGATGAGCTTCCACCTTCACGTGGTTGGCCCTGTTAAGTAGAGAATGTTAAACTATTCTTGAAACAAAAAGAAACTCAATAATTTAAGATCTCAATCCACGTACGACAAATATATATCGATCCATCTCAATGGCTACCAAATCAACAGATCTCTATCAAGAACCCATTCGCAAAGAAACACCATAGACCACACTGTAAACCCACTGTGAAGAGGCATTCAATGTCTCATAAGTTGCATCAAACGATCCTTTTTCTGTAATCTAAGTCTCTTAGCCCGGTTCACCAAGAAGAAGACTTCTCCCAAGTCATCACAGACACCATAGTGATGTACAAATCTCCAATGTGGAAGTTTTGCACATCGCTCTCTTGACATCACACCTAACTCATTCGAAACTGTGGCAAAAATGGTAGACGATCCCAGCAATCCATCACAACCTAACCTCAACAACAATGCAAAGAGTAGCTTGATTATGTCTTCAAGCTGATCAATGCACAGTCTACTCAAACTCCAAGTCAAGTCAATGCTAAACTCCAAGTCGCTCGAATCAGATCCGAATGCAATCAGGTCCGCATATATCCCATGAACACATCAAGAAGAACGCATCTCTGATCGCCACACTAGCTTCTTATGTTGGAGCCGTTGATGTCACAAGTCTTGATTCGATAGGATCCTTTCGAAATCCAAGTCTCTAGACTCGACTCAATAATCCATGAGCCGCTACCGAATCTACTACAAATTTATCTCAGAATGATCCATAACCAAATCACGAGAAGGAACCAGATCTGTAAGAACACCATTCTAAATCAACAAATATATATATATATATATATATAACTAATTGTCATCGTAACTACGATGGCCCCAAAAAAGTGACGGCTAGGCATCGCTAACATCTGACATCCAAACGTCGCATTAACAGCATCACTATCAAAAAAAAACCATAAATGACGGATATCCATCGTAAATGTCCAACGCATGTCTATCGCATGTACAACATAGTCATCGTTACAAACCATAAATGACAAATATCCGTCATAAACTTCCGACAGATATCCGTTGCATTAATAGCATTTCTATCAGTGAACAAGTTACAAACGACGGCTACTCGTCGGAATATTCTGACGGGTCATCGTCATTTGTATTTGTTGTGACGGATAGGCATCCCAATTTTGACGGCCAAAAATAGGTCCGACGAGAGGTTCGCTTTGTTGGCACCCTCTTTTTGCGATGACTGTGGTTGCCGTAATTACGCCTAACAAAATTGTTAGTTTTTTCGACTGCAAAACTGTGGCACCAGGTGGTGTCGCTTAATCAATAGTATACTGTCTAAATTTAGATGTTTGACCATCGAAAAAAGGTCTCAAATGTACTAGTGGTATCTCTCTAGGTATAGGAAGACTTGCATCTCTATATGTCTCCTCAGTCAAACCTACAATAGTAGTAGACGAAGTCTCAGAAGATGATCTGGCTCTACTCTGTCTAGTAAAAATGTATCTGCCCACTAAATCTAAAGTGATGGATGTGGCTACAGAAGCAATCTATCCTATACTATCCACAACTCCCCTCTAAGAAGCAATGATGACTCTATCTGCAGTAGCAGCCATCGTCGGTGCCACTGTCGAAGTCATGTCCCCAACTAATTGTCTACGAGGCTGCACAACTTGATCAACCCTATGATACTAGTCGCGGTCTGCAACCCTACTAAGCCCCTGACCATAATATGTTGGGAGATCTAAATAGTTGATCCTGAGTCCCAAATGAAACTTAGTGTACAATGTTTGTGCAAAATACAATGGAATCTAGTCATTATTTGGATAACGATCATGTTCTGCAAGAAATTGAGGGTAAATCATACATGTGATCTGAGGTATCACACACCGTGTGACCTAATATGCCCTCACCACTACCTTCCCCTCATAATGTGGGAAAACCTCTCATTTGATGGTTTCCTTGGGGATGAGGCTCTGAATCGTCACCAAGGAAACATCGCCCGAGACCTCCTCCCTCAACTCTTGAAAAATGGTCTCAACTACCTGAGGTGTGAAGGAGGAGTGAGACCTCAATCTAGCAGTCATAGTCTCCAAACTAGTCAATATAGTAGCACACGTATCTCTATATATACCATTCGCTAAAGACGTACAAATAGACTCTTTAAGTCGAGCCATCTCCATATCAGCAATATGAAAAATAGTCTACATATCAGGAGTCTGAGGTTCACCTTTAGTGGCCATCTAGATACATAACATGTGAAAGCTAAGTGTTAATAATTAAGTACTTGATTACATGTTATAACTGCATGTAAAATGGAAATAAATATCTAAATATATAAAATTATAGGTCTTATTAGGTCACATAAGTGGTCTTATTAGGTCTTAAGGGTCCTAAGATGTACTAATTAGGTCTTAAGGGGTTGTAGATAACATAAGAGGTCCTAAGGGGTCCTAAGGGATCTAGATAAGAGTCCTAGAATGTTAATGGGTCACAGGTGCAATAAGTGGTCCTAGAGTGTCTTAAGGGGTCGTGGGTAACATAAGAGGTCATAAGCTATAGATAAGGGTCTTAGAGTGTCTTAAGGGGTCATGGGTAACATAAGAGGTCCTAAGGTATAGATAAGAGTCCTAGAGTCTCTTAAGGGGTCATGGGTAACATAAGTGGTCCTAGAGTGTCTTAAGGGGTCGTGGGTAACATAAGTGGTCCTAGAGTGTCTTAAGGAGTCGTGGGTAACATAAGATGTCATAAGCTATAGATAAAGGTCCTAGAGTGTCTTAAGGGGTCGTGGGTAACATAAGTGGTCCTAAAGTGTCTTAAGGGGTCGTGGGTAACATAAGTGGTCCTAGAGTGTCTTAAGGAGTCATGGGTAACATAAGATGTCATAAGCTATAGATAAAGGTCCTAGAGTGTCTTAAGGGGTCGTGGGTGACATAAGATGTCATAAGCTATAGATAAGCATCCTAGAGTGTCTTAAGGCGTCATGGGTAACATAAGAGGTCCTAAGGTATAGATAAGAATCCTAGAGTGTCTTAAGGGGTCATGGGTAACATAAGAGGTCCTAATTAGTGGACTAATTGGTCATAATTGGTCCTAATTGGTCATATTAGGTCCTAATTGATTCTAATTGAGTCTAATTAGGTCATAATTGGTTCTAATTGAGTCTAATTAGGTCCTAATTAGTTCTAATTGGTCATAATTGGTTCTAATTAGTCCTAATTGGTCCTAATAGGTCTAATTGGGTATAATTAGGTAGATAATTGGGTCCTAAATTTTGTTCCTAATAGGTCCTAATTGGTCTAGTTACCTGTTTAATTGGTCCTAATAGGTCTAGCTAGGTTTAGTTAGGTCTATTTGGACCTAATAGGTCCTAATACATCTAATTATTTAGACTAATGTTGGTTAAAGACCTAATAGGTCTAATTGGTCCTAATAGGTCCTAGTTAGGTCTACTTGGTCCTAATAGGTCTAGTTTGCTCTTTAAGTAGAGAAACAACTTAGACATACCTTGTTTCCTAATATGACCTATTAGGACCTAATACATGACCTAGAGTGTCTTAAGGGGTCATGGGTAACATAAGAGGTCCTAACGTATAGATAAGATTCATAGAGTGTCTTGAGGGGTCGTGGGTAACATAAGTGGTCCTAGAGTGTCTTAAGGGGTCGTGGGTAACATAAAAGTTCCTAAGGGGTCCTAGGTTACATTAGTGGATCCTCGTATGTATTAATTGAATCTAAGATACATAAATGTGTCATAGGACAACCTAAGATATGTTAATGGGTCTTCAGGATCCGAATGGGTCATATATGTCTTAAAATGTCCTAAGGGATGTATAATGGTCCAATAATATTAATGAGTTGTAAATGTGATAAGTGGTCTAAGTGGTCCTAGGACATCCTAAGATTCTTTAATAGGTCTTGGGGGTCCTAAGGTTTCATATTTGTTTTAAGATTTCATAAGGGATCTAGATAAGAGTCCTAGAATGTTAATGAGTCGTAGGTGCAATAAGTGGTCCTAGAGTGTCTTAAGTGGTCGTGGGTAACATAAGAGGTCCTAAGGTATAGATAAGGGTCCTAGAGTGTCTTAATGGGCCGTATGTAACATAAGAGGTCTTAAGGGATCTAGATAAGAGTCCTAGAATGTTAATGGGTCATAGGTGCAATAAGTGGTCCTAGAGTGTCTTAAGGGGTCATGGGTAACAATGAGTCCTAGATGTGTCTTAACATAATGTAAGGGATGGATAAGGGTCAGGTAGAGTGTCTTAAGGGGTCGGGGGTAACATAAGAGGTCCTAAGGGGTCCTAGGTCTCATTAGTGGATCCTCGTATGATATTAATTGAATCTAAGATACATAAATGTGTCCTAAGACAACCTAAGATATGTTAATGGGTCTTGATGATCTGAATGGGTCATATATGTCTTAAAATGTCATAAGGGATGTATAATGGTCCAAAAATGTTAATGGTTCATAGATGTGATAAGTGGTCTAAGGGATCTTAGGTTACATTAATTGATACTAGTATGTCTTAAGGGTTCTTGCGAGAAATGATACTAGTATGTCATAAGCGATACATAATGGTCCTAGAATGTTTTAAGGGGTTGTAGGCCTCATAATAGGTCCTAAGAGATCATAGGTTACATTAATTCATCCTAGAATGTCCTAAGGAGCCTTGAGGGAAACAATGAGTCCTTGTATGTATTAATGGAACCTAACATGTACATCAATGGGTCATAGGACATCCTAATATGTATTATAAGATCTTGATATTCCTAAGGGATCCTAAGTGTCTTAAGATGTCGTAAGGGAGGAATAAGGGTCCTAGAAACTTACTGTACTACAATTTTTTAACGTTTTCTAACATATTACTAGATCATTTTCAAAAATTTAACTACAATTTTCTAAGATTTTTACAAACTAAAAATTATTTAAAACAAATAACTAACTAATATTTACTAAAAATGTGTGTACATGTGAGAGAGAGAGAGAGAGAGAGAGAGAGAGAGAGAGACTCCTAATATTTACAACTTTAAACTTAAAATTTAACATTTTCTAACATTTCTAACTTTAAACTTAAAATTTAACATTTTCTAACTTTAATCTTAATATTTTCTAACATTTTCTAACATTTCTACTATGGTTTCTAATGTTTTGTAAATATTTTCTAACAGTTACTAACAAACTACTACGATTTTCTACCATTTTCTAACATATTCTAACATTTATACTACGATTTTTAATATTTCTATCATTTTCTAATATTTAATTACGATTTTCTAACATTCTACTATTAATTTCTAACATATTAGATAATATTTAACTACAAATTTCTAACATTTCTACAAATAAAAAAATATTTAAAACAAATAACTAACTAAAATAAATATAAAACATATTATTTACAATAAAAATTGAGAAAAATGCGTGTACATGATATTGCTAACAATCTGAAGACATCGAAGAAGCTCGGGAGGCGCTGGCGTGCTGACGTGCTAAGGTACTTCACTCCAAGGCCTAGGGTCCGCAAACAGTGACAGTGACAATGAGATTTTAAAAAATGCCAAAAATTTATAAAAAAATCCAGCCCAAAGGGGCTTCGCTCGAAGCCCCTCTTCGCACGAAGACCCCCTCGTAGGGTACTTTGTGCGAAGAGGGTCTTCGTACGAAGCCCCTTGTTTGGGGTACTTCACGCGAAGTGGGTCCACCACTTCACACGAAGTATGCACTTCGTACGAAGGCTCCAAATTATTATTTTTTCATGGATTCTTGATTTTGTTCGTCCCTAAAAGTGGGACACAGCTTGGTGGGTTCACCCAGTCTTTAAAAGCTCAAAGAGAAAGAAAAAATTAGGGCACCTAGCAATTATTTTTTTGCACATACAACTAGATGTTAGGCCCTTCTATAGTAATCAATCTTAGTTTTGATCAATTCTAGACAATTTTACCATGTCAATAGTCAATACATTCTAGAAAAATATATTATTTGAGAACAGTGTAAAAATTTGAATAGGAATATTTTTATTGCACACCTTGTTGCAGTGAACTACCTATTCTAACAAACCAAGGCGGGTGGTTGTTTTCTCATAGAGGCCTCAATTCATTTCCTATCTCTCAAAATTCTTTTAACTACATTGTACTCAGGTAGTCTCTTAAGAGCCCAACAAGAAAAATGCTGCCAAAATTTTGCATGCCTATTATATCAATCCATACACCTCGCAATGTCTTGTTTGCACTTACAAGTGGATATCAAATCCCTCTATTAACAAAGGGAAACTCTCCCTCAAAAACAATCTCACGCAAAATAAATAAGGCAACAATAAATGTGAAATTTTTATTATGTTTCCTTTAAAAGAAAAATACAAATATTCTATATAATGCAATTACAAAGATTCAAGGGTTACAAATACATGTCAAAAATCGGACATGCAAGCCTAAGAATGACAATAATAGCTACTCAAAGATACACAACTTCAATCTACATCAAAAAGTAAAACACTATCTCTTCATCAAGAATGAGTTACCTTTCTTTTGTGACAACTCTTATCTGATTTTCCCCTTTTCCAATGAACTACCTTGCAATTTGTTGTTTTCTTTTGTGACAGCTCCTATCTAAAATTTGATGAAAGATAGAAGGAATTGAAGTGGATCAGCACAACTAACAAAAGTTTAAATTGTTAAAGGAAAAAGTAACTAAGCACCTTTTGTTAGCTTCATCACAATGAATAAAAGTGGATCACACAAGAAAACAACATATTGAATCTTCTTTAAACTCGACCTAGGTATTCAATTTTTAAATATGCACTAGATGATTCTTCTAGTGTTTGAGTTATCATTTAAATACACTGGCCTCATGACTAGTTCAGCATAATTTACACTATACTCAATTAATAGCAATTAGTTAAAAAGACAATGAAGGTTAGATTTTTAAATTTTGAAATTGAAAACAATAATTTTGTGAGTTAAACTCATCTAAATAGAATATGTATTAATTTATCAAAACTTAAAAATAGAAGCAAAATAATATTGAAGAACAAATAATATTATTTCTCAACCTTCATATAAAATTAACTATTTTACATGCTATAATACTACTTTCAATCATTTTTTGTGCATCTTCGTCTACATTAGAGCGTAGATATAATGAATAAAGTCAGTTATTAAAATAGAAAAAGAAAGGAAAAGAACTTTTATAGTCTATGATACCAGTTATCTATTTTGTAGTCTACATATCATTACAATAATATGGAAATGGTATCCCTAACAAAAGACACTAACTGTACCACAAACTAAATTAACAACAAATCTGACACTATTGGTGAATAATTATATCACACACCTTTTTTAACATATTAGTGAATGCAAATCTGACACTAATGGTGAATAATTATACCACAAACGAAATTAAACAACAAATCTGACACTACTGGTGAATAATCTGACACTATTCTTGAAACAGATAAGTCACTTATTCCGACTCAACAACCCCAGGTCAGCCAAGGCACCACAACACAACAGGCAATATAATAGCAGGGTTCCAGATGTATATCAACCGTTGGATCCAATAAACAATATAATCCTCAAGAGGCAATTTAATGGCTCACTACTGGGCATGCAAACCCTTAGTCCCAAGTAAGAGAATAAAACTTCGTGGATCTGAAATTCCTCTTACAATTGGGTGTGATTCTTTAGCCACCATGACCAGCTGGTTGATAAGCTCTGCAGATGCTCTAAGAATATTTTCTCGGCCCAGATATGAACTGGGTATTAGGCAGTCCTTATCGTCACCAAATAGGAATTAGAAGCATTGTCTGGTTATAGGGAATTATATAACTTTATACATTATGTATATATCAATAGTGAATCGTAAATTCAACTATCCTCTCCTCACTTCATTGTTCCTAACTGTTTTTCAGTCCCCTTCAAGCTGAACTCATCGAAAACACAAACACACATCAGGCAGGAGGACCATTCTAATACAAAGAGGAATCAGTATCGCACGAATCAAATAAAAAGGTATCGAACCCTGAATTTACAAGGTAGATTTCTCAAGCATATCACATTAGCTATTACGGTTGAGCTGAACTTTAAAAAATTGAGTAATCTTAAAGTAAGAATATGTGATTAGCAAAATAACACGAATTGCTGAAGTTTATAGTTTAAACTTTAGATTAATAAACACAAACTGTACTGTGTGCGAAGTCTTCATTAGTAGAACACCTTGTTCTTTTATGCTTACTTCTTCCGACTGTACATTGAAGAAACAATTTTGCAAATACCCAAGCCACAAAACACAACAATTGTCCAACAAATAATTTCATCCTTTTCGTTTGTAAGGTCTTTGCGTTCCCTCAAAATCCTTTCTTTTTCATTAATTGCTGCTTCTTTTAATCTCAAGGCCTCAGCTAGTTGTCTGGCAATATTTTCTTTTTCTCTGCAGACTGCTTCTTTCTCATAGAGAGCAACATCTCTTTGTCTCTCTAGTTGATTCATATTCTTGAGTTGTTCATATACTAACGCTTTGTTGTACTTAAGTGAACCCTCAATATTTGCTTTTGCAGATTCAGCATCCTTTCTGGCTTTCCTTTCAATTGCAAGCTCCAAAATGGTCACATCTTTTTGCTTATCTGCATCTTCTTTCAATCTCAAAGCTTCGGCCAATTGTCTGGTAATATTTGTCTTTTCTTGAAAAGCTTCGTCTCTTTGCCTTCTGAGTTCATCTTTTTCTTTCAATGTTTTAATTGAGACCGTCCTCAATTGATTTAATGAAAATTCCAACTCCGCTTTTGCAGTTTCCGCTGTCTTCTTGTTTTGCCTTTCTGTTTCAAGCTCCAGAATAGCCGCTTTAAGGCACTTTGAGTCTGGATGACCTTCCGAAGAAAATTCAGTCGACATACTTAGTGTGGTCATGGATTCCCTAGCGTCAAAATGCATTTAATCATTAATGGCGAAGATTCAAAAACGAGAAATTCAGCGTGGAAGCAAAAATTGAATATTGAAAGCCTACACACCAGAAGTAGAAATAATGACCCAAACACACTGATAATTTTACCTTGGGATGAACATGTAAGTCTTACACCGCCCCAGAAAGAAAGTCTCACCAATGTCAGGTCCAGCTCCTCTTCGATTAGTGTAACCAGGGTAATCCGCTTTGTTAAAATCAACAGATTCTTTTAAAATCAGCCCACATTTTTGTGCTTGTTCCACCAGTTTCCACTGGTCATAAGGATCTCCTTTTTTGTGCGTGACATGGATTTCTCCCTTTTTGTTAAGCATGACCACTCCATTCTGAAAGAACATCTTAAACAACTGACGGTGTTTTCTGCCCAACAAACACAGTTCACAGCTATAAAATTTGTAAATTGAAATTTAGTTACTTGTTAGTTGTTGCAGGATAGGGTCCAACAAAACCTCATTTTATATATCTAAAATTTATCTGGTAATGACATACTTATTACGGTAGGAAAGGTTTCAAAATTGAAAAAGCTTACTTGATAAGTTTGTTATCATTTTCCTTCGCAAAGAAGCCTGCATGAGGGAAGTTGTAGACAATTCTATCGAACAACGTCTCTCTTAATATCTCATGCTTTTTCATTGTTTTTACGTCAACATTATGCAATGTCATTGCTCTGCGCTTCTCCAAACTCCGAAGGTTATTTTGGCCGGAATTATATGAACTTATGACCTGCTCTGCATTATAGAGAAACATATAAATACAGAAGCAGAATACTTGGCAAAAACACAAGAAGGATTTTGAGAATGTAGCAAAACTTTTAAGGGGAACAGGCAGAGGAAAACTTGGAAGAAAGATTTCGAACCTCTGCTGTCAAGAGATGTGGCAATGATGTTTTCTGCAGAACCAAATGCTCTGGCCAAAGCTGCAGAAAACGAAAAATCTCCTTCCCCCACTAATAAAATATGATGGAAGTTAGAGTAGTGCATAATCCTTTTCTCCAGCGCAGGCTGTCCGAGTGGATGTTTGGCTCCATCATGTAGAGTGGAATCCATTTATAATTACAAGGAAGAACCCACAAATGTCCAAGCTATAAGCCCCTGTCAAAATTAAAAACACAGTAAAGAAGTAGTCCTGAAATTGGTCAGTTATTAAGATCTCAAACCACATTTCTGTTAAAGACATTATGAAAATCACACTCATGATATTAGATGCATTCGAGAACCGTTAAATGCACTCTCGTGAAACATAAGATGCAATTCTTCATCCGTAGACAATATTGATCTTCTAATTTGAAAAATTCAGACTTTCTTCGTATCTTTGAAGGGCAATGCTTTAAACTTTGATCGCACAAGATTTTAGGATTGTTATTGCTACATGACCCAAGTAGATGTCCATGGTATTTCCATCAAAAAGGCATTCAATGTTTATTTTTGAGAACTTCCATGAGTCTCCTGTCATGGGACAAGCTAAAAGCTCAATTCCAGCTCTCAGAGCATGACCAAGAAACTTTTGATACTAATATTGAGACCATCCCAGTGGAAATATTGCATAAAATTGGGATACATTATTCCAAACCTGTGGAAAGATTGGCAACAGACTCCTAATACTGCTTATTGTAATTATAAGTTGTGTCTTAGATATTGCTAGCTTCTACACCTGAGATGGCATCTGTAATGGCAATGCAAATTTCTTAACATCTAGACAGTTGTTGAGCCTAAAGTCGCCCACTTTTCTTGGTGTGTTTTTTCACAAGGCTTATCAATTGAGTTTCAGCTCCGACATATAGATATTCAAGATCACCAGCGCTCCCTTTTGTGGACAAGTGAAATCTTTTAAGCACTTCTTATGATTTTATCAAAGAGCTCACTAGCTCTAGAATTTGATTCATGACTTCTTTCACTCCTTCGGACTCAATCTATTCTTCCAACATATATGGCTCTTTTGGGGAATTGGCGTTACATTCCCTTTAAGTATACCTAAATTTGACATGCTTTTAAGGGTGGAGATTTTCTTTAGCATATGGAAAGATAACAATTCTACAATTTTTATTCATTGTATTATTGATCAAAATATTTTCCTCTATTTCAAAGCTATAATATGCTAAAATATATTGTTACATATTCAAGTGCAAGCTTGCAAGGTGGCCCTAAATGAAAGGAAGAGAAATGTGGAAAATACTTCCAAACACTAACCTAGAGGGAAGATTATGTGAATTTTCCCTTAATCTTAACTATTGTAGTAATATAAACATGTACAGAAAGAGATAATAAACATGTATAAAAATTACCAAAACGAACACATGATATACGTGGGAAAAACCCTTTCAAGAGAAAACTTTGCATTGTCTGTAAACAAATCCATTACAATGACAACACTAAGCTTCTTAAACAGAAGTATATTACAATCCATTCTACACTCTGAATGATTTTTGGAGCTCCAATTCACTGAAAAAAGATTTTGTAAAACATGATATAATAAGCTCTCTGGAACCTCCAATTTATAGAGAAACCAAGCAAGGATGCAAGCCCAAAATAGATGGGTCATCCAAAACCAAGTGGCACATTTTCCAAACACTTGTAAGCATGCAAATGATAATTGTACATCATTTTCTAGTCCATAAGAACATACCTCCAAACTTGGACTTCCAAAATTTTCTATAATAGGGTATGACAGATGTTCAAGCACACCTAACCGTTGTAATAAAATATATCATAACTGTAAGGACTTACAGCTGTAAGAGAGACTCCCATAACTGACTATCAATAGTTGGTCTTCTTATAGCCTATAGTAGCCTGACTTGGGCACCCACCTTCTCAATGCAAAGATGTCTATTAAGAATTGTTTATTAGGCCATAAAGTTAGGTTCTTACGCATCATGACTTGTCGTAAGTTATTATAGCTTCTTATAGACTACCTAAAGTGTTGACACATGTCAAAATAACTCTACCACGAAGTAGGACAGCTATTTCCTCATGTGAGCACAAAAACATCCTTGTCACACCCCATCTCACCTCCCAACATGATGACAACTAAGAGCGCCAAGTCACACTAGAAGACTACAAGAAAATACAACATAGGCATAAATAAATACATTGAATAAATAAATCAATGCTGGAAAATACTAAGGTTGCAACACCTTCATTCCCAACATTCTCCCACTTTTCATCTCCCACTTGTTGAACACCTTAGTAGAACCAATATAAACAAGATTTAATTGCTAGGGGTTTAGAGGCCTCTAGACTTCGAACACCAATTGAACTTCTCTTTGCTCACAAGTTTTGTCAATGCATCTGCAACATTCATCAAAGTGTCAACCTTTTCTAATTTGACCTTCCCATCCTCCGCCATATCTCAAACAAAATGAAACTGAACATCAATGTGCCTTGTTCAAGCATGGAAAGTTGGATTCTTTGCTAAGTAAATGTCACTCTAATTGTCACAACAAATAATAATTATCCCCACATGAAACCCTATATCAAAACATTACCATCTAAGCCAAATGGCTTCCTTACAAGCATTAGTAGATGCCATATACTCTACTTTTATTGTGGACAAAGCATCTACAACTTGTTGCTTACTCATCGAACTAATAGCACCACCAAACATAGTAAAAATATAACCACTTGTGGACATGTCAATATCACCTTCCCAAGTTGAAATAACATATCCATGAATGCTCACAGATTGTAGAAGTCTAGTAGGATAACCATGAAAACACAAAGAATAATCAAAATTTCCCCCTAAATATTTGAACACTCTCTTAACTACATCTCAATGCACCCATTTAAAATTAGTCATCTATTGACTCGCGACTCCTACTACAGACCATAGCATACATAAGACTGCCAGTAGAACTCACATATAGTACACTAGCCATGTCCTCCACCTCGGTAATTCCTTGTGCAACCTTAGATTTACAAATTGTCGTGTTGGATCTGTCTAACATCAAATTCACATAATTACTCTAGCTTAACGAAATAGTTTTTGTTGGCTCTATCTCTTATAATCTCCATTTCTAGAATGTGCCTAGTTGCACCTAGATTTTTCATTTCAAAGTATGTTTACAATTAATACTTAAAGTTAGAAAGTAAATTTCCATTCCCAAACTATAACAAGTCGTCTACAGATAATGTAATAATGAGATTGTGACCATTATCAATTTTGAAGTAAACCCAATAGACAGATTTAGACCTTTAAAATCCCAAGCTCAATATATAGATATCAAGCTTCGGTACCACATCCTAAGACACTACTGCTAACCATACAAAGACTTTTCAACTTGCAAACTAGATTTTCTTTACCTTTCACCACAAAATTCTCAAATTGTGACATATAGATTTCTTCCACCAAATCACCATAAAGGAATGTTGACTTGACATCCACTTGCTTGATTTATCAGTAATGAGATGTAGCAAGTGATAACAAGAACTGAATGGATGTCAGCTTTGCAACAAGAAAGAAAAACTCACCATAATATATTCTTTCAACCTAGGAATATAATAATATTCCTTCACAACCAATGATGCTTTATACTTATCAACACTAACATCAAGAACTCACTTTTTCTTGAACACCCATTTGCATACCAAGATCTTATTTCCTTCAAGCAAAAGTACCAGATTCCATATATTATTCTTCTTTAAAGAAGTCATATCTCTTTGCATGGTTTTCATCCAATAATTTGTATCACTCATATTCATAGCTTCTCACTTGGTGAAGGATGCACAATCAACTCAAGGAATTAATAATTATGAATGACAATTAGTATCTGATGGGTAGGAGATTTTTTGAGTTTGTTTTACTCAGTCTCTTTTAGCATTCATATTTCCTCTATTGCCTTCTCTATCAAGAATCTTTGCATTGAAGCCATGGGAGGAGACCTCAATCACACAAAGCTTGAAAAGTGTGATGAATTCAAGCTTAACAAGACTCTTTGACCTAATTTGCAAGTTGGTCATGTTGATAATTACATTGAGGATATGAAGGGTTTTGATCTTAATCTTTCTAAGAAGTTTGCTAGGTCTTGGGATCAAGGGAAGGTGAATATTGTGGTTTTTGTGGAGTCTATTGTGGCTTCTATTGGGTTGTCAATGGAAGGTAATGTTATTCCTAGAAATTCCAATTCTCATTATAAACAAGATCTCAAGAATTTCCTCGGCCCAAGTGAGAAAATCCCTAGTCTGCAAAACAATTTCAATAGAGAAGAGCTACCTAGCGAGTGGATAGATGTGGCTCTTGTGCTGATCAAGTTTATCACCCTGGAGGGTAGGTTTAAACGCTTTCACTCCCATCATTTTCCTATGTTCAATCACTTTCAATACTATATAAATATCAACTTTCCTTTTTGGATGTCATTCTTGTCTCTATCTGTTATGAAATCTAGAAATAATGAGGGTCTCCCTTTACATCAAGGTTTAATCCTTCATTTGTACAACTTCCACCTAGCCCCGACCCTTGAGGTAGGCCCCAAAAATCCCTCTTTAATTGTTGAATTAAGAAATTGGGTAGATAATTTGAAGGATTCCCCTAGGGTTAATCCCCTTAGAAAAGTCGAATTAAAAGCTTTAAACAGGGATAAAGAAATGGAGGAAATAGTTATCGTCTCTAAGGATTTCTCTTCCTCCTAGTCTACTGGGTCAGAGCCCAAATAATACCTTTGTTAAACAATCTAGTCATGCCCCTAATCTTGTTTCTTCTCCCCAGACCTATAAAGGAGATCTTGATGTCCTGCATGATATTTCCCCCCTCTATTCCTATGACCCCACCTCTGTTGAAGATCTTCTAGAGTTCCTTGCTATGTTAATAAAGTTGATAAGCTTTGTACTCTCTACAACCATAAAAATTCCATTATCAAGTGGCTTATTACTCAGTTACACATGGCCAGAAAGAAAATCAACAGGTTAGAAGCTATTGTTGAGGCTGAGGCCAAATCAGGATATTGGTCCAATACCAGTGCTAATAATAGTATGTAGGAGGTTGCTGGTGAGCTAGCTCAGAAGTTGGACATTTAGGAATTCATTGAAGGTAAAGTCCATGAACTTAAAGCTCTAATTCCCTCAGAGGAAGAGAAACGAGAAATACTTTGGGCCCTTGCCATTGTCAAAGCCAACCAAAATTAGGTTAACAAGAAACTGGCAGATGTTGTCAATTTCAGCAAACAAATGATGGACAAAATGACTTCTTCCTTCAACACTCTCTAAGAGAAATTAGAGTATAGGAAGGCTAAAAGAAGGAAGAGGGAGGAGATTATACAAGTTATTGTTTAGCCAATGAAAGAGGGCTCTTCTATGGACTCTATTCTGCACCAGCCTAGAAAGACATACTTTTTGGATACTCTCAAGGAACTAAATCAGGATTGGAAGGAGATTAATCTCCTGTTTGTTTAGTCGTGTATGTTTGTGTTGGTCTCTAGTGCTTTTTGTTGTTGGTTCGTGTCCTTTTTTATTTTGAGGCTTTGCTGGTTCAATTTACTTCGCATGAATTCCTTTCAAATGGCCTAAGGGCTTCATGTTTACTTTGGTGTGACGAGTTCGAGCCCTTTCCTAACTAAATTAATTAGAATAATTCTATACTTATCATTGTTAGCAATCAAAGGAAAGATATAACTAGAATCTAATGTTGTATACAAAACCCATCTAGTTTCTGCCTAATTCTCGTAGACCTCCTCAAAGACTGAGGTTGAGGTTCTATATCTTCTTCTGAACTTTCAAATCTACTAGAGCTTACCTAATCATCAAGTCCATTAAGAGCTCATATTTCATCTTTCTCATGGGTAGGACCCTAAACTATCTCCTTATTCAGCTCTCTTTTTTCTTTGGCTACAACTGAACAATGGAAGGTTTCATCCCTACGAAAAACAACAATTATGTTACAAAAAACCTTCTCTATCACTAGATGCCAAAGCTTGTACCCTTCTAAACTGACACCATAACCCATAACCAATAAAGATGCACTTAACAACCTTGTTCTCCAACTTAAACCTTTTTTATTTGGATCATGAACATAATCTTTGCAACCAAATACTTTGAGATGCCTCATCAAAGGCTTCTTTCCTAACCATACCTCCATAGGTGTCTTATCGACAAGTGCTGATATAGGAGATCTATTAACCATATAGTAGATAGTGTTTACAGCTTTGACCCAAAATTGTTTTTTGAAGCAAACACCATTAAGAATACTTCTAACCCTCTCTAGTGCCTTGTTCATCCTTTTTGCAACTGATTATCTAAAACTGATTGAATATCTTGATGAACTGAATGGACAAGTGAAAGACAGTGATTAGAGATCACCGAGGTACTAAAGTGATATGTAAGACAATTAAATTAGTCAATATGTATTGTCATTGATGTCAACTAGTTTTGACTATACTTATCATGATGGTTACAAACATCTGAAGAATAAAAATGGTAAAGGAAAGAGATATCTACATGAAAATGAGATGGATATGGAGATATGGCTAAGGTATACATTCGGTAACTTATTGATGAGTCTATGGCATCATTATGTTGACTTGATTGTATTACATGAATTTGTTATGTATTGAAGATCAGAATTGAACAAGTTAATGTGGTCAGTAATTGAATATTTTTGTATACACCGAGCCAGTGCAGTGTATACCGAGTATCAATAATAACCGCGTTAGTATTCACCGACACATTTTTGTATTGACCGAGTAAGAGAAACAATTAAAGTTTATAACAGTCAACTGAATTGATGAGCTGGCAAGATGCTTATGATTCCGAGGTAAAAGATAAAGTTTGTTATGAGGATCTAAGCGTTGACAAAATTCAAGATTGATCGAATGGAGAAGGATGAAATGTGTTATAGACACATCTACCGAGGAAGCTTGAAGCAGAAAAATGGATGATGGAGATTAAGAGGCAAAATCTAATGGATGAAATGAAAGCGGTTTATGACGTCTATTTAAAGCGACATGAGATTCATTATTGAGTCTAGAGCTTATTGAAGACTATAGGAGAAATCGCGTGAAAAGAAGTTTTGCATGCACCGCTGATCAAACTGGTTACAGATGGAACCAAGCAGAACTGCAAGCATAATCAAGCGTCAGAGTATTATTGATCGAGCTGAATATGATGAAGGATATGGAGGATTGAAGTGATTATTGATCAGAGGAGATATTTTGAGCTTAGCTTAGATCTAGAAATCTGTAATCTTAGTTGTATTTGAATCAAATCACTACTATATCAGTTTAACCATTGTTACAACTAAATCTCTTAACCGAGTGGACTTAACAGTCTTATTTGTATTTCAATATGACATTCCATGAATGTTGAAGGTTTTTTTTTGGACCCCATAGTGAATGCTGGTCAAGAGTTAACTGTTAGTGATAAATCCTTTAACCAGGTCACACCTTACAGTGTGCATTGTAACCTTTAACAGGGTTGGCTCCTAACCGAGCTCACTTCAGAAGAGTGAAATATTTTGGGTTACCGGTCCCAGGTGGATTTTCCCTTAGCAAGGTTTCCACATTAAAATCCTTGTGTTATGTGTACTTCATGTGATTAGATTGTTAGTTTACTTTACACATTTCATATTTTGGAGTAATCAATAACACAGTATTGAATTTACTAGTATTCGGTAAATGAACAAAAAGTTATTGTTGACAAAATTACCAAGTTGATTATTTGTTTAAAAAAATTTGATTATATACATTTGGGAGTTTGGGACTGTAGGATAACTGGAATTAACTAATTCACCCCCCCCTCTCAGTTATCTAACAATAACTCAATTTTGTTGATAGGTGTATGGAGTTGTCACACGCATCTAAATTCCATGGACCTTCTAAAACCTATCAAAATTTGTTGAGAAAAACTCACTACTATTGTTAGTCCTCAAACACTTAATCTTTCTACTAGTCTAATTTTAAACAAGAGCCTTAAACTCCTTAAAGTGACTAAAGACTTTAGACTTGCTTCTAAGAAAAGAAACAAATGTCCTACTATAGTCATTAGTGAATGAAACAAAGTACACAAATCTAGAAATCAAAGGAACATTTACCAGACCCAAAATATCAAAATGTACCAGATCCAACAAACCAAAAGACTTGTGAGAATTCACATAAAAAAGACTATTTTTATTACCATATTTTTAATGTTCCCAATATTTGAACTCAAGATTATAATCATCAAGGACCCCTACAAGGTATTTATTGTTCAAGGTTTTGAGATCCTTCTCACCCAACATTACCAAATCTTCGGTACCATAATATTTTCTACCTGAAAAGCATAACCATCAAATGAAGAAGTAATAAACCTCTTTGATTCTTCAGCTCCATAGAAGTACTATTATAGTGTACAGTGTGCACATCCACCTTATATGAGGTGCCAATCTAAATGCTCTTAGAAAGTAGCATATCCCCATTGGTCATCTTGCATCCAACTTGTGAGAAAACAACATGCACACTCGATACACTCAATTTACTTACAGAAAGTATGTTCTGTGCCAAATCCAAGATATCCAAAGTACCATCAATCCCCTTCACTCTATCATTAGGGAATCTGATCTTGGCTCTTCTATGAACTACAATCTTTATATGAGAGTCATCAGCAAGATATACATTTACACCATCAAATTCTTCATATTTTGTAAACCAACCTCTCTGTGAGGTCATGTGGCAAGATGCACCCGAATCTATTAGTCGCATATTTTTTGATGCATGCATTTCCAAGGCTGTGAGAAAGGCTCCACAATCATCTTGAGAAGATTTATCTAAATCTGAATCTAAGGCATTTCTTCTCTTCTTATTTTCTCCTCACAATTTTTTAGAAATGATTGGTTTTTCCATCATTCTAACAATTTGCCTTGACTTTCTAGGATACTTACATCTCCCATGGGATTTAAATCTACCTCTTTCATCTTTCTTTCCCTTCTTCTTACCTTTCTCTTCTGATCTACCATAAACCCTAAGAGCCTCCTTAGCTGACTCAAAAGTCTTCAAATGCATCTCTTAAAAACGTAATCACTATACCACCTCAACCATCTTGAACTTGTGGTTGTACTCTTGATAGGAATAACAAGGGTGCTCTCATGAGTCTAGCAAAGAACTCAACAGAAGCATGCAATGATGCCCCACCTCAATCTTGTCACCAACAAAACCGAACTAAGCAACTACCATATTGAATGCTTTAAGATGATCAACAACAAATCTTCCTTCCATCTTTAGAAAATACATCTTTCTCAATAAAAGTTTGTTTACTAGGGGTTAGCCTGATAAACATCTTGGACCTTCTTCCAAAGAATTTGTGTTATATACAGTTGTGTTATCTTTTCTTCATGGCCATTTAACATAACAGAGTCTACCAAACAGAATCATGTGAGGCCCTTAGCTTCCATTTTCAACTTCTATAGTTCAAAGATCCTATCATTGAACTTCTCCATCTCAGCATTTCTAGATGTGCTTGTCATATTCTTCCTGCAATAAGATTTTAAAAATACTTAGCAAAATGATCTCAATCAAACTTAGATCAGTATAAAAAACCTACTACCCAGCAATAGGACCAAAACTCTTCAGGCTCTAATACAAACTAAAAGGAACCAAAGTGTGGAAAATGTTAGAGATATATAGCTTCGGTCGGATTACTCTAACTGATGTCATCAAATGTATAAGTGGCCTATCGGCCTTGAACATTTATCTCTATCCTTTACAATATATTGATCTGATTATCTGCTATGATTATGGTTATCATAATTAATCTCTACTATGCATGATTAATAATTAGTGACTTAATAATCATCGATCATGTATATATATTTAATCATAGTCATATTATTAAATATATATATACATGATCGATTATATTGCAATGATTAATAATCATATTATTGATGAATACATATCGATATAAAATTATGAGCATCGCAACATATACATCAATCATGTAATTGTTAATGATATCGTTGAAGACTTGTTAATCATCGAACGACATTTGTTAATAGAAATACATGTTTCACATAGAGACATGTCTCTATGTGAAACATGTAGTATCACTTAGAGCCATGTCTCTACGTGAGACACGACTATTTACACTCATATATATATATATATATGAGGTCGTTCTCATACTTTGCAAAGGTACATAAATCATTAAGTGCAGAGCAATATAAGTATACAACATTCGATTAACTTGTCTCATTGATATAGAGCAACAACAGATAGATATTGATTCATGTCGTATCAATATTAACTAACAGTAGATCAATATTGATTCACGGCATATTGATATTAATTCACAGCAGATCGATATTGTTAAATATATCTTTATGGATTGAAAGCGACAATCCTTCAAGATCATCAAACTATGTAGGGTTTGATCATTATTGATTATATATTCACATCTACATAATGGTAACTAAATTTAAGAAAATACCATCACATAAATCTGATCAAATTTAACACGGTATCAGAGCTAGCATAAGGAAGATCTGATCATATTTATAAGCAGAGATCATCTAACTGCCATCAAATTTTCTAGAAATCCTTATATTTAGCAAAATGATGAATGGTGTTAGATTTGAGGACCGACTTGAAGGGGCTTCAAATTTTGTAACTTGGAAATTCAGGATCATGTTTTCCCTAAGAGAACATGATTTAGATACATTTGTGGAGAAAGCAATACATGTACCTGATGAAGACAATGAGAAACCTCTATGGACTAAAAATAACAATAAAGCCATGAAGATGTTGGTGCATGCAGTGAAAGATCACATAGTTCCAATTATCTGCAAATTGGATACAGCCTATCACGTGTTTACAACTTTAGAGAGCATGTATGAAGTAAATAACACAAGCAGGGCTCTTGCACCAAATCAACAACTCCACTACATAAAAAGGAACAAAGGAGAATCCATCACATCTTAGTTCATGAGGATAACATAATTAAGAGATCAACTATCCACCATTGGTCACACAATTGATAGCAAGGAGTTAATCGTGTTGGATCTTAATGGACTCCCAACATCCTGGGAAGCATTCATTCAAGGGATAAGTGCCTGATCTAAAGTTCCTAATTTTGATCGTATAAAAACTGATTGCATTCAAGAAGAGTCAAGGCTAGTCACAAGAGGGATTGATCAAAACTCTGCAAATGAAGATATACAAGTTCTAAATTCTCACTCTCACAAGAAGGGTAAAAGAGGAAACTTCAAAAGGAAGAAAGATAAAGATTCAAATGGAAAATGCTCATTCAAGAAAAGGAGGTACATGTCTAAAGTACAATGTTCCAAATGTGACAAATATGGTCACTATGCAATGAAGTGTCCAAACAGGCCTAAATCTCAAGCCTCCATTGCTGAAGTTAGTAACGCAGGCTCGAAAAAGGACTCAGAAAGAATTCTATTTTATTTAGCCCTATCAAGTCATGTGTCAACCATTCTTAACACTTGGGTAATTGATAGTGGCGCATCACATCACATCACAGGATTTAGAGAACACCTAGATAGCTTAGTGGAAAATTCAGATGAGGAAGTTACTAGTGGAGATGATTCTATCTATCATGTGAAAGGAATTGGAACTTGTACTATACACTTAAAATTGGGCATTTCCCTTCATTTAACAGGTGTATTATTTGTACCAAAAATCTAGTAAAACTTGGTCTCTGTATCAACCTTTAAAGACCAAAGATACCGAATTACCTTCATGGATGGTAAAGTTGTAGCATGGCCCAAGAATTCAAATATCAAGATAGCTCACACCATAAGAGTTCAACATAGATGTTTATATAAACTTTGCACTTCTCATTCTCAAGCCTTAATTCATGAATCTTCAAATACATGTAGATTTGGCATAGAAGATTAGGGCATCTCCATTTTCGTATTTTACCTTCAATAGAGAAAATGGTAACAGGTTTACCTAAACTTAAACAAGAACATGAAGGAACTTGCAAAGGATGTGCCTTGGGAAAGAACATTAAAGGAACCTTTCATAATAGTGAATGTAGATCTAAACATGTATTGGAACTTATTCACTCAGATTTATGTGGACCTATGACAGTAAACTCTTGTTGAATTTGATTAAATTTCTTTTACAGATTTGATCTATCTATGTCTTTTCAATTTCAGAAAATGAATCTTACACTCAATGTCATTTCTTGCAGATTATAACCAAAGAATTGAACTTGATAAATATAAAGTTGATGCACAATCAATATTAATAAATACTGATGATGAATATACAAATTTGAATCTCTCTTATCAAATACCCGATCCACAAGTGCAGAACATTTATTGATTCTAATGTCTCCAATTATGGATCAGATCTACATTAAGTATATCATGAAGGGACACGTCTCATGAGCGAACATGTCTCCACAAAGTGGAGGCATGTCCGCCCATGGATCGTGTCGGTTCATATTAACTAAACATTCGATTACCAATCGTCTTTGTTACTTAGTAAAACATAAATGATTATTAAGTCTGATCTGTTATTTATCTTGCACAAATAAATAATATATAATCTGGAAATGATCACCAATAATGATGCTCGATCGAGATCCTATATGAAACATGAAATGTCAATAATTTACAAGTAACAACCTCTAAATGCAGATCAATGATATACTTGGTTTATAGTAAATTTGATCATTTGTATAAGTGATCAATTTTCAGAATTTACAGCAAATGATGACATGAATATATTTATACAATTAAATATATATAAATATGTGTGTATATATATGTCAGTACATACTGACATATATATACACACATATATCATTAAATTGATCGTCATTTCTAAATCTGATTGAAGCTACTATATTTCAACACTCCCTCTTAGCTAGGGAAGATAAAGCTAACCAAGTATATAGTGATATCACTTTACTCATGATATTAGAAGATATGATATGCTTCTAAGAGTGTCAAGTCACATGAAATTCTTCATAACACATCTTGATTATGGTATGTGCACTAACATCAAGTCCCATGATGTCTACCATAAGAAATCATGGCGTATCCACCATGATTATCTCATAAGAATCATAATGATCTTCAACTGATATCAAGTCTCGTGATATCTATCAATATGTCCAAGAGATACTATCATGACATATCCATGAATATCAAGTGACATGATATCCATCATCATAGTGAAACTAATCATTGTAAAGTTGTCACCTTACAATGTCAAATACAAGTGTTCATTATCAAAAGATCATCACCTTTCAATAATGTACACAAGGGGGAGGGCCCATAAATTCATGGAGTCACACACATGACAAAAGAGTTTACACATTAAACATCTTTAAATATATTAGTACAAATAAAAAATTTGAATTTCATTCTCAACAATACTTTATATTTCAACCATACCAAGTTTCTTCCGAAAGTGTTCTACTTTAACTCTGGAGAGAAGCTTGGTGAGAATGTATGTTGTTTGATCGCTTGTTCTAATATATTTCAACTGGATCACATTCCTTTCTACCATGTCTCTCACATAGTGGTAAGGAATCTCTATATGCTTTAATCTATCATGGAATATTCGATTCACTAAAAGTTTAATACAACTCTGATTGTCACAGTGGATGATAGTAGCATTCAGGGGCTCACCAAATAATCCCACAAGCAATTTCCAAATCCATACTTCTTCTCTTGCTTCCATAGAGGCTGCAATATATTCGGCTTTTGTTGAGCTTTGTACCACTGAAGATTGTTTCATGTTGATCCAAGAGATCATAGCCGATCCTAAACTAAAGAAACATCCTGATGTGCTTTTCTGATCGGTTACACTTCCAGCCCAATCTGAATCAGAGTATCCATATAGATCTAGGTTGACATTTATGTATTTAAGACCATATCCAATAGTACCTTGAAGGTATCTCAATATATGCTTTGCAGCAACAAGGTGGATTTCCTTTGGTTCACACATAAACTGGCTTAGAGCATTTACTGCATAGCAAATGTCTGGTATTGATGAAGGGTGCTCCCCTTAATACCACAAACACATAACAAAAATAGAGACACAACAACAATTTGCAAGAATGGAAAATGGGCTTATTATTATCTCCGCAAGTGTAGAATTAAAAATTTCAAAAATACAATATGCAAAGCCACATGGAAGTCTTTCTTACAATATTTTGTAAGACAAAACCTCAAATAACTACTCATAACTGCCCTAGAAAATACTACGGGCCTTTCTTATATAGGCAATTTTCCACCGCCTGAGAAAGTTCTAGAAAATTATCCATTAAGGCCAACCAACCCTAGAAATATTTTATTTATCATTTTATTACATTAGAGTCAGCTCAACAACTCCGGAACTCAAAAAGAAATTTTGAAGGAAATTCATTTTCTTCTATTTTAGGTAGTGCAACTTCCGAAGACCATAAGTCATCGCCCGTTGACCGGATTGGCTATTATGACCCCATTTCGGAAAGGGCGTGAAGTGCTCTACAATATTTGATTCACACAAACTTTAGTCAGTCGAAGTTTCAACCCCATTGGGAGCCTCTAAAGCCTTCAAAACTGAGTTCAAAATTTTTGTACCCTGCTACCAATACCAAAAATTTTCAATATCTTCAAAACTAGACTTGATCTTGCAATGAAACTTTACTGGCGGGCTGATATGACAAAAGAGAACCTCCAGGGAAGAAAATATACCATTATGAGCTCAAACAAAAACTTACTAAAAAAGTAAATTTTCAAAAATAGTAGCTCTACACAAGATAGCCCTTATTGAATAGAAAGTAGAAATATTTTTGGGTGATGCAAGATTGCCCTTACACCCAGGATGCTCCTTTGGATGCTCTTGCATCGAACACCCGAGATAGTTTGAGAAGTGACCCTGTCACGTCTCAGGTGTGCAGAGGAAAACCAAGACGGTTAACCTCCTCCCTTGTTAGCCATGATGAATCTTCTATAGATCATCCTTTCCATTTGACCAGATATTCTTCATGTCTTGTTCCGGGTGCTTCTTCCAACACGACTATCCAGTATATCCTCAATCTCCTCGGTAGCTAAAGTAGTTACTAGAATACTCCATTATGCTTCTGTGACTCCATCTTCAATACCACCTTCATAATACTTTATCAGCTCTGAAATGTTAAATATTGGTGAAATATTCAATTCAGTAAGCAACTCTACTTCATAGGCATTTCCTGAATCATGCTTCTTCAGTATCTTACATTGCCCAAACTTCTTCATTTTCAACTTGTTATATGTACCTACTAGAAATCATTCCTTCCGTAAATGAACCATGACTTCATCCCCAACCTGAAATTCCTTATGACTCATTTTCTCATCTGCCTTATCCATGTACTGTGTATTCATCTTAGTAATGTGCTTCCTCACCTCCTCATGGACGTTCTTCAAATGTTCTACAAAATCCTCAGCTTCAGCACTACTTATCTCTCTTTTGTCCATCTTCATCAACTCAGAAGCATTTCTGGGATTACTTCCATATACAATCTGGAATGGTGATTTACCAGTGCTCCTATTGACAAAATTATTGTATGCAAATTCCGCTTGTGGTAAAATCAAATCTCATCTCGTTGGCTTATCTCCAACCAAACATCTCAGCAAATTCCCCAAACTCCTATTCACCACCTCTGTTTTTCCATCAATCTGTGGATGATGTGATGAGCTAAACTTCAAATCTATCTATAACTTCTTCCACAATGTGTGCTAGAGATATCCAACAAACTTAGTGTCTCGATCTGAAACTATGCTCTTTGGTAGACCATGTAGTCTCACCACTTCTCTGAAAAATAATTATGCCATATGAACAACATCATTCATTTTCTTACAGTGAATGAAATGTACCATCTTTGAAAACCTTTCAACCACCACAAAAATTGAATCATGTCCCCGCTGAGTCCTTGGTAAACCAAGAACAAAGTCCATACCAATATCCTCCCATGGCTTCTCTGGTACATGTAACGGCCAATACAACCCTCTATTTTGCTTTGCTCCTTTTTCCATTTGACATACTCTGCAACTCTGTATAAACTTCTTGACATCTTGCTACAACTGTGGCCCAGCCACTTCGTTCTATCTAGAGTAACATGTTTTGTACAAGCTTCACCAAAATCAGAATCCTCTCTGTACAAACTCTTGAGTTCCTTGAACCCAACCACCTCAATCTGCATCTTTATAAGCAAAAATTGTCTTCTGCTAAGTGCATTTGCAACCCTATTAGACTTTCCACTCATGTGTTTCAAAACAAATGTGTAACTCTGCAAAAACTCAACTCATTTCAAATGTCTTTGATTCAACTTTCCTTGACTGTTCAAATATTGCAAAGCTTGATGATTAGTATACAAAACAAACTTCGTAGGAAGAAGATAGTGTCTCCACTTTTTCAATGCCTGAACTATAGTATAAAATTTTTGATCATAAATAAAATATTTTCTCTTGGCATCATTTAACTTCTCATTGAAATAAGCAACATGTTTACCTTCTTGGCTTGAAACAGCTCCTATTGTAGTACCACTAGCATCACAGTCTACTTGAAACACCTTATTAAAATCTAGAAGTGTTAAAACATGTTGTTTTGTAACTTTTTGTTTCAATAGTTTAAAACTCTTATCCACCCCTATAGTCCACTTAAATTCTTTTTTATCTCCTCTCATTGTTTCAGTCAAGGGTCCACAAACACTACTAAAACTCCTGATAAACTTTTTGTAAAAGCTAGCCAAACCATGAAAAGATCTTACCTTAGTAGCACTCCTTGGAGTAGGCCATTCGAGGATAGCCTTTACTTTCTTTGGGTCCATTTTTAGACCTTCTGTTGAAAATACAAATCTCAAATATACTAACTCCTTCACAAAACTACACTTATTTAAATTAATTAGCAATTTATCTTCGCTTAACTTCTCAAACACCCTACGAATATGCATTATATGCTCCTCCAATGTCTTACTAAAGATTAAAATATCATCTAGGTAAACAATGACAAACTTACCCAAAAATTCTTTCAGAACCTCATTCATGAGCTGCATGAAAGTGCTCGGTGCATTGGTTAGCCCAAAAGGCATGACTAACCACTCATACAGTCTTTCCTTTGTCTTGAAGACATTATTCCATTAATCTCCTTCTCTGATCTGAATCTAATGATATCCACTTTTTAGATCTATCTTTGAGAAATACACAGCTCCACTCAAATAGTCCATAATATCATCCATCTGTAGCAATGGAAACTTGTACTTGATTGTGATCTTGTTGATAGTCCAAGAATATGTACACATCCTCCATTCTCCATTCTTCTTTGGTGCTAATACTGCTGCTACAACACATGGACTCGGACTCTCTCGAATCAACCCCTTCTGTAACAACTCATGTACTTGTCTGTTCAACTCTTCACTTTCTAGTAGTGTCATTCTATGTGATGCCTTATTTGGAAACTAGCTCCTAGAATCAAGTCCATTGGATGATTGATCTTCCTTACAGGTGGTAATCCATTAGGTACATTATCGAATACAATATCCTGAAACTCATTTACAAATCTCCATCTTCTACTTCCTCTTTACTAGCTTTTGAAATTAAATCAAAACACATATGCCCATGCCTCATACCCTCTAGGAATTTTCTTCCATCAACAAAACTTATTCTTGCATTGTTACATACCTTTTCTTCTATGTCCTTCAATGTTTTTAACTTATGTCACACTCCATCCTTTGTCATGGAATAGGTATTCGCACGACCATCATGTACATCATGCCTATCAAACTGCCATGGCCTACCCAACAACATATGACATGCATCCATAGGTATGATATCACATAGTACCTCATGATGGTATCCTCCAATCTTGAACTTCACTAGGCACTGTTCATTGACCATGACCTTGTGGTCATCTTGCACCTAGGTGATCCGGTATGGATGTGGATGTTTTTGCCTCTTGAGCTTTAACTTTGTGACCATCTCTTTTGACACCAAATTGTTAGTGCTTTCACTATAAATAATCACATCACAACACTTATCCTCACACTTGCACCTAGTGCGAAACAAGCTCCTCATTTGCTCAAGTTCATTCTCACCACTTAGTAGGACTCTTCTATTAATCAAGATTTCTCCTCTTTCAGCATCTTCAAAATGTGATGATTTGGCATCTTCATCCACATGTGCAACTCTAGCCTGGTCTTCAGTTCTCCTATCTATCCTTCATTGGCATTGTGGACATTCATATGCCCTATGACCTTCTTCTCCATAGTGAAAACATGTTCCACAGAAGCCTCCTCTTCCTGATCCTTGTCCTCTTCCTCTTCCTCTCTAATCTTTTTTATTCTGATCATGGAAATGATTATTTCCCCTCTGATTTTGACTACTACTGGCCTCATCCTTTTGATCTTCATCTCGGCCTCTATACGACTATCTACTAGATCTTCCACCATGACCTCTTCCGCTTTTTCTATTTTCAAACTTCTTGTTCAACTTTTCCTCTACCTTTAGAGCAAACTGGTATGCCTCTTCAATACTATTCATTTGGAACCAAAATTAACTCCTCCTGAATACTCGGCCTCAATGCATTAAGATAATGGGAAACTTTCTCCTTATTAGCTCCTGCATGGCCTATTTTGATGAGGACATGATAGAACTCCTTCGTATACTCCTGAACAGATCTCCCTGCTTGCTTCAAACTTTGCATTTTCTTCAATAGATCAAGCTCATAATCAACAGGAAATAATTGTTGCTTAAATTTATCTACCATTTGATCTCATCTTGTGATTTTCTCCTTTCCTCCTCTACTTCGCTCCAATTGAATCTCCTACCATCGGATCTTTGCATGACCCTTTAGTCTGGCTTTTGCAAACTTGACCCTATCAAGATCCTTGATATCTTCATACTCAAAATATTCTTCTAATTCATTGATCTAGTCGATCAACTCCTCTGGGTTAAGATTTCCTGAAAATGTAAGAACCTCAATCTTAGGTCTTTTCCCAATCTTAGAAATGGCTCAGAAAAGCCTTTCTTCCTCCTGGTTCAAAATTTTGTCTTCTCCTTCCTGATCAAAATTTTCTTCATCTTCGCCTTCATCCTCAGTTTCATCTCTTATTGCAAGATTCATCCCTCTATGAATCTCTTATTGCAATGCTCGCACTTGTCGCTGGAGGGCTCTAACCTCAAGTGACACACCTCCGGCTCTTTCGCCACGTTCCCTTCTTGGACACATTTTCACAATAATCATTGAAACCCTCATCCACGGTCCTGGTGCAAACTACCTCACAATCGATGATTTGTCTACACACTCAGGAACTCGTGCTCTAATACCACTTGATGAAGGGTGCTCCCCTTAATACCACAAACACATAACAGAAATAAAGACACAAAATCAATTTGTCAGAACAGAAAATGAGTTTCTTATTATCTCCACAAGTGTGGAATTACAAATTTTAGAAATACAATATGCAAAGCTGCATGGGCCTCTTCCTTACAATATTCTATAAGAAAAAGCCGCGAATAACTACCCAGAACCGCCCTAGAAAATACTACAGGCCTTCCTTATATAGGCACTTTTTCACTGCCCGAGAAAGTTCTATAAAATTAGCCATTAAGGCCGACCAACCCTAGAATCATTTTATTTTTCATTTTATAACATTAGAGTCGGCTCAACAACTTCACAACTCAAAGAAATTTTGAAGGAAATTCATTTTTTTCCATTTTAGGTAGTGCAATTTTAGAAGACCATAATTCATCGCTCGATGACTCGATTGGCTATTATGACCCCATTTCAGACAGGGCATGAAGTGCTACACCACACCTAACTTGTGCAAGCTCCCATTAGCCAAAGTTTCGACCACCTTTGGAGCATTTAAAGCCTTCAAAACTAAGTTCAAAGTTTTTGTACACTGCTACCAATACCAAAAAATTTCAATATCTTCAAAACTAGACTTGATCTTGCAATGAATCTTTACTAGCAAGCTTATATGACCAAAGTGAACCTCCAGGGAATAAAATAGACCATTCTGAGCTCAAACGAAAACTTACTAAAAATAGTAAATTTCCAAAAATAATAGCTCTGCACAAGATAACCCTTATTGAATAGAGACCAGAAATATTTTCAGTGATGCAAGATTTCCCTTACACCCAAGATGCTCTTGCATCAGGTATGGTGTTAACTCTGTTGCTTCTTCCTTCAATTTGTGTAAGTTGGTTTCCATAGGTGTAGACATGGGTCTATAGTCCAACATCCCAAATCTCTTCAGAATATCAATAGTATACTTGCCTTGATTTTAAATGATACCATCTGATTTTTGCTAGACTTCTCATACAAGGAAGTAATGTAAAATGCCCAAGTCTTTCATATCAAATTATGAGGCCAGGTCCTTACATTGAGTCATGAGATGATCTCCTATTATTAGCAAATCATCAACATATAAATTAGTATTAACATATCACCTTTAATTACCTTAAAATAGAGATTTGTAAATGAATCATTCTTAAAAAATCTTAGTCCCATAAGGTAGTTGTCGATCCTTTCATACCAGGCTCTGGGGGCCTGTTTAAGTCCATATAGAGCCTTTTTCAATTTACATACATGTGAGTCTGCATTATGTATCACAAAGCCTTCAGGTTGCTCTAAATAAACTTCTTCAATGGTCTCATTTAAGAATGCAGTTTTCCCATCCATTTGATGGATCTTCCAACCTTTAGCCGCTACAGTAGTTATTACTACTCTAATAGAGATGTACCAGGCATCACGTACAAACGTCTCTTCATAATCAATACCTTCTTATGCAAGTGCCAAGGGTATTCAGTGACCAGTTTGACTGATTTTCTTAACTCTTTATGAAGAGTATTCAACCCTTGGCGCTACACCTTCACGACTCGTCATAAGATAGCATTCCAATATTCTCCATGGGACCTAGATGCTGAGGGTAACAGGGATCACCCATCACGAATGTATCCACTAGGAACCAAGGCACTAGTTACTGGTGAAAAGGAACACAAGGCTTAGTAGCCGCAACCAGAGCAAGGAGACTTTTAAACATCTAGAGGACTGTCCTGAAGCAGGTTCAACCTCTCAACTTACTGGGCATATTAGTTTTGAATCTTCCAAACAACAAAGGAATTGGTTTAAATAGAACACCAACTTGAAGATACTTAGTTTCAAAAAAAACACAATACTGCCAATGCCATAGTAAACTTGGAACCGACTATTGCAAGTGAAATCGAAAAGTGGATTTATAATTCAGTTATAATACCAGTGCATTCGAAACTCCCCGACGATCTATGGATCGGACTTTTGGACTACATACCCAATTCAAAAACTTCTCTGTTCCAACAACAACACTGTTTGGAATTCCACCGGTAGTTGTTGGACGCAATTATAGTCAGGTCGAGAGATGACTTAGTCTCCTTCGAAGAAAGGAACACACAAAGTCGATATTGTCTTCCACTATATTTGACTGGGGTGAATGTTTCTGTATCGTCTTAAAATGGAAGCACTTCCATTTTAAGAGCGTTTAGCCCTCCGAGTAAGTGGTTTGGGGTCATGTTAGGTGCCTTGATTGGGTCTTTGCATGTATTTGGCTTTCTCCCCGCTTTCCACTTCTTCTCCGCACTTGATTTCTTCATTCTAGGTGAAATTAGGGTTAAGGTCTTAAGGACTTTCCTGATTTTCCCTCTTCCATGACTCTATTTTCTAGGTAGGATTCAGAAATGTGACCTCCTAGTCCTTCATCACATCAAACAAATGATTTTCTGTCTGTTCCTGACACTGGGTCTTGTTCAGATATCAAATCCTGCATTTCTGGCATCTCTAGGAACCTTTTCTGCAAATCTTGACAAAGTTAGGGTTTGAGGTCGACCTCGACCTTGACCAGGTCAGGGTCGACCTCGACCTTGACCTCTTCCTGCCAGAATTTCAAAGTTTCATTTCTCGCTAATTTGGTTTTCGGGAAAGTTGTTTCTCGCTTCCAGGTCGACTGTTTCGGGCTCCGAAATGGTAAATCCTTTAATGGTATTTAATCAAGGTATATTTTCTAAAGGTGAGGTCCTAATTGGGATTTAATTCTTCAAGGTGGCCCATCTAGAGAAGTGTGCCCTAGATCACTATAAAAGGAGGCTTTCCTCTCTCATTTTCACATCAAGTTTTCACATCTCATCTCAAGCAATCAAGCTCTCAAGTTTACATCAAGTGTTCAAGTGCAAGAAAGTCTTCAGGCATTCAAGTGTTTAAGCATTCATTCATCAAGGAGTTCCATTGTTAGCTATTGAAGGATTCAATCTCCTTGGAGCCCCCTTGAAGATCCATCCTTCTCCATTCATTCAAGCCTTCTCATATGCAAAGATCAAATCAAGATTGGTGTTGAAGATCAAAATACCATTGATTGGAGACATCCTACATTCATTGAAACATTCTTACTTGTGGATTTGAGGATTCGAATCCTCTACAAGGACTTCAACATAAGCGAGGTGATTTGTTTCAATTACTTTGTTTATGCACAATACAATTTCAATTCAATTTCAAGGTTAATTCCTAAACTGGGATTTGACCAAGGCAAACCTCCCATACAACCAAAAACCCCCCATTTTCTTGTAGGTACAAGTGCAAAATCTCAGATCTGAAAGCAAATTCGGATACCCTTTTCGGCAATCTTTCAGGATCTATGAACAGAATCAGAATAGGACTTCAAATAAATAATGTGGTCTTTGACCTTTTAAAAGGTCAAAGTCGACCTATGTGAATTTGGAGAAAAGATTTATGGGTTTTGTCCGCCTCGACATTTACAGTCCAGAACAAGTGATGGAATCTTTAGAAAGTTCATACATAAGCCAGAATTCAACATTTTCCAAATCTGCCCTAATTCAAGGTTAGTATTTACACTTCAATTATTTCAGATTTCAAGCTTAATCCAACTATAGGAAGTATAGGGTTTCTCTCTCTCTTCCATATTCTTTATAGATTGATTCGATTATGTATTAACCTCTTGGTTGATCAAATTGGATCTCTCCATTGGGAATTTGGATTTTGGAGTGAATCTTACATTTTTCCCCACACACATACACAAATAGTGGTAATTCCAAATTACAACTATTCATTTTGGTGAACCCGACTAGCTTACTCTCTTTCTTTTTGGTGTTAGATTTCCTTTTATCTTGTTAGTATTAGATTTGTCCTTTGTGATTGATCTTGTATGCTAATTAGATTTCATATTCATGCATTATGTGTTCTTAGTTTAGTTCATTTGCATTATATTGGTTTATGAGCTTTACTACCACTAGCCCTACTTATAACATTCTGGTTAGAAGAAGTCGTAGACTCATGGGTGCCTTTGAGCCTGAATCTTCTCCTTTCCTTAGGATTCCCGATGATAACTTGATTCTTCATGATTCTAATCCTACTATGGAGCAGAACTCTTCTCACACATCTCATGATGAGGATGATGCTTTAAGGGTTCCTCCTGAACAAGTTCAAAAACTTTCCACTGAACTTGATAAAATGGGTAATTGGCTTCTTCAAGAAAACCATGGTCAAGATTCTATTCAAGCTATAGAGGCTCTTAGGAAAGTTCTTCGTGATAGTGATCAAGGTGTTAACCTCTTGTGTGGTATTACTCATCTTGTGCATTCCAATGTTAAACCTTTAACTCAAGAGGCTCAAGATTTAGGTTTCACTGCTCCTATCACTAGTGTTGAACCTTCTTCTAATCCTTTACCTAGTATTCCTATCTATACTCCTCCTTTGGTGACTGTGACGGTTCCCTCTGTTCCTATGAGTTTTCCTCCCGTGTCCCTTCCTACATCACAATCTTCATATCATAGTGTTCCTTTCACTTATTCCACTCCGCTTCCAACTGTAGTTCCTAGTGTTCCTACAGTTGTGTCTTCTATTCCTGCAGCTTCTCACACTTTCCCTAGTGTGTCTAATGTTGCTACTCCTCCTATTTCCTCTATTGATTCCACCATCATCAGTTTGGCTCAAACTGTATCATCCTTACAACAACAACTTGCTTCCTTAACTCAAAACAAGTTCAGTATTCCTACATGTGACATGGGAAGTCCTTTGTCTAGGGATATTATCTGAACTCCTGTTCCTCAGCAAATTGATATGCCTCGTCTTGAGAATTATAATGGAAAGGGAGATCCTATTCATCATCTTAAAACATTCCAAATCCTTTGTAGTGATTATGCTCATGACCATAGGATTTTAGCCAAACTGTTTGCTCGAACCTTTCGTGACAAGGCTTTACAATGGTATTGTTCCTTGCCTCCTTATTCAATTGATTCCTTTCCACAACTTGCTAATGCATTTATTCAATAATTTCAAAACAATATTGGCCCGCAAGTGTCTTTGACTGATTTAATGCATTGTAAACAAGGTGCTAAAGAAAAATTGATTGAATTTATTGGTAGATTTAAGCATTTGCATGCTCAGATTTCCTATCTTGTTCCTGATATTGATATTCAACGTATGTTTATTTCAAATTTGCAAAAGGATATTAGAGATAAGATTTTGCTTACTGAATTTACCTCTTTTCAACAACTTTGTGCAACGCTTCATCATTATCAATTACAAGTGAGTCAGTTTGAGAGCAACACTCCAATGGCTCCTGTTCCAGTTGATAAGAGTGATGCTAATCCTAATCCAAACAAGTTTCAAAAACTCAATAATTATGTCAAGATAAACAAACAAGCGAATGCAGTTGCTGATCAGGTTCTTGTCGCATCTCATAATGCCACTCCTGCATCCACTGCTTTTCGATTAAATCATACGTTTACTCCTCTTTCTGAAACTTTACATGCTATTATGAATAGGTTGTTAGCTGCTAATATGATTACTTTACCTCCTATTCGACCTCTTTTACCTACTATGATTGCATCTAAATCTTTTGATCACAATGTTTTTTGTCAATATCATCGTCAGAATGGTCATGATACTGAGAGATGTTATTCTTTAAAACATAAGGTCCAAGATCTCATTGATGCTAAAGCCTTATCTATGGATAATCTGGATAGTAGTGGGAATCAATCTGTCTCTCCTCCTAATCAGAACCTTCAAATCTATACGAATCCTTTACCTACGCATGATACTAATACTATTGCTCAACCATCTGCTATGGAAATTGTATATGATTCAAAGATGGATGATCTTAATCATGTCATTAATCAAGTGGAGCATGTTGCTAAGCCTATATCTCCACCTCAACCTTCACCTCAAGTCCAATCTCAACCTCTAGTTAAACCTAAACCTAAAGTGAAACCTCAACCTAAACCGCGACAACAAATTAAGGATAAAAGACCTCGGGAACTTTTGATTACCTTTGATGATTTTGAGATTGTTAAGGCTCCTGATGGTCCCCTTTACATTGCTGCTAGGGTTGCTCAGATACCTACTCATGGTTGTCTTGTTGATCCTACCTCCTTAGTTAATGTTATCACTGAAGAAAATCTTTTTATGAAAAGTTTACAACGCAACTTCTATGATACATCGAATGAGTGGATTCAAACTTGTAATGGTTTTCTTTATCCCTCATTTGGTTCTATTACTTTACCAGTTGAACTTTTTGGAAAACTTGTGAACACTACCTTTGTTGTGGTTCCTACTTCTGATCAATTTCAAGTTAAGCTAGGTTTGCCTTGGTTGACTGCCATGCATGTTGTTGCTTCACCTATACATAAGTGTCTTAAGTTCATTCATAATGGCGAAGTGAAGATGATCAATCATAGTCTATATCAACCCTCTAGGCCTAGAGATTGTGCTGCTCTAGATTTCTTTTGGCCTTCCTTACCTAATTCATGTCCTCCTCGCCCTGATAATTTTTTCCAATCATATCAAGCTTATAAACATCGTAAGATTCTTCAATTAAGCATACCTCATATGGATCTTAATCGTGGTCTTTTACCTACACCTTTGATACCTCCTTCAACTATGGCTTCTTGTTCTGTTAATCAAGTTCTTCCTAAAGATCATGTGATTGTTCCTCCTTTGGTTGATAATCCTATTGATCTTCCTACAGAACCTATGAAGGATCCTGCAATTGTTCCTCCTAGTTCTCAACCTATTTCAAATAAATCAAAACGTAACCGATCTGCTAATAAACATCGTAAAAAATGTCATGCTCATGCTAAAGCTAAAAGATCTCTACTTTCTGCGGATACACCTATGCATAATGTTGTTACTAACAATGATGTTCACATGCATGATTATGATGATTCTATTCGTATTTTAGATCCTATTTTGATTAATTTGGATGATGAAGATACTCTTGATGATACTGATAATGTTACTGATGAATATGAGACTATTGACATTGACATTGAATTGTCGAATATGCTTTCATCTCAATTAACTCTTACACCTAGTATCGAACATAGTGATTCTCAAGAGGATGCTTGTTTGGAACTGGCTATCATCCCTACTATATTGGATATAGTCCCTCTTGCGAGTTACCCACCTACCCTAAATGATATACAACGAGATGGGGAAAGTAGGCGGCACGCTTGAGCAGCTTGTCCTTTGTGGTAGCTTTGTTGTGTGTTTGCCTGTTGTACTGTGCTTCTCCCGTAATGTATTTTCTAAATGTTGTTAGATTCTTTTATACGATCCTTTTTACTCAATTGGTACAAGGTGATGAAGGAATCGAAACTGTTGTTCAAATTCTTCTATATGTATCTCTATTCTTCCATGTCTTGTTCAATGTTATGTTGTAACTATGCTATTGTTTGTAAATGTTTCCTTGTGTAATCTGCTTGGATTCGAGATATGGTAGCACTAATTCTTTTTGGTCTCCATGTCATGGTCCAAAAAGATGCTTCTTCGTATATCTTATGTAATCTTTCCTCCTTTGTGATTGTAGTTCTACTTCATTTAGGGAATGATGTCAATTCATTTGCAATAATATCATATATATATATATTATCTTATGATCATACTGACCCCATGGTAGGTAGATCCCTTCCGTGTTCTCTGTATGTTTCTGTGATATTTCCCTTGATTTGTCTTCGTCTGGGGGCATCTCGATGTGGAAACGTAATCAGTGGAGTTGTTTATGTTTCCGTTAAAGCCATTGCTCCTGTTAAAGTGTCAGCAATGACTTTAACGTGGGGGCATACGCTCTGCTCACTTATTACACACACGCACTTATAAAAAAAAAAATTCAAAACATGCTAAATCTTCTAAAGGTAATGCACATAACTTGCTAAATCCTGAGGAAGACACGCACTTTAAATTTACTTTTCAATCTTTCTTTTTGGATTAAGAACTAATCCTTAAAGTATGGATTTATATTAGGATCTCTTGATCCCTCCAGTTTCAAATACACATATATTGTGATCCCTTAAGGTCAGAAGTGTCCTTAAGACTGGATCTCTTTTGTTTTTTATTATTTATTCTTATGGAATAGGATATTCCTAAGGATAAATCCTTGATGGGTTGACTAGTGAGTAGCCACATTCACTAGGTGGTTCAATTCCATCTTTCCAGTTGCACCTGTTTTCTGTGTGGTTCACAATGGGACATAAGTTCTCATTGGGCGAGGTAATCACACTTTTTCTTTCTCTCTATAGAGATGTCTCTCTTATCTGTGATTTAAGAGTCGATAAAGACTTGACTCTCTGGAGGCTTGAGATTTCTCTTTGTCCCTTAGATTACGATAAGATTATCTTGTTATTTTTATCTCCTTTACCAAGAGTTTGCATCGAGTCCATACTCTTGCTAAAGTGGGGGCTTAATGTATCGTCTTAAAATGGAAGCATTTCCATGTTAAGAGCATTTAGCCCTCCGAGTAAGTGGTTTGGGGTCATGTTAGGTGCCTTGATTGGGTCTTTGCATGTATTTGGCTTTCTCCCCATTTTCCACTTCTTCTCCGCACTTGATTTCTTCATTCTAGGTGAAATTAGGGTTAAGGTATTAAGGACTTTCCCGATTTTCCCTCTTCCATGACTCTATTTTCTAGGTAGGATTTAGAAATGAGACCTCCTACTCCTTCATCACATCAAACAAAGGATTTTCTATTTGTTTCTGACACTGGGTCTTGTTCAGATATCAAATCCTGCAATTCTAGCATTTCCGGGAACCTTTTCTGCAAATCCTGACAAAGTTAGGGTTTGAGGTCAATGTCGACCTCGACCCTGACCAGGTCAGGGTCGATCTTGACCTTGACCTCTTCCTGCCAGAATTTCAAAGTTTCATTTCTTGCTAATTTGGTTTTTGGGAAAGTTATTTCCCGCTTCCGAGTCGGCTATTTCGGGCTCCGGAACGGTAAATCCTTTAATGGTATTTAATCAAGGTATATTTTCTAAAGGTGAGGACCTAATTGGGATTTAATTCTTCAAGGTGGCCCATCTAGAGAAGTGTGCCCTAGATCACTATAAAAGGAGGCTTTCCTCTCTCATTTTCACATCAAGTTTTCACATCTCATCTCAAGCAATCAAGCTCTCAAGTTTACATCAAGTGTTCAAGTGCAAGAAAGTCTTCAGGCATTCAAGTGTTCAAGCATTCATTCATCAAGGAGTTCCATTGTTAGCTATTGAAGGATTCAATCTCCTTGGAGCCCCCTTGAAGATCCATCCTTCTCCATTCATTCAAGCCTTCTCATATGCAAAGATCAAATCAAGATTGGTGTTGAAGATCAAAATACCATTGATTGGAGACATCCTACATTCATTGAAGCACTCTTACTTGTGGATTTGAGGATTCGAATCCTCTACAAGGACTTCAACATAAGCGAGGTGATTTGTTTCAATTACTTTGTTTATGCACAATACAATTTCAATTCAATTTCAAGGTTAATTCCTAAACTGGGATTTGACCAAGGCAAACCCCCCCCCCCCACCCTCTGACAACCAAAAACCCCCATTTTCTTGTAGGTACAGGTGCGAAATCTCAGATCTAAAAGCGAATTCAGATACCCTTTTCGGCAATCTTTCAGGATCTGCGAACAGAATCGGAATTGGACATCAAATAAATAATGTGGTCTTTGACCTTTTAAAAGGTCAAAGTTGACCTATGTGAATTTGGAGAAAAGATTTATGGGTTTTGTCCGCCTCGACATTTCCAATTCAGAACCAGTGATGAACTCTTCAGAAAGTTCATACATAAGCCAGAATTCAACATTTTCCAGATCTGCCCTAATTCAAGGTTAGTATTTACACTTCAATTATTTCTGATTTCAAGCTTAATCCAACTATAGGAAGTATAGGGTTTCTCTCTCTCTTCCATATTCTTCATAGATTGATTCGATTGTGTATTAACCTCTTGGTTGATCAAATTGGATCTCTCCATTGGGAATTTGGATTTTGGAGTGAATCTTACATTTTTCCCCACACACATACACAAATAGTGGTAATTCCAAATTATAACTATTCAGCTTCAAACCCGCGTTTGTTCACAGGAATGACGAGGCTTCAATGCCACATCTGCTTTGGATCGAAACCCAACCAACTCGAAGTCACTTCAAGTCAAAAGGGTACCAAGACTCCAAGGGCCACGCAACGTCAGGAACAGGCTACTGTAGGGAAGCCAGGTTTGCAGCGGGTATTCCACAAAGGAAGATGTGTACAAAAGAGGCATCTTCCTTTCGGCCCGAGTTGGAACATCTCTGGGGCCACCAAACAACTTCAATCCCCGAGTTAAGAGCCTTGGCGCACGACTGGTTACAGGTCATGCACTGACGTGCATCTCCAAACTGGCGCACACCCGTTGTTATCCGCCTAGGGCTCGGCCAAATAATCCTTGCATTTTCATGCTAAAGAATTGCAGAATATATATGACCATCCTAAACCAAAGCTTTCCACCAGAGATCAACTGATTCGCATCGTGGAAACTTCTCAATCTAAGCAAACAATGCGGCAGGGTTTGGAGAGGAAACTAAAACAAAAGCAGAGAGAGAAAACTCAATATCTGGGTTTGTAAGAAATGGTTTCTCCTCAGACTGGAGGTATTCGAAAGCTATGACATGGGGCTTCCAAACCAAATTAGTTTTCCTCTATTGCAGGATCGTATGAAGAGATGCAGATCACTGGTGTTGCCGTAAGAATAGGAAAATGGTTTCTTTATTAATTTGAGCAAAAAAAAAGGGTCTTACATTATGTCTGCCTTCCATCTGGCTATGGGATTATAAAGGCCTTCCCCCAATGGCTTTACAACAACTTTCAACTATTTAGCCCGTTAGGGGGAAAAGACTACAAAATAGCTTAACAGTTCTGTTTGTTAAGATGAACATAGTTGCATTTAGCAACATCTGCAATTATGTAGCAAATGAGCAATGTGACTCATTGGGAACTTAAGTATTTAGAACTTAAGTTTCCTTATTTGAAAAACAATCCTAAAAAACTAGCTATCCTAGAAACAATCACTCATTGATCCCAAATGACCACAGTGCAGCAAGCAGCTTATATATTGCCAAACTTGTGACCAGGTCTTACATTTGGATTTGAAAGATGAACTCTAATTATCTAAACTATAAGATTCCTTGGACTCCTTAGGGTCAAGGGTACATTGGATTCATGAAGAGTTGACAATCTCGAAGAGCTGTTCATGTGGTAGAGGGTGCTCCTGCACCACCTTCCTTTTGTGAGAAACCTCTGGCAACAAAACGTGCCTTATGTTTTTATATACTATCATCTGCAACATGTTTGATTTTGAAGAGCCATTTGGAAGAGACAAAATATTTCTCTTTTGGTCTGGTACTGTCCCATACATCATTTTTTAAAATGGATTGATACTCTTCTATCATAGCATCTTTCCATAATTGATGTTTGAGAGATTCTGTAACACTAGTTGGTTTTGAACTAATGATCTCACTCATTAGGGCAACATAGCTTGAGAATCTTTTGGGTCTCTTACTTTCTCTAAAAGTTCTTTTGGGTGCTACATAATTCTTTGCTTCCTCAATCATCTTTCTAGCCTAAAGTGGTTTCTTTTTGTTGTTGTTATTAGGATTCTCTTCTAGAGAACTTTGGTTTTCATTTATGAATTCTTCAAGATACTCCCTCTAAATCTCCGGATCAGGATCCTCCTCTGTGACATTAGGAGAATCTTGATCTTTTATTTCATTAGAATTATTTTCCCTTTTGAAAGAATTGTCTTCTTAAAAGATAACATCTCTACTTAGTTCAATTTGTTTCTATCTAGATATGTATATTCTGTAGGCTTTTGAGGTTTCACTATAGCCCACGAATATCCATTTCTTTCTAGTAGATTATAATTTAGATCTCCTTTCTTTAGGTACATGAATGTAGACAGGGCAACCAAAAATCCTTAAGTGACTTATGTCAGGTTTTACACTAGTAAATGCTTCTTTGAAAGTTTTGTTATCTATATGTGAGTGGGGGACATCTATTTTGAATGTAGACAGTTGTCCTAGAGGCTTCTGCCCAAAATAAAGTTTCTATGTTTTGATCGTACAACATTGCTCTAGCAGCTTCTACAATAGTTCTATTTTTCCTCTCAGCAACACCATTTTTTTGTGAATTGTAGGCTACAGTAAACTCCCTCTTAATCCCAACATTTACACAAAATTCTTTTAAAATTTTTGAGTTGTATTTCTTCCCATTATCTATTCTCAATATTTTGATTTTCTTCCCAGAAACATTTTCTATAAGAGCTTTGAACTCCTTAAACCTTTTAAGGATTTCTTCTGACTCTTTACATTTGAGAAAATATATCCAAGTGTTTCTATAGAAGTCATCTACAAATTACATACTATAAGAATCCTCCCATGGAGGGTACAGACATGCGTCTACATAAGTCAGACTGGACTAATTCTAGTACATTTTTTATTTTACTCAAACTATTTTGGAAGTCCCCTTAGTGTTTTTCCCTAAGGCACACCCTTTGCATGCCCCTGTATGAGTTTGGTTCAGTTTGGGTAGTTCAGTTACCAATTTTTCAATTGAAATTAGGGCATGAAAATGAATATGTCCCAATCTTCGATGCCAGATTTCATTTGAGTCAGAAGTCTCATGAATCAAGGATTGATTTGTCTTAGTGAAAATTTCATATAGATATCCTTGTCTTATACTTGTAGTTTGAGATTTCTTTATGGTGGAGTTCTTTGGCCATGCCAAGACTTTCCCATCCATAAAGGTAACCCAATATCTGTTTTCTTCAAGAGCAGATATGGATACTAAGTTCCTCTTAATTCCTGGCACAAATAATACCCCAGTGAGTTGTATAGAGATGCCAAATTTCAATTTGATGGTGCAAGTTCCAACCCCGTTCACTAAATGTGCATAATCATTTCCAATTGTTACTTCTTTATCAATTTCTTCTACCATAGTATCTAGGTGTTCTCTGAATCCTGTGATGTGTCTTGATGAGTTACTATCAATTACCCAGGTGTTTAGTTTGTTTGATACTTGGCTTGATAATGCTGAGTAGAAAACAAATTTTTCAGAATCGTGTTCTATATTTGTCTTTCCAACCTTAGAAAATGATGATTGTTTCTTTTTTTGTCAGGACATTTGATTCCATAGCATCCATATTGATTGCATCTGAAACATTGGATTTGGGAAACATCTTTCCTCTGCTTGGATGAGCCCTTTCCATGAGAATTTTTCTTCCTTTTGAAATTCTTCTTCTTACTTTTCTTATGAGACTTTATGTTTAAAGCATGATTGTCCTCATCTATAGGTTTTTATTTGTTCCCTTTTGTCATCTGTCTTGACTCTTCTTGTAGACAGTCAGATTTTAACTAGACGAATTTAGGGAGTTTTGATCTTGCACTTATTCCTTGAACAAATGACTCCCCTGAATTTGGTAGGCCACCTAAAGCTATGAGTGTTAATCCTTTGCTATCAATTTGATATCCAATTATTGATAATTGATCCCTTAGCTCAGTGATTCTCACGAAGTATGCATTGATGGATTCTCCCTTGTTCATGCTTATATGATTAATTTGCCTTTTTAAAGAAAGGGTTCTACTAGTGTTGTTTATTTCAAAGGTTCTTTCAAGGGATTTATACATAAGGTATGCAGTCTGATGTTTTTCGAATATAGGTACTATATGATCCCTAACTGCATCTACTATAAGCTTCATGGCTTTCTCATTGTTCTCAATCCATTGGGTTTTCTTTGGGTCATTCTTTGGTTCTATTTTTTTTTTCTTTCACAAATAAGTCTAACTTATTTTCTTTCAATATCATCATGATTCTAAATTTCCATGATGTAAAGTTGTTTGCACCTTCAAGACGACCCTCAAATCTGATTGCACTCGACATTATGAAGAATGGAATTTATTTTAATTTCAAGATAAAATATGTTTGAGTAATCTTAAACCTCAAATTTAATCAGATCTTCCTTAACAAGGCTCTGATACTATGTTGAGTTTGATTAAATTTCTTTTACAAATTTGATCTAACTATGTCTTTTCAATTTTAGAAAATGAATCTTACACTCAATGTTGTTTCTTGTAGATTATAACCAGAGAATTGAACTTGATAAATATGAAGTTGATGCAGAATCAATATTAATAAATACTGATGATGAATATACAAATCTGAATCTCTCTTATCATATACCCGATCCACAAGTGCAGAACATTTATTGATTCTGATGTCTCCAATTATGGATCGGATTTTCATTAAGTATATCATGAAGGGACACATCCCATGAGCGGACATGTCTCCACAAAGTGTAGGCATGTCTTCTCATGGATCGTGTCGATTCATATTAACTAAACATCTAATTACCAATCGGGTTTGTTACTTAGTAAAATATAACTGATTATTAAGTTCAATCTGTTATTTATCTTGTACAAATAAATAATATCTAATTTGGAAATTATCACCGATAATGATGCTCGATCAGGATCCTATGTGAAACATGAAATGTCAATAATCTACAAGTAACAACCTTTAAATGCAAATCAATGATATACTTGGTATATAGTAGATTCAATCATTTGTATAAGTGATCAATTTTTAGAATTTACTACAAATGATGACATGAATATATTTATACAATTAAATATATAAATATATATACACAAATATATCATTAAATTGATCGTCATTTCTAAATCTAACTGAAGCTACCATATTTCAACACCTCTTTAGGAGGATTCTTGTACTATGTTATTTTTGTAGATGATTAATCTAGGAAAACTAAGATATATTTTTGAAATGTGAAGAGTGTGATGAAGTCCTTATGAGGTTTAAGGAATTCAAAGATCTAGTAGAAAATATGTCTAGGAAAAGAATCAAAACCTTAAGATCAAATAATGGAAGAGAATATACCTTTGATAACTTCAAAACTTTTTGTAACAATGCTGGGATTATGAGGGAGTTTAGTATTCCTTATAGCCCTCAACAAAATGGGGTGGCAGAAAGGAAAAACAAGACAATTGTAGAAGCAATCAAAGCCATGATGCATGATCAAAACCTTCATACCTCCTTTTGGGCTAAAGTCTCTAGTAATACTGTCTATATTCAAAACAAATGTCTTCACTCCCTTTTGGATAACAAAACTCCTAAAGAAGCATTTACAAGAATAAAACTTGATATAGGCCACTTGAGAATCTTTGGTTGTCCTGTTTACATTCACATACCCAAAGAAAAGAGATTTAAACTAGAACCCTCATGCAAAAAGGGAATATTTGTAGGCTACAATGAAACATCTAAAACTTATAAGATTTATATTCCTAGACAAAAATTAATTGAGCTAAGAAAGGATGTAATCTTTGAAGAAGATGTTGCATTCAAAAGATCCAAAGACATTCATGAGATGGACATTGAAGATCAAGAGTCTCCTCAAAATATGGAAGAGGATCATGCTTCTGAGATTCAGAGGGAGACCCATGAATTTAAGGAAGATGCTAATCCAAATGATCCTATGGATCCTGCTGATGGGCCTAGAGACATTACTGTGAATCGAAAAAGACCTATGTGGGAAAGAAAAATGATTCAAGAGGCTAAAAGTTTTGCAACACCTAAAGGAACCTTCAGGGAAAGAAAAAGACCTCGTAGATACTCAAGCTATGTTACCATAATGAGTGAAATAATCAAGTCAGAACCTTCTAGCGTTGAGGAAGCCTTAAAACTCCAAGTTTGGAAAGATGCTATGACAAAATAATATCAATCTATTCTTAAGAATAATATTTGGGACATTTTTCCTAGACTAAAGGATAAATCAGTGGTTTCATCTAGATGGCTCTTCAAAATCAAACATGTTGCAAATAGCAGTATTGAAAAATATAAAGCAAGATTTGTTGTCAGGGGATTTTCTCAAAAGCAAGGGATTGATTACAAGGAAACATTCGCTCCAATTGCTCGATATACCTCTGTTAGGACTGCAATTTCTATTATTGCATCAAAAAGATGGAAGATTCATCAAATAGATGTAAAGATTGCTTTTCTTAATGGCATAATAGAAGAGGAAGTGTACCTAGAGCAACCTGAAGGATTTGTAATACATGGAAATGATTCTCATGTTTGCAAATTAAAGAAGGCACTATATGGTCTTAAATAGGCTACTCGCACCTAGTATGAGAGGATAGAGCATTACCTCTTAGGCTTGGGTTTCTCCAAGAATGATGCAGATCTGAATCTACACTTCAAGGTAATTAATGGTGAAATGTTGATTCTCATTCTTTATGTTGATGACTTATTGATTACAGAAGATCATCTCATTACTAAATGTAAACAAGATATTGCATCTAAGTTTGACATGAAGGATCTAGGTCCTTTATATTATTTCTTTGGGTTAGAAGTATGGCAGCAAGCTGATGGGATCACTCCAAATCAAGGAAAGTACACTATTGATATTCTAAAAAGGTTTGGAATGATGGATTGTAAACCCATGACTACTCCCATAGAAACAAACTTAGATAAGTTAAAAGAAGTTGCTGCAAACTCACATTTAATTGATCCTACTCTCTACTGGCAGATTATTGGGTCCTTGATGTACTTGGTCAACACTAGACCTGACATTTTCTATGTAGTAAATATACTTAGTCATTTCATGTGTGAACCAAGACAGTTACATCTAGTTACAATAAAACACATTCTAAGATACTTGTATGGCACAATTAGATACAGTCTTAAATATAATAATGTAAATTTAATCTACTTGGATATACTAATTCGGATTGGGCTGGAAGTGTAGTGGATCAAAAAAGCACATCAGGGTGTTGTTTCAGCTTAGGATCAACTATGATCTCCTGGTTTATTAGGAAGCAATCCTCAATTGCTCAAAGTTCCACAAAAGCCAAGTACATTGTAGCATGATAGCATCTATGGGAGCTCGAGAAGTTGTATGGTTAAGGAAACTTGTGGTAGGATCATTTGGACAATCCTTGGATCCTACTATCATTCACTGTGAAAACCAGAGTTGCATAAAAATTCCAATGAATCTTATGTCCATGATAGATCAAATCATATAGAAATTCCCTACCATTATGTTAGAGACATGGTGGAGAGAAATGTTATCCAATTAATATATTTTAGTACAAGTGAACAAACAATAGACATTCTCACCAAGCCTCTCTCCAAGACAAAGGTTGAATACTTTCAAGGTAAGTTTGGTATGGTAGAAAATGTAACCTTATCCAAGATTGAGTCTAAGCAATGTTAATTTGTTTTACTAATATACTCTAAAGATTTTTAATGTATAAACTCTTTTATTGTCATGTGTGTGACTCCAAGACTTCATCGGCCTCTGTGAACATTGTGAGAGGTGACGATCTTTCAATGATGAGCACTTGTATTATTGGTTATTATTGTAAGGTGGCGATCTTACAATAATCACTTTATCTCTTAAGTAATATCAATTGAATGGTGGATATCATGAGACTTGATATCTATGGATAAGCCATGATGAATCATATTACTGTGATATTCATGGTGGATATTATGTGACTTAATATCCATGGATATGCCATGAACAGATATCAGGTTATGGTAGGTATCATGTGAATTGATGTTTATGCACATAACATAGTGATGGATTACATTGTGAGTTATGGTGAATATTATGTGACTTGATATTCATGGACATGTCATTACTCCTGATATCACGGTGAGGTGATATCTTTCTCTCACAATAAATGGATCTATTGTGTTTACATTATGGATAGAAATACTCCTCCCTAACTAAGAGGGAGTGTTAGAGATATGTAGCTTCGGTTGGATTACTCTAACCGATGTAATCAAACATGTATAAGTGGCCTATCAGCCTTGAACATTTGATCTCTATCATTTATAGTATATTCATCTAATTATCTGCTATGATTATGGTTATCATAATTAATCTCTACTCTGCATGATAAATAATTAGTGACTTAATAATTACCGATCATGTATATATATTTAATAATAGTCATATTATTAAATATATATACATGATCAATTATATTGCAATGATTAATAATCATATTATTGTTGAGTGTATCGATATAAAATTATGAGTATCGCAGCAAATATATCGATCATGTAATTGTTAATGATATCATTGAAGACTTATTAATCATCGAATGGCATTTTGTTAATAGAAAGACATGTCTCGTGTAGAGACATGTCTCTACATGAAACATGTAGTTTCACATAGAGCCATGTCTCTATGTGAGACGCGTCTCTTTGCACTCATATATATATGAGGTTGTTTTCATATTTTGCAAAGGTACAAAAATCATTAAGTGCAAAGCAATACAAGTATACAACATTCGATTAACTTGTCTCATTGATATAGAGCAACAGAAAAATGATATTGATTCACAACATATTGATATTAATTAACAACAGATCAATATTGATTCACAGCATGTCAATATTAATTAACTGCAGATCAATATTGATTCACAACATATCAATATTGACTTACAGCATATCAGTATTGTTAAATATATCTTTGTGGATTGAAAGCAGCAATCCTTCAAGATCATCGAAGTGTGTAGGGTTTGATCATTATTGATTATATATTCACATCTACATAATAGTAAATAATTTTTTTTAAAATACCATCATATAAATCTGATCAAATTTAATAGAAAACACTTTCAAACACTAACCAATGAAGGAGATTATGCAATTTTTCCTACATAACTTAATATCTATAATAAAAGAAACACATACAAAAAGAGATAATAAATATGAATAAAATTACCACAATGAAACACCTAATAACTGTCATGAAATATATCATAATTGACAAATCTTACAACCATGAGATAGATTTTCATAACTGGCTATTAATAGATGGTCTTATTACAGCCTGTCGTAACCCAACTTGGGCACCCACCTTCTCCATGCAAAGGTGTCTCTTAATACTTGTCCATTATGCCATAAAGTTAGGTTCTTACGTGTCATAACTTTCCATAAGCCTCCTATAGACTACCTAAGGTAGTGGCACATGTCAAAATAACTCTGCCATAAACTGGGACACCTATTTCCTCATGCGAGGAAAAAAACCCTTGTCACATCCCATGCCACCTTCCAGCATGATGACAACTCACAACACCAATTCACACTAGAAGATGAAATAGGATGTGCAAGAATATACAACAAAGACATAAATATATACATTGATAAAATAAATTAAGAACTAGGAAATATTAAGCTTGAGACACCTTAATTCCTAACACTGAAGGTTTCTTGCCTTCAAGAGCTTCTTCAACACTAAGGAAAAATGCCCCATGCACAAACACCAAAGTTTCATAGACTCTGTTCTCCTCCCATGGTTATTCTCCAACACACAACCAATGTAAAGGCAGAGCCTCTCAACCCGACACTCCCCCTCTCCTGAGTCTCAACCTCCTCACCATTATTCTAGTGGACAAAGTAGTTCATTGTGACCTATTTGGTAGCACTCTACTTCTCCCCTTAAGGGTACCAACTCACAGTGACCCTTTAGGGGGTGGGGCCATTAATTGGTGATGCCTCTAGGTGCCCAACTCCTTCTCCCTCCAAATGGATTCTATGGTAGGCTCCAATGATCTCTCTTGTGCACACTAAAGACAAAGATTATGGTGATAAAGATGAGGGTTTAGATGTTCCTAATATCACTTTCAACCTCACCTCTACATGGGATAAGCTAGATGACCAAAATACTCCACCTCCTTCGACTTATGTTGCTTTAGCCACTTGGTTGTTCTATTTGTTTATTGTTATGTTAATCTTTAGGCTTTTCCTTGTATGAATTTCAAGGTGTGATATAGTATCTATCCATGTTATTTTGTGAATATGTATATTATATTAATTAAATGTTGACCTGCCTATTCATCAAAATAATGCTTTCTTGATTTTACAAATATACCCCCTTATTTGTATAGGTCTGATGCAAGCTAGGGGCTATACAACTCTAGGTTCACTCAGGGCCAACCTGAAGCACCATGATTGAAGGATCCATAGGGAACACGAAATGTCCAAGGAAGACCCTAGAAAAACTTAGGTTGGAAAGTGAATCCAAGATGACCCACAAACAACCTGTACAAAAAGGTTAAAAAGAAACTAATTCTTTCAACATTTCCAAAAATAAAAAAACAATAGACTTATTTCACCTTAAGGTGAGGGTGCTTAACCTCTTTTGGATCATTCATAAATACAAGTAAATTAAAGCAATTTTTTTTTTGCATCCAAGATACCTTTATTGATTTTTTAAGGTTGTTACATTTTTTGAAGGTGAAAGCTACATGAGGGAGAACTATTCCAATAGGAGAGAAAAAGAAATTATACAAAATATAAGGGTTAAAAAAAATTGTTTTGTAAACTCTTAATGTTTTTTGGTTTTGTTATGTTCGTCCAAAATGGCTAATAATATTTGATCTCTGAAGATGTATTTGTTGCCAAACTATGACTCTCATCCCCCATAGGGGATATTTTTGGGATTCAAGAAGAGGTAGGAATGTTCACACCACATCCCCTATTTTACAAATTGTAAATATCCTCAATATGCACAAATACTTTTAGAGGACCTCATCCTGAATTGACATACCTAGGGTGTTTCCCCTTGACCTTGAGCAAGGTATTTCCCTCAAACTTACTATGAATGGTGTCCCCAAACTCCTACCAGACGATGACTCTACCCAAATAATAGAACCATGAGTAATCATGATCACAAAATCTACAAACTACATATCCCTTGTTGAAAATCTTTGCATCTTCACAATTAAAGTCATAGTCAATGATTACCTTGTTTCATACATTGGATAACTTATTTAATATACAAGGATTGCCACAAACAAAGTTGGCCTATTGTAGCCATTGCACTATTGAATACATGTTAAGTTGTAGTTATAAAGTAATGTCACTTTCATAATATAAAAATGTATCAATTATGTCTAGCATGAACAACTCGTGGAAAAATCCCTCTATTTATATCCTATTTGAGGTCAAACTAAAACATAATCAGTTATCTTTTTTCTTAAGCATTCCACTTTGTTAATGGGTTTGAGAACAAAAAATGTAATCTTGAAGGTTGCAAGAAAATTTCAATAATAAATCCCTCACCAAAATATACACACAAGTCAAGCATGTCTTAATTAACTCATGCTCGTATATACATACATAGACAATGATAATTTGTAGGTATCATGCTCACATAGGCTCTATAATGTCTATAATGAATGCCTAATCAATGTTCCCTTATAAATATTTGAAACTTTCTAAAATTTGATAGTCATCCCCTAAAAAATGGTCAAAAAAAAAAACAATCCCAAAATGCATGCCTTCATCTCTTGTTGTCCCTAACTTTAGAAACTTGGGGAGCACGGCTAATAGTTCTAGTTTAATTATCTCACATACATGGAGTTCATTTAATTTTGGTAGTGTCACCTCTTTGTCAATATAAAACCATGGTTGAACAACTCCTTGATGTTGGGGGTTATTGTTGGTATTGTCGCCAATGTGGGAAAGAATATAAGAGCTATCCCCTATGTGTTGTTAATGGCTTAGGAATAAAAAGGTTTTCCAATACTTCTCGTCAAACATGTTTGAAGAGCAATCTTTAAATGTATTTATTAATCTCTCTCTCTCTCTCTCTCTCTCTCTCTCTCTCTCTCTCTCTCTCTCTCTCTCTCTCACACACACACACACACACACACACACACATCGTGTAGGTTTTCAAGAATCTACTTTCTTCACACACTATCATCTTTAGTTGACTTGTGAAAGTGCGAGAGGCATTACGTGTTATGGTCATCAAAATTCTTTGGAGTGTATAGAGACAATCAAACACAAAAGATCCCAAAAACGTAAAAACATTGATCTTAAATGATGAGTAGTGAGCTTGTGTAGAACATGTTTTGAGTTTCATTAAGCCCATCATAAACATGATTAGGTATGCTAATATAGATCACCCATTGTTGAATCAAACTTATGATGGCATGGACTCCAATACTAAAAACTAAGAACCATAATAAAAATAAAAGAACATTACCATATACAAAAGCATATTTTTGAAAAGATACAAAAGATCATTGTTGACTATTGGAACAAGATGATCACGCCCTTTCATCTCCTAGAAATTGATTTGTCTCTAAAATATTAAAGCTTGAGATATCTTCTTTGCTAAGGAGAGTGGCGTCATATTAAGTTGAAGAGGTTATTTTTGGTTGCAAGATTTCATTAAAAAAATATTCCTAGATGTAGATATACACAGTGTTGCCCTGGTGAGTTTGGCCACTTCATATATTACAAGAAAGATATTGTTTGAGCTTTTTGAGATAAGAATAATAAATATACTCCTAAATAGTGAGACATACATGGCAAAGGCTTTATTCACTTGTAACCTCTCAAATCTCAATTTTTTAATTTTTTATATTATTTTTGTTGTGATATATTATAGTTTGTTATTTATAATTGTAAATGTTGTATCTAAATTTAAGAAGTTGCAAGTTATTCCACAAATGAAATTGGAGGAAATACATTTTTATTCATTCAATTAAACACGACTAATTAGGCATAAAAAAATTGGGATTTTATTCTTTGTACATTTCGAATTGCATCTCTTTTCACATAAGAGACATGGTTATAATGAGAACGTGAACAAGAATATGGAGCTAATTCCTAAGAATGCTAACTTAGATGCTACATAGGTAAAACTTGTCAAAGTCATTATTAATGTTACAAGACTCTTCTAGACTCACCAGACTAGACGAGTCCTAAGGTGAAACAGGGAAAAAGAGTAGTTGGGTTCTAGCAACTCTTGTAAGACTCCAACAAGTTTGCAAGACTTTTGCGACCCCGAAAAATCCCACTGCCAACACTCTGTCACACAACTACTACTAAAAAGCAATAAAAAATATTTTAAAATACTTAAAATTCAAACAAAAATACAAGTAAAGTTATCTCCTTCACCCTAAAAGGTCATTCATTTTGTTTTCAAACACAAGGAGAAGAGAAAAATTACCTTTTGAGCAAAAAATATGTCATTGAATCAAAAACTAGTAGATTGATTGAGGGAAAAATAGTGATTAGAAATCATTTGGGTAGGTTAGTAGTTGTCATTGATGGATCTAAAGGATCTTAAGAAGGATTAAGAGGAGGCCACCACTCATTTGGAACTATATTTCTTCATTTTGAAGCAAATTTAAAGAAGTGTTTTTTGTTTTTTTTTTTGTTTTTTATTTACAAATTTCCACTGTGTTCTATATTTGTTATAATTAATTTCATTTTAGGTTAACGGGAAAAAAAAGAACCCTAACTATTAGATAATCAAACCCTAGCTATTTTATGTTTTTCTTAATTTTTTTAGTTGCAAACCCTAATTGTTCTTAGTTTTTTTCTTATTTTTTATTTTAATTTAATTAAAAAGGGTAAATGATAATTTTTATTTATAATTTTTTGTAGCTTACTATTAGTTTATAAATTGATCCAAACTTTGTTAGCATAATGTCTACCTCAGTTAAAAAGGATCCTTGTTGAAAACATGTCATCCATAGC
>BSBK01002239.1:0-2500 GCA_027943335.1 Chamaecyparis obtusa
CGCTTCCAACTATACTTATTGGGAATTTTTTAATCCTATGTTCGGCCACTCTAGAAGTTTTGTGCCGTAGACTAATATATAAGGAATCCTTCTCTCATTTCACATCCATACTCACTCAAGCAAGATCATCTATTTATCAATCAAGTGTGCAAGCCATCTTCCAAGCATTATCAAGCAGCATTCTCAATCAAGAAAACATTCAAGCAATCATTACATTCAAGCATTCAAGTTCTCCATTGAAGATCAAGGATTCAAGCATTCAAGCTTTGAGGGATTTGGTTCAAGCATTCAAGATTCATCATTCAAATCCTAGATCTATCCTCATGGTGGTGTGATCTTCCTTCAAGATCCTTTGTTCATCTTCAAGATCTATTCATTCTTCCTTCAAGGTGGATTCCAAGCATACATTCATGGAGGTTTTGATTTACATTTATTAGTGTTGAGTCAAGCTTTCATATATCATACTTGTTTCTATTGAATATCATAGTTTCATTGTAGATCTACTTCTACTACTTGCTTAGCATTCTCTATTTCAATTCTATTCAAGGTTGATTCCAAACCGGGTTTGACCAAGGCAAACCCCTCATCCAAATAACAAAACCATTTTCTTGCAAGAATAGGTGTTGGAACAAGAAATTATAGAGTAGATCAGACACCCTTTTCGGCAAACTTTTGCGATCCGCAAACATAATTTTGTTGGAGGAGGTTGTAGGTCAAAGTCAACATAAAGGGGTCAAGGTTGACCTTTACCTGGGTCAAGGTTGAACTTTCTCAGAAAAGCAAAAGATTTCCTAGGTTTCTCTATCTCTATGTTTCCAGGGCAGATCCGGTTGCAGAATTTCCAAAAACTGAGTACAAACTAGCAACAGTGCATATCCAGATCTGCTACCTTTCAGATAAGTGTTTATGTTGTATTAATTTTATATTCCACAATATTTTCCATCACACACCACATCTATACACCCCCCCACATCCATCACACAATACACACATCTACATAGATATAAAATATATATCTTTATATATATTTATATCTTACATTTTGGTGAACCTGCGATAGACAACTCTTTCTTTTTGGGTTGGACGCTTTGCCTCCTTTCCTTAATATTAGCTTAGATTAGTTTCTTTTATGATCTTGCCTTTAAAATTAAAAAAACAAAAAAAATCTATATACTCTACAAAATACAAAAATATTCTTGCATTTCATTTACTATGAAGATCTTTAAGATGCTTTGTTGTGTGGCTATTTTTCTTATATTCTCCTCTTACCATCTATTTATCAACTTATGATGTTTATGAGAGTATCATCCATTTCATTATGTTTGTCACTCTTCATGTTTCACTTGCTTATGCTATTGTGAGATTGACTAATACTATTTTGCCTACTTTCAAAACTTTCATTAAGGATTTATGTGGCAGACTTATTACTCTTTTGGATTATGTGAAGAATTTGGTAGATGAGACACCTCTCCTAATCTTCCTAATCCTAATCATATCCTTCCTAATATAGTTCCTAATCTTCCTAATCCTAATCTGATTCTTAACATTCCTAATGTGCCTAACTCTCCATCTGATATTCTTAGTTCTTCCCACACTTATGATGAGGCTCAAACTATGGTTCATGATGCAAATGTGCAAGAATTATTGGATTTACCTTCCTCTTCTTTCATCCAGATGATATTAAAGGGAAGACAAAATAGACTTCTTCTAACCTATTATTCACCTTGATACAACCTTTTCTCATGATCACAATAACAATCACCTCCTAGCAAAGCTTTACAAGATATGTACAATATAGGATATAATATGATGGCTAAACAAGGTTTAAAGGGTTTTGGCTTGGTGTTAATGAACATGTATTAAGTATCTGGTTCATCTACCCCCTAAACAAGATATGTGGTCTTGGCTTTCCGCTATCTCAATTTAAGGTGGTTGATTTTGACTCACCTACCTCTCCATGTTCTTCTTTCAACACCTACCTTAGATTACCCTGATACTCCTCAGATGTGGCTAAAAAGTGTAGTTGTCTGTTAATGAATTCTAAGAATAAATATTTAAGCTATGCCGAAAGATGATCTCTCCAAGTACAAATGTGCTTTTCACTATAGTAATACACATTTACTGTTGATTGTGTGCATTTCAAGTTGTATGTTAGAAGAAGAGCTGCGTTAGGAATTATATCCCACTCGTATGGTTTTACAATTGTTTCATAATTTTGATACAGGGAATACCCCTCACTCTTCTATAATGTAGATCTTTTCTCCTCTTGTCTCTTCATTGGGGGTAAGAGGTATCTCTTCCATTTCTCTAGAATCATTATGCTCTTAGCATGTATTATGTCTTGAGCATAATTGGTTATTCTATCCCTATGGTTTTGTATTATGTTCATAATCATCCATAGTTCTCTTTTATTATTCATATACTTTTCTAAAGACATTTCTTTTGTAAAGGTATCTCTTACTTTCATCTCTGGGGGGCAAGGTTCTTCCTTCTTTCTCTT